>OY992887.1:27256788-27554288 GCA_963921405.1 Cepaea hortensis | reverse complement strand
AGCCAAACACAATATATTGCACGATTTCTTGCCTGCCATATTTCGCTGCATTTCGTCAGGTCATATTGCAGTGCTGTATATCATATGAAGTGAATAAATGAATTATACTCTGGCTAAAATACTTGGCGAGATGCAGCGAAATCTATCAGGCAATAAATTGCGCAACCTATTATTTTGTGGCTTGTGTGTTTAAATTCACTAAGGGGACAAATTGCGATATGCCATATAAATATCAGGCAGCCCACACAAATATTAAGTAACAGCAAATGGAATACATTATGATATGTCATTTAACTATTAGGTCGTTAGTCACGGTTCCAACTTCACGGCAACGGTTGTCCCCAATATGCTCTGTTCCTGTGCCAGTGAATATCTCACAAGATGCTCCTCACTGCCCTATGTGAACAATGGAATAGACAGGAGTCTCGACAAGCCAACAGCCCATACAGGTACACTGTGCATAATGCCGCCATCAGAATGCCAACACAAAAGTCCTCCACAGAAAATACAGTTCATCGTTGGTGGAAGTGGCAGTCACTAGAACACCAGCAGCCTAACCACAATTACAAGTCGAAAGGATCGACTTCATTTTATCCCATATGGCTAGGTCCCTGTCCGCATGGCCGCCCTTCGAAAGCATCGCACGAAGCACGAACACCGTACCTCTAGCGACGACATCCAGGAGTCTCCAAGAAAACTGCACTTGTGAACGAAAACAGACAATCCAGTCAATTCTGCTACAGGCCGACCGCCATCATTCCGAACATGCAGTTCACGCTACAACAACCGTGGACAGATGTAAAAACATGCCAAACGAAATTCACAGGTCACAGTGTCGCGCCACGCACTAAACTCAATAGCAGGGCGACGGAACCAAGCACTACCAGTCCAACATGAGGAAAATGCGACTGCAAACCGTAGCCACAAGCATAAACACTCCAGAGGCTTAACGGTTCAAATGCCTATCCGCCATGTTGGGGACCGGAAGCCTTAGGTAAAGCAATCTATTATGAGACACCGCAGTAGAGACGGGGCGAGAGTAGAGGCTGTTAGCTGCATATCCTTTACAGGATGTAGCAGTCAACCCCAGCATCTTTTGGCTGTTCGTGATTTCTGGGCGCGTTTAGGTTCACTAGTTTACCGGTGCTTTCTGAACAACCAGCAAACATCCTATTTCATTTTTTAAAAAACCAACGTCTGCTGCCAAATCGCCCACAGCTGTGTTTCGACCGCGAGTATACGGGGTTACGTACTGCGTCTGTAACCCCTTCACCACGGAGCAGGTGAGGGTCAAGGAGCCCAAACTACAACCGAGTAGCCCAGGGATAAGCCGTGTCCTGGAGTGCGGCTGCATGGGCCATAAACCGGTCACGAAGAAAGTAACATGGCAGCAAAGACCTATAATTGTGCATAGCGAACCGCCGGCTTAGAAGGGACGGAGGCAATCGGCCAAATAGAAAGAAATATCGAAATCAGATCTCAGAAAGCAAGTGCACTTATATATCAACCTACATCGATATTGAAACATAAATATATAATTATGTCCGCAAAACGACATATAATAAATGGCATATTAAACCACCCGTAAGTTATCAACGTCAAACTTAGACATTATTTAAATCACGCTTACGTAAAATCAACACCCGGGAGATGAGATGCTTGAGGAGAGCTGCCAAGTTGAATAACCGAGACCGAATAAGAAAGTATGTTATCAGAGAGACAGAGGGGTCAACACCTTGTGCCATATATATTGAAAGGCAAAAGGTCAAATGGTTCGGCCATCGAGTTAGAATACAACACCATCAACTACCAGCACTGGCCCTACATCAAAGAGGATCTGCTACGAGAGCAATAGGACCCCCGAGAAGAAAATGGATTGACGACATCAAAGGCATTGTACTATCACACGGAATGACACAATCCAGTGAAACCAATCGGGTGCCTGAGTGTCAACTATTCCTCCCAACGACGATTGACCGCAAAAGTAGAAGATGGGGATGATGATGATGATGATGATGATGATGATGATGATGATGATGATGATGATGATGATGATGATGATGATGATGACTTTGATGATGATGATGATGATGATGATGATGGGTAATCATTTGTAATTACTTCCCTTTACACTTCAACTCAATTTCATGTTTCACCACATACTCTGATAGCCGCTTGCTGTTCGCAATATAATATTTCAATTACCTGAATTTCAAGTGCACTTGAAATCTCATGCCTCCTTATATATATATATATATATATATATATATATATATATATATATATATATATATATATATATATATATATATATATATATATATATATATATATATATATATATATATACTTCAGTGACTGACGTTGAATACAAAGGAAGATTTTTATCACAGTGTAAGAAAAACGTTGCTTTTTGTGTTTATCAAGGTTTGTTCTCATCTTCGCTATTTGGTCTCTTGTACTTCTGTCCAGTCTGAAACCTCTCTGTACCTCTTGCAATGTATGCTCTAAATTCTCTTCTATTCTCTTTACGATGCTTCCCAATAAGATTCTGCTATCATGAGGCACTAGTGCGAGAGCACTACAGTTGGTGCGCAGTTATAAGTAAGCTCCTAAATTGTTATTATGTTAGCTACTAGTCCAGGATGAAAGCTCCGAAAAGCGGATAGTTAGAGAATTACTTTGCTGATCCGGCAGCTTCTACAGCTTGCCTTGTTTCCGATGTATTGGTATTGCCTTTTCTCTGAAGTAAACTAGGCATGTCAAGAGAGGGATCATGCTGCATACACATTATATGGTCTCTACACTTCAGCACATGCTTTGTGCTATGGAGAATTATAACACCATTCTTGGTTCCCTTTATGGATTGTAGTTATTATGTATCTCTGCTGTCAGAATGGGTTTGCCTTAAAGTGGGGAACTGGTAATAGGGAAAGCTAACCCACACGCAAAATCAGTCCAGTGCACTAGAAATAGTAGCCCGTGTATGGACGGACAATGTGATGGAACGGAAAACAAAATCTAAAGATTACATCTGAATTTGAACTTGACATATGATAAAAAAGCAAGATAAATACTCAAATGATAATGAGGAACAA
Source organism: Cepaea hortensis (assembly GCA_963921405.1). Classification (NCBI taxonomy): domain Eukaryota; kingdom Metazoa; phylum Mollusca; class Gastropoda; order Stylommatophora; family Helicidae; genus Cepaea; species Cepaea hortensis. Next base: position 27,551,190 of record OY992887.1, on the reverse strand, counting down.
CGAAGACTGTATTTATGTTTACTGAACTAACGTGAATACAAATGATTTAAACTGTGATTATTATCTAGATACATAATATATCTTACCACGAGGAACACAAAATCCCATATACATCTGCACTACTATGAGTGCGAGAATATAGATAATAATCATTATGTGATGTTTTCACAGAAGAAACTGCATTGTGCCATTTCTGTTGTTAGGTACTGTAAAAAAAATAAATAAATAAACAGTATATATATATATATATATATATATATATATATATATATATATATATATATATATATATATATATATATATATATACATACTGTTTATATATATATATATATATATATATATATATATATATATATATATATATATATATATATATATATATATATATTCATTCATTCATTCAGTAGCATATCCTTTGCAGAACCTCGCTCCCATGACAACCTTTAAGAAAACTGCTCGGTTCATAAGAAAGATGTCCAGCATCCGATACACCCGATTGGAGATCGTCTGCCACATCCTCAACCATGTTCTGTTTGGCCTTCCTTTTCCTCCCTTCCCTAGCATATATCCCTACATTGCCATATAGCTGGTGCCCAAGAATTACGTCATAGGAAGTACGTGGAGAATCCTAAAAGCCGAAAGCTCAGAGAAACTAGGAGACAAGTTGTCAACAGAGAAAAAACGTCACGCTGACGTCGTTTGACAACAAACAGACTTTGTGGAGTTCTCGACAGAGAAGGCAGTGCATTTTGATTCTGGAGCGAATTGGCCTGGCTACTGACTTGTTGGCATTTATCTGTAGCTATAAAGCTGATAACACATGGAAGGATCCTGTAGGAGATCAATAGCGCCACTTATTCAGAAACGGCGGGGAGAAACCTAGACGGAATCTATACAGCAGCGAAGACAGTGTAAATGAGAGAAGGATATGTACAGAGGTGTAAGAACAATGGCGAACACATTGTAACAGGTTTGATGTATTTAGAATATGCATTGTAACTATAATTTAAACGCCCGTCTGGCAATAACAGACCGTTTGAATGTTCAAGATATTCATTACAAAGAATAGTTTCAGCTGTTGGATTAAACAGCATTCGTATTGTTCAACCCAGGAGTTACTTCGTCTTTTAAGTTCACAGCTGGCTCCAGTTGCTATTACCTTGATTCAGTTATCATTGAGCTGAATCTAGTTATACCTGCTTTCTGGCTCATAACGTTATTAGACAAAATATCCTAATGACGAGGAACCTACAGCTTGGCACGTGTAGGACTCGTATTCCGGGAATGTCAACAGATTTCAGCCAGTAGCCACCATTATGCACTTGCCAAAACATCAGCACACTCCAAAGTCAACAATTATGTGTGTGTAAATTCTATTCTTATTCGTTAAGTGAAGAATTCTACAGTGTCTGCCACTACATAGCCATTTTACAGTCGGAACATATATACACACCTCTTGGACTTTATTTTCGAAGCATTTGGACACCCATATCGACATATAACGGAAGATGGACGACTTTAACCTTCACAAGGACACTTCCTTCTATGAAATTCCAAACAGACATGTTGACGTTTTCTACAACTTCACCACCATACATATTGAGCAGCCCAGCCATTTATCGTCGTAAGGTCCACACCTTAACCAATGACACCGGTGATGTGAGTGTTAATTCGTCCGATACAGCAGGCGCCTTGCCACGGTGCCACATTGTACTACCGAAACTGTATTTCTGTACATTATACGACATTATACTGGGAATCATCGCAGACGATTTCAATTCCACCATCTCAACTTACACGGACATCGGGACATCTAAATAACGGACAGGAACAGCTACACTATATAGGACTTCTCTCAGGACATTATATCACGCATTAATTTGTCATGAAATTCAACGACACGCCTACATCACGTCTCCGGTGGTATCATTAATATTCAGATACCCCTTTCATAGCCAACTTGTTCAACGCATCACGTCTACATAAGGCTAGTATATTTGTTGATTGTTGTGTTATTTGTTATCTAATTGGGTGTGTGTTCATACGTATTATTTTAACCATGGGCGATTCGTCGTTTCATTGACGACGCGGGTGGTCGGTGGGCTATCTCCTTGCTAAGTAAAATCATTATATTGCAAAGAGATACGTTTCGTACTCACACACGTTAGCTCGTTACGAATTTCTTTTGTGGCGATGTTACGTTTTGTCGGTACTAGTAGTGTGTTGCAGTAGTCATATACGTTAGTTACCTGTGTATCGCCAGTCAGTGTTATTTTCTTTATGAGAATATATATGCGTTTACGTTACAGTCACTCTTTTTCTCGTAACTGTTATTTGTCTTGTGTTATTATATTCTTTATACATAATATATTTTTCATACTATTTTCTGTTATTTACATAGTGTAACGGTTAGGACGATATCTATTTGCACTAAATTTGCTAATTTTCTTTTGTTAGTCAATTCTACATTATTTTTCATTTTGAAGTTGACATTTCATTCAACATTTGCATTTTGATATATCTTCTAATCATATCTATATTTGTATATAATATATATATATATATGTTATAGCGGAGTTAGGACAACATGTCGACACTACAAGATTTTATGAACATGGGTGTGAAGTCTGGTTTAACCGGTCTCGAGCTCAGGACATGGGCAAAGCAGGAGTTTAAAGAGTTCCAAATGCAACAGAAGAAGGAGAAACATCTACAAGCAGCACGTGAAAGAGAAGAAAGGCAAGAAAGGTTCGCTGCAGAGAAAGAAAGCAAGGAAAAAGAGATTGCATATCAGAAAGAATTGAAAGAACAGGAAATGGCAATGGAAAAAGGAAGAATGGCTGCAAAGGATAGAGAATTAGCTATAAAACGGGAGAGAATAGGGGCAGAAAGAGAAATGAAAGAGGTCAGTTATCGGCAGAAAGAGAAATTCAGGAAAGACAACTAGCATTTGAGAAAGAGAAACTGGCAGCCAAAGCACTTTTGAAAGACAAGTAACTTGAAGGTAATTTGAAGGTAAAGACATTAGAAATGGATCGTTAAGCTGAGATAGAACGAGAAAGAGTACAAGTAAAGCATAATTATCCAGTTAAGAAGTACCAAGGACTGATTCGTACCTTCCAACAAGGTGATTAAGTTAGTTCACGGATTACAAATTTCGAAATGTTAGCCAAATTCTATAAAATTACTGAACAGGACTTACCAATCTTATTCCATCGACATCTCGCATTAGAACCTTTAAATGTGATTGAGTTGATCCCTGAGAATTTGCGAACCAACTATAAATACATGCGAGATAGGGTCCTTGCACATTTTTCTTTGGACGAAGCTCGATTACGTACAAAATTCAAGAGACTATCTCCTAAATCGAACAACGTTCCTCGACTTCGTGTCTGAGACATCTTCTTGTTTTGACAATTGGTTAAGAGCAGCAGACGTTGGTTCTTATTTCGACAAGATACGTGACCTAATACTGAGAGACAAACTTCTTTCAGTTGTATCTGAATTTATGTCTGTATTCCTCGTAGAGAATAAATGTAAGTCACTTAATGAGATGGAGTCACGGGGCGAAGCCTTTTATAATGTCCACCATGACATATTTGCTGAATGCGCACAACCAGAACTTGTGATAGGGGCTAGTGCCAGAATCCAGAATCGCAAAGTTAATGGTAAGTTTAAGAAATTTTTTAATAGAAACAGAGGTCCTTACCAGGTTCACGTCACACGATGTCAACATTGCAAACTGTCTCACTGGTCTTTAGAAATGTGTGATCAACATTCTGGGTATGCTGCATATTTGAGAGACATCACGGCAAAGAAGAGAAGTAAGTATGATTCCTACAAGAGGGGTGTTATATGTTTTTCTTATCGGGCGTATGGGCATACCAGTAAGTCATGTGCGATGAGAAATACTTGGAAAGAAGCAAGTTACTGCTTATTTGTTCTCCAGTAGCGATTCTGGTGACATAGAGGACACACATGCAGCTATTATTCAGACATACAACAATAAAACAAATAAGGAAGGTCATCATGATTATGCTGATTATCTCACATCAGTACACAAGAGACATATACATGAAGCTAATGCATTATACACTCATAAAAATACTCTTATGATCCACCATGCGTGGGTTAATGGTTCACAAACAACATGTTTTAGAGACACAGGATCTGATATTGCGAGAGTTAGTTACAAACTAGTTAACAAAAATGACTTCACACATGATAACATTTATTGCAGAACATTTGGGGGTACAATAGTAACATACAAGATCGCATGTGTCATGATAAAATGCCCATATTATGAATGTAAAGTATTGCGGCAGTATTACCAAACCCGTGTGCTGGGTTGATAATTGGTAATATACCTAATGTCAAATATTACGTTCAAGGAGTGGCCATCGAACACAGACCTGACAGAACACTCACAAGAACCCAAGTTCACATGACGCAAGAAGAAGAAGATACACAATGGAAACAAGTTACATCAACTGTTAACAAACACGGTTAACACAAAAGAGGGATAACACAACAGTACAAAAATGTTTACACCACAAATCCAAACACAAGAAAGTGAATTCTCCATCAAATAAGTTTATTTCTGTGAGTGTAAGTGGAAAACAAAAGCATACAACCAGACAACCTCAGATGTCGACAAATGACAAAATTCAAAAACATCAGATAAAGAGAACAAAAGTTGCATGCAATAGTAACAAACACAGATACAGTGGCAGTGGTATGTTGTAACCATATTTGTCTCTCAGATCATGACCTTGGTTAAATCAACACTATTTCAGTTTGAATACGTCATTACAAACATTTATTCACAAACGAAGATGTATGTTAGTTGTGCCATTACAAATATTTACGCAGAAGTCAAGAAACATATTGCAAACGTGTTCACACGAATCAAGATGAATATCACAAACATTCACTCACGGGTCAAGAAAAATTGCACACAAGCCAGAAAAATGATTATAAACTGGTTGAATGAAAGCAGAGTATATTACAATAAACAAACTGCACTTATCTTTGCTTGCTCTATTTACTTGGCTTACGTCTGGTGCAGATTTATCAAACATACCTCATTACAGCGTTTGCATTACACAGTATACACACGAGTGAAAACTATTACATTGTGCATGTCAACAAAGAACTTACATACAGAAAAGAGACAACATGAAAGGAAGAAAAAAGGAGTAAAGAAGAAAAGAATGAGAGAAAGAAGTAGTAATTAACGATATCGGCACATTTTTCACTACAGACACATTAGGGTCTTACAAAATAAATTGTTCCAAATTTCACAGATAGCCAAACTTTTTTCAGAATTATTCACGCTATCTCATTTAGGCTTTTACAATTCATCTTGGTAAAGTATTTCCGGTTATCTATTCGTCAGACACTTGTTGCTAACTATATCACTAATAGAGAGCGGTGTTAAATTCTATTAATATTTACTCGGTAGAACATTCTTGTTGAATCCGAATAGTCTGTTTATAATTCTGGTGTACTTCGGTACATATTCTTAAAAAATTCTCTTCTCTTACAGGACTATGAATTTGATATCTGTCACATTCCGGGCAAGGAAAACAATTTAGCTGATCTTCAAAGTAGACTCTAGATTTTCTACACAGCAGCTTTCTTTGTTAATAGTTGTCTACGTTCATTATATGTTAATTATTTAGGCCGATTGATTTATATTGAAAATACACCCGATGAGACGACAGGTTCCAATACAAACAACAAATTACTAATGTTGTCATAGTATTATTCAGTTGTATACATATATTGTTAATTTCGTTCTTTGGCACAGACATGATGTAACATGAGATGCGGCATGATGACCTGTTGATTTTTCCGCATACGTCAGATATTAAGATGATATGATTTGCTTCTTTATGGTCAACGAACTTTCGAGAGAACAACACTCATTCGGAAGGATTGTGTTCCTTTATGGTTTGGTGACAATATTGTTTATTTGGAACATGTGATTTCTGATATTACAAATAGTAATTATGAATAGATATTGAAACTGTCGAGTGATAGAAAATAACATTGAACAATTCCATACTTTTAATGGAAGTATGAACAGTAACATAGACTATAGGATGGTGTTATAGAGTTATTAGTATACTATTATGAGCAGTATTATTATGTTAATTAGATTGTTCACAAGATTTAAATTTAGTATAAGTAAGTGTTCACGTTCTTCGTTATAATTAATTAGTTAATAAATGCTTATAATTAGGTTATTAGGTTATTATCGTGATCCTTTTCAACATATCCAGGTGCGATATCTAGAAGATTACGCCACATTATGATCGTGCCGAAGATAAAGAATAAGTGCCATTGCATTACACACAAACCAATTCGTTGATGGTCAACAAGTCGATGCTATATAAGTCTCAAGGTTAATATGATTGCACTATTGCACTATATCTACAACGAAGACAGGACACCTTATATATATATATATATATATATATATATATATATATATATATATATATATATATATATATATATATATATATATATTATATGCGATACGGACACAGCAGTGGATATATAATTCAGCGACAAGTATAGAGCGTTCACTAGTATTGACGACTTGGTACATGTGAATTACACACGTCCCCTTACTCCGGTTATTTAGCTAGAGTTAGAACGCTTGTCCTTATGGACAAATGAGGGACTAATTTGTTATAGATAGATAGTACAGCCTCCCCATGGGTTGTCTACACGACGTCTACCGCGGGATTGTAGACAGGTGTGCGTGCCCGTCGTATAATAATTTTATTTTATTTTGTGTGTGATTAATAGGGGGCCATAACGTCGTATTTAGCATAGCATATGACTCATTAAGTCTGCACTGCTATTTGTCAGGGATTAGTGATCACGGGGTAGAAAATGATTGCATCATTTTAAAGGTGAGGGGGCATAATGCCAGATAGCTTGTGCCCAAGAATTACGTCATAGCAAGTACGTGGAGAATCCTAGAAGCCGAAAGCTCAGAGAATCTAGGAGACAATTTGTCAACAGAGAAAAAACGTCACGCTGACGTCGTTTGACAACAAACAGACTTTGTGGAGTTCTCGACACAGAAAGCAGTGTAATTTGATTCTGGAGCTAATTGGCCTGGCTACGGACTTGTTGGCATTTATCTGTGGCTATAAAGTTGATAACACATGGAAGGATCCTGTAGGAGATCAATAGCGCCACTTATTCAGAGACGGCGGGCAGAAACCTAGACGGAATATATGCAGCAGCGAAGACAGACTGTGTAAATGAGAGAAGGATATGTACAGAGGTATAAGAACAATGGCGAATACTTTGTAACAGGTTTGATGTATTTAGAATATGCATTGTAACTATAATTCAAACGCCCGCCTGGCAATAACAGGCCGTTTGAATGTTCAAGATATTCATTACAACGAATAGTTTCAGCTGTCGGATTAAACAGCATTCGTATTGTTCAACCTAGCAGTTACTTCGTCTTTTAAGTTCACAATTGGTTCCAGTTGCTATTACCTTGATTCAGTTATCATTGAGCCGAATCTAGGTTCATAAAGTTAATAGACAAAATGCTGTCTGGTTCATAACGTTAATAGACAAAATATCCTAATGAAGAGGAACCTACAGCTTGGCATACATTATTGTTCTCCCCAAACTTTCATGACGTTTCACGTGACCAAGATATTTCAGTTTGCTTTGTATTATATATAGCGAAAGAGACAGAGTCAGAGAATACGTAATATATTGTGGGTGAGATAAGACAGAGACAAAGCATCTCTCCTGATTTACGAGGGGAAAAAAACTACACCTCAACTCAACATCTTCTTCTTCTTCTTTCGTTCGCTTGAAATATGTCTATAACTGCAATGCTGTCTCTTGTATGAATTGAACTGTCTTTTTCAGTTCACACAGCAGTCCATAGAGTTTATCTTCAACTGTCGTCTCTCTAGGCTAGAAGGTTTGCCTAGATATGTTATATTTTGGGCAGTCTTGGAGTATGTGCTCTGCTGTCTGCGACGCCAATCCACATGTGCACATGGCTGAGTCACCAATCTTGAATTTTGGATTCATGTGGTTGCGTAATCTATTGTGCCCTGTTCTGAGGCGCAGATTAATGACTTGTTCTGGTCTGTCCATAACGTGGTAGTCATATTGAGATGGTTTTGGTGGCTTTCTGACTGATTTGATCATTCTTTTCTTTTGGTGGTATGTAATGGGCACATCAGGCTGGTCTTCTTTGGCTCCTTCCTTAGCCAATTGATCAGCTCTGTCGTTTCCGGGTACTCCACAGTGGGATGGTATCCACTGTATGGTGACCTTATGCTGACTGCTAAGTTCAGAAAGTAGCGTCCTTAGTACTGGCAATTTCCCAGACAGGAGCGCCTCGAGTACTGATTTTGCATCTGTCAATAGCACCACAGGTTGTGTACCATTGCTGGTATTTAGTAATTTCTCTGTTGCTATCTTGATTGCCTCAATTTCAGCATCGTAGTTATGGCAGTACTTTCCTGTCGGTACTCTAGCTGTGTCCCTAGTATTATTTCGGTATTCTATGTACACTCCCGCTCCTCCATTTCTAACAGCATTTTGTGCTGACCCATCTGTGTAGACTCGGATCCAGAGGTCCTGTGGGTATTCTTCATTAAGGAAGCTGAGAGTGGCTGTTCTGCGCTGCACACTGTTCTGTTCTTTCTTGTCAAATATTCTTCTCACTTTTGTCTGGATTTGTAATGATAGTCTATGCTCATCTGTCCATGGAATTCGCTCTGGAAGAGTTGTTAGGGGGATACCAACTGTGGGCAGAACGGTGGTTTCTCTGCAGAGTTGTTCGGCCTGGTGGATAAAACTACTTCTTTTCAACCGCCCCATAGCTAGGTTTTCAAATCTGTTCTTCATAGTGTGGCCTGGCAAGCTGAGGAACTTTTCTGCTTGCATTAGCGTTTTCGTATCTCTGCGCTCACTCAGTGCTTGTGTCCTCCCCATCTTCTCCATTTCCACTAAAGGGGTTGATCTCATCCCTCCTGTGGTGACTCTAAGTGCTTGATTTTGCACTTTGTCCAGCTCTTGTAGTGTGGTTTTTGATGCCGAGCACCAAGCAGTTGACCTGTATTCCAGGTGTGGTCGTATGCTCTGTTGATAAACGTTGCTAAGTATTTTCCCACTGGCTCCCCATGTGGTTCCACTTAGCTTTCTCAGGATGGCTATTTTCCTTCTGGCTTTTGCTACTGCTTTGTTGATGTGCTTTCTCCATGTCAGCCTACCATCAAATGTTACTCCAAGGTATGTTGGTTCTTTATCTTCTCTTAGGGGTGTTCCATTTATCTGGATGATCCCTACCTTTTGTTTTGGAGAGAGCGTAAATAGGGTGGTGCTGCACTTGTCAGTGTTTATGCTGACACCTCATCTATTTGCCCATGCAACAAATGTATCTACAGCTCTTTGTAGCAATCTGGTGGCCACTGATGCATGTTCATTTGTGCTCCATAGAACCAGGTTATCGGCGTACATTGCCGCTTTAATTCCATGCGGTAGATTAGCAACAAGATCATTGATGAAGATTAGAAAAAGTGTGAGGGACAAGACTCCGACCTGGGGAACACCGTGGCGCAGTAGAACTTTCTTGCTCTTGAGTCCGTCTATCTGGACTCTGGCTCTTCTGTTGTGCAAGTATGCTTTCACCCATTTGTACATTCTTCCGTTGACTTTGCAGTTTTTCAGTTTATTCATCAGACCTTCTTTCCAGACTTTGTCAAAGGCTTTCTTCAAATCTATCCATGCCGCAAGCACCAGCTTCTTCTCTTGGAATGCATCCTCAATTTCTTGAGAGAGGTAGGTTGTCTGATCTTCCGTAGAGTAGCACTGCCTAAAGCCAGCCTGCTGTGGCACAAGGATGTTTTTACTTTCAATGTACCACTGCAGTCTGTGATTGATGATGCGCTCCAGTGTTTTGCAGAGACAGCTGGTGAGGCTAATTGGTCTGTAGCTATAGGCAATGGAACTATCTTTCCCTGATTTTAGGAGGGGTATCATGATTCCTTCTCTCCAGGCTTGTGGAACACTGCCTAAGGTCCAACTCTTATTGAAGATCTGCAACAGCTTTGCTTTGGCCTCTGTTCCTAGGTTCCTGATCATTTCATTGGAGATACCATCAGCTCCTGGTGACTTTCTCATTTTCAGTTTTGATATGGCTAGCTCCATCCAGTTCGCTGATTGTGATGTGTGCCTCCAGAACCTTGTGTACTATTTCCTTCTGTCCTGTATGTTGTCGTTTCTCTCGAATGTCTTGTTGTTTCTCTGGACTAATTTTGATATTGTTATCTTGTGCGAATGAGTCCGCAAAATGGTCAACTGCTTGCTTTCTTGTTAAGATGTTTCCATCTTTATGTAGTGCAATTTTTGAGTTTCTCCCTGTGCCCTCATCGTTAAGTTGTTTTATTAGCGTCCACAATTTCCTTGTGTCTCTTTCAAAGTTCAGAGACTGTTTTTTCCTGCCAGCTTTTTCGTCTAGCCTGCAGCTTGGACCTTTGAAATTTTGCTTTTGCGTGCTGGAATTTATTGTGGTGCTCTTGGCTGGGTGTGGCCTCTGCTTGCTTTCTACACACTTCCACATCATTATGCAACTGTTCCAGTTCACTACTCCAGTAGGGACGCAGAGGTGTTTCCAAGGCACGAGGGCCGGGTTATATACTGGCCAAGACCTATTGACGCGTCCTCGTCGAGCGTCCTGGGCAACAGGTCCCTTCGGGGTCCTGGCTAAAGTCAGTAGGATCGCCGATTCCTCCGAAGTCGGAGAGTGTCTGCCTGTACGGCGAGGAACCACCAGTCTGCACACCAATAAGCCAGACATGGGACAACGGATACTCACGCAAAACTCAGGTCCTGTATGACATCACACTGATGTTGGACAACAGGATGCCTTCATCCGACATACAGGACTTCGCGTTGGAGCTCAAGCCAACGAACACAAGCAAGCAAGCAAGCAACTACTCCAGTAGGGTTTATATTGTTTACGGGCTCCTCTTGGTATTTTTTCTCTCGCTGCCTGTAATATGCATTTCCCAAACTCTTCAACTACTTTATTTATGTCTTTCTCAGTGTTCAGGTTTCTAACCAGTATGCTGATGCGATTCTTGTACGTTGCCCAGTCTGCTTTCTTGTAGTTCCACCTCGAGAGGGTGCTGCTTTCACTTACAAGCTCATTTTCTACTGTTAGAAATACTGGCCGATGGTCGCTGCCACCAAGTTGTTTCCCAACAATTCGTGTAATGTTCCACTCCAGGTCTGGTGAATGAAAAGCCAGGTCAGGTGTAGTTGTAGAGTGCCATGATCTCGAGTAGAAAGTATATAGGTCGGACGGCTTGTTAACCAAGATGAATCTATTCTCATCCTGCCAGTCTTCCAGTCTCTCTCCTCTCTGGTCCATGTGATCATATCCCCAACTCTGCGAGTGGCTGTTGAAATTGCCACACACAATCATTTTTTTCTGTTAATGGAAGTGTGTCCAGTGCCTGTGGGCGGTCACTTGGGCAGTAGTAATTGATCAGATGTAGCCTGTCTTAAGTTTAAGTGTCTGATACTCAGCCCCTTCCATGTAGACTTCGATTTGGGAAGCAGTGATGTTATTTTTTACAAGGGTAAGTATCCCACCTTTTCGCCTGTCCTTTCGGTCAGATCGGTAACACTGGTAGCCTTTGATTTTGAAGGCTATATTTTCGTTGAGGTGAGTTTCTTGCAAGCAACATATGCTTACTTTTTCTTGGTCCAGGATGTTTTCTAATTCTATTTTTTTTTTTTGCTGACTCCCTCCGCATTCCAGTGCATTATTTTAAGTCTTTGTTTAGTATGGCCAGCCGTTTTATTCTCATGTCCCCTGGCTCCACAGGACATCTGAGAAGGACCTCCAATAGTTGGGGTTGGGCCCTTTCGAGACATAGGGCCCGGCACTGCACCTGCCTGGGGGTCCAGAGCAGGGCGAGTACCATAACTTTAAGCAGTAGTCGACATATTCAATTTTGCGTAATTGCGTGGCATCCTGATTTCTGTGGTGCGCCTCCTGGCTGGTTGCCCCCGTCTTCAGCACCTTTCCTTTGCTAGAGCAGACTGTGGTCTCACTCGAGCTTAGATGTGTACACACGCACACACGTGTCTGCACAATCATGTATGTGTATACACATCTAGAGCACACTGGTTATTTTCCGGCGCCAGAAACTAGCCGTAGCCCCTTCTCCTGTTAGTTTAAACAGTTCCGCCACGTGAAGGCCAGGAGTTGGACTTTTGCTGCATAGGTTATGTATTCACGAGACATTGGGGTATTTAAGCAATGTTGGGCGCTCATCCCGGCTACATACAGCAACATTTGGAACCAACTCAACATATCACTTTTAGCATTCGCTTCGGGTCAACTGACAATGAAATACCTACACCTTTGATGGAACCCTTACCAAGCATGACCTAACCCCCGCATTCTGCACATGCTGTGATGAATCATCACCTTATTACATCCTAACACGCCCATCCTAAAATGTGAACTCCCATTACCAGTCTTGCTCACCCTTTGGTTTCTTGGATTGGATATGGGAAGGCGAGCTCTGCAAGCAGTTCTCATGGAGATAGCGCGTTTGGTACTGGGAAGGGAGGTCTCTACGCCGACCTCACAGCGATGGAGGCAGGGTCTATTCCATGTTCAGTTTAGTTTAGTTTAGTTTAGTCGACGGATCAACATCATGGCACACGGGTGTAACCCATAAGTGCTCCGTTCTACTCCTAACTCAAGCCTGTCTAGAGAATCTCAGCTCAGTGCACGAACTCCGTAGCACCGGCAAGGATCCTGAAATACTTTGAGTAGATTTTTAACTCAAAATTTTGCCCGAGCATCGCGGTTAGGCTACGCTTTTTCGATGTCCAACTGCAAAGGGAATGTTTACATGCGCAACAATACACACGGGCGTCTGATCTCACTACCCAGAGACCAGGGGACATTTTGTAATTAGAAGTCTACTTGAAAAAATCCCAGCCCACACCGGGTCTTGAACCCAGGACCTCAACACTGGAGGCGGACACCATACCTTGAGATCACTCAGCCCCCCCCCCCCCCCCACCCCACAATTCCATGTTCAGTCGACCTGAGTACCAACGATTAGGACTTGGGAGTTGAAAAGAATGGTCTCCCTGAAGATTCATAACAAACCAATAATCCAATCATACTTACAACCAACCATACAACAAACCAACAATCCAACCATCCCTCCAACCATCCACACGTCTAACCAATCATCCAAATTCAGCTTACTGGCACAATCGTTAAACAAATTAAGAAGAAATTAGAAGCAACAGAGATGTGGTTCCTGAGATGAATGTTGCGAATTCGTTGGACTGCCAGAGTAACTAACAACGACTGCCTGATACAGGCTAGTGTAACTAGAACATTATATACAACAATAAGGAAGAGACAAACATCTTTCTTCGGTCATGTGATGAGAATAGAGGCATTGGAGAACATCGTGAGAACTGGAAAGATCGAGGGGAAGAGAGGCAGAGGCAGACCAAGAGAAATGATGCTGGATGGATTGAGACGGTGACATGGAGGAATATCATCAGCAGAGTTGATCCAGAACACCAAAGACCGAGATCTGTGGAGAGCCATGAACGCCTACGCCAGCTAGCAGGGCACTTGATAATGATGAAGAATCTTGTATAGTCAATCCAGTATCAGAATTAATGTAGTTTATAAAGATACAGAAAGTAAAGTAATGCACAGAGACGAATAATGTAAAGTAATATACAACGAGGGATAAGTAAAGTAATATGTAGCAAGACTGAGAGACATGTATAAATCTACAACTCATCATCCAAATTCAGCTTACTGGCACAATGAGTTGTAGATTATACGATTTGACTGCACTCAGGACATTCCCACATTCGCTCAGTCCCCTCGTTCAACAGCCAGTGAAGAGTCATAATGCCAATCGTTCCAACCGCCTTCTGATTGAAAGTTCTCCTGGTCTTCCCTTTCAGTCTAGAGATTCGTCCAGATCCCCTGCCAATCTCCCACCATATTCTCTCCACATACGGGTTCTCAGTCTGCTCCACCACATTCTCCACCTGGTCCCAAAGTCGACCGACCACGTCTCCCTTGTCCATAGGCAATCTACCACCAAGAGGTGCATTCCCTGCCAGCCTATCCACCTATTCATCCCCCGCAATCCCACATGACCAGGGCAGTCAAATGTCAAGTGTAACGTTGAAACATGTATGAAGTCCCTAGGAAAGCGTGGTTCCGAAAGAGATTTCCTGTGTAACGTTGAAAAGTTTTGGAACTTGCATGAACCCCCCATACAAAAGCAACGTCCTGAAACGTTGAAAACTCCAAACAGAGATTGCGAGCAGACAAAAAGAATTAAGTTACATAAAGATCACCAAGTTTTCACACATACCACCTGTTTGGGCTTCCGTTTAACACTGTTAGATGAAGTGTTGAACATTCAAATACACATGTTTTCAAGTAATGTCTGGGTACAGGAAGTTGATGTAATGGCGCAAAACTCTCAGAAGCGTTATGTCTAAAGGAAATCATGAAAATGACGTCAATCAATCATGTGCCATGCCGTAAAGCCTAGGCGGTCATGACTCGCAATTTCACTCGATCACGAACGAACGAACGAACAAACTTTATTTTCAAAGGGTTAAGAATTGGGCACGCAGGCCCGTCTAACATTCTGCCCTTCTATTACTCTCTTTCATACATTATTTCATTCACACATCATTCAAGGCTAACAGAGAACAGCAACAATATAAAAGATATGCATTATAAAGGCATGGGCAAAATGCGAACATCAAAACTACACGACTCAGTAATATTAGATAATGATCTGACACTTGTTATTAGCCATGTGGCATATACTGGCCTACCAAAAGGGGACTGGCTGTTATACTAGGTTTTTGTTATTATTATTATTATCTCTATTATTAAGGGGGAAGGTAATCCGTACTGAGATAGTGTTCGAATAATTTGCGATTATAAGAATAGGGATTGCAAGAGAAGGTCCATCAGAGAGACGAATGGAGACGGATTGTATTTGCAGCAAAGAACCTCAATGGCTCGGAACGCTGAAGAAGAAGAAGAAGAAGAAGAAGATGAATAGGGATTGGTGATGTCTTTGATTTCTTGTGGAAGATTGTTCCACAGCTGAGCTGCGGAGTACGTTACGCTTGTTTTTTATAAGTCAATCCTAGGCTTCCTAATGTGTAATATATTTAAACGTTTACTGTGTCTAGCATTATATTTAAACAATGGCCAAAGGTAATTTGGGGCATTCCGATGCAGGATTTTGTGAATTAGTTTAGCTTTATTGAAAAGCTGGCGTTTGCGGAGTGGTAGTAACTGAAGGCGTTTATACAGGCTAGGATTGTCAGATAAATGTTTTCAATAAATTAGACTCATGGCCCGTTTCTGGAGTGAGTAAAGTCTCTTGGCGTTTGAATTAGAACAACCGTCCCAGATTGTAGAGCAGTAGTCAAAGTGTGTCTGTATATGAGAAGTATAGAATAGTTTCCTTGTGTCCTCATCAAGGAAGTTTTTAATCTTGGCGAGTTGGTAGACTTTTTTCGCTGTTTGCATAATTAATGAGCGCTTGAACGTGGGAATTAAAGGTTAGGTTTCTATCAATGATTAGGCCTAATGTCAATCAAGGAAGTTCGAGTAAAACACCACGTCAAGCCACCTTGGATCACCCAGGAAATAATTGAAATTATGAGAGACAGAGATAAAGCACATAAAAAGCGGGATCTCAACGCATACCGCACTCTTAGAAACAAAGTTCAATATACCATACGATGGGAAAAGAAAAATTACTTTAAGAACTTAATAATGGATAAAACAAATAGTAATGATATACTCCCCCGATGTGTCTCCACCTTGCCGTGGTGGGGGAGCTTGCGTGTCCCATCGACCCCATGTGCTTGCCGATGGGTGAAAACTACATATCGGACGGCACGTGGGATAGGGACCAGACTAAGAGAGACACAACCTGCTGCTCTGCAGGTAAGACTGAAGATAGCAGTCAAAATCAGGCAAACGATCCCTAAAATCTCAGTCCGGACATAACCTCTAAGGCTCCCATCCGAGGTGTATGGCTGAACGTCTCTAAGCCATAAACTCTCGGAAGTGAGAGCCTGGCCGACACAAACCTACATCAAAATTGTGATGATGTGCTGAGAACGCTACATGCTCGGCGCAGATTCGTTCGATGGCTCTTAGCTGGGGGATATGAGGTATTCCCGGATGAAAGGACCTGACCGTTACTCGCCCACAGACGCACGGAGGTAAGGTGCTGAGCCGGCAGCACATGTAGCCTACCTCGTGAGCGAGTACAAAAGGTGGAAAAACACCTCGGTCGCACGTCTCGCAGACGTCCGATAGTCTGTAACCACACTCATGGAGTGAGTGTGGTCAAAGGTGGAAAATTGTCTCGTTGACACGAAATGGAACGCCTGTCTTGAGAATCCATTACGTGGCAGCCCGAAGCGAAAGCTTGCTGTGTGGAAGCCGAAACAACAGTCTCGAAACCCGAGGAAGGCTAACCTCATTAAAAAATGCCCGCCGGAAGTAGGAAGTGTCGTCCTACGGGTGGCAAACTAAAAATTGACACTACGCAATTACGTCCGAGTGAAATGTCTCGTCCGAATGTCTCTCGTGCTAGGAACAGCTATGACTACCTAGTTTACGAATGCCGCTCTTGTTCGGAACAGCTCTGACTAGGTAGTTTTCCGAATGTCTGTCGTGCCTGGAACAGCTCTGACGGGCGCAACGACAAGCACATGTCCGAAAACTCGCTGAGTGGATGCCGTCTGCAAACCTGTCTGGTTTGTGCGGGAATGGCCCGGGGAAGACGAAATGACCAATATATTGAAGTGAGGATTTATAGCAGCCATGAGCAGGACATGACGATTTCCCTCGGTGAGCCCAGATCCAGGGCGTTATGTGTCGGCCCTGCAACTATGGAAGTAACCTTGGATGGCGGAAAATGCTATGGACTGTCCCTGCCTTCCTTTGAGGGATGACCGTTGTCTTCGACCGTTCTAACTTGGCTAGCATGGTTGTAGATGGCACTACAAAAGTGAGAGTCTCCCAGGAATGCTACCTGGTCAAAAAAGCACGCTAAAGTCGATGTGTTGGCCTACGGGTTTCGGTCCAAGGGCGCATAACAGACACACCGCAATCACATCTGAAAAACACTCCGGATGAACGAAAAGAAGAAGAAGGATATATGGAAGGCAATTAACACCTTGACAAACAATTATAACTTCTGAAATTGTTTACCATCAAATCATATTACATGTGACCAATTCAGTAATTTTTTTCAAACTAACATAGACCAGTTGAAGGATTCAATACCTAATTCTCCTTGCAACTTATCTTTACTGTCATCGTTTTGCGAGAATAGATGCTCCCGTGATATTCTTTCCGATATACCGCTAATGACAATCACTGAAGTATTCACTTACCTCAGTAACCTAAAAAACACAACCTCATCTGGGTTAGATGGAATCAGCAACCGGATTCTCCGTTGTGCTGCGCCAGTGATCTGTATATCACTAACCTATGTATATAATCAGTGTCTCACCAAAGGCCACTTTCCATCAGCTCTCAAAATCGCTAAAGTGTACCCTCTTCTTAAATCTGGTTCATTGGACAATGGTCTCCTGAACAATTACAGACCCATTTCCTTACTATCATCACTATCTAAGCCACTAGAAAAACACATCCATAAAGTAACATTACAGTATTTAGTTCGCAACAAGCTTATTGTTGACAGCCAATCAGGATTTTGACCAAAATATTCTTGCCATACGGCGCTAACAAACATGAAACATGATAGAAAATTGGCACCATAATATAAACAACAACAGTCTATGTGGAACTGTGTTTATTTATTTCTGGAAACCATTTGATATGATAGACCATGTTATTTTAATTAAAAAACTTGAGACAATGAAAAGTGGCCCTAATGTAGTCACTCTAATATCATCTTATCTATCAAACAGAAAGCAAATAGTATCATATAATAAATCTCTGTCTCAAACCACTACCTTCAATATTGAGTACCGAGAGGCTCTATTCTTGGCCCTCTATTATTTGCCATATATATTAATGATCTACTTTGCATCTTTCGTCGTCCTGCGATCTATTTGCAGACGACTGTACAGTGTACACAAACGCTGAAAACTTTATTTTGCTGGAGTCGTCTTTGCAACAAGAATTAAATAATGTAGTTAGGTGGAGCTATGCAAACCGTATGCAAATTAACATCACTAAAACAAAATCAATGTTATTAACAACCAGACAAAGACTTCAAACTCTAAACTCACACACATCACTTTAACTTCACATCGATAACATGCCAGTAGAAAGTGTAATTGAGCACAAAACATTAGACCTAATCATTGATAGAAACCTAACCTTTAATTCCCACGTTCAAGCGCTCATTAAACAAACAGCGAAAAAAGTCTACCAACTCGCCAAAATTAAAAACTTCCTTGATGAGGACACAAGGAAAATATTATATACTTCTCATATATAGACATATTTTGACTACTGCTCTACAATCTGGGACGGTTGTTCTAATTCAAACACCAAGCGACTTTACTCACTCCAGAAACGGGCCATGAGTCTAATTTATAACAAACATTTATCTGACAATCCTAGCCTGTATAAACGCCTTCAGTTACTACCATTGCGCAAACGCCTGCTTTTCAATAAGGCTAAACTAATTCACAAAATCCTACATCGGAATGCCCCAAATTACCTTTGGCCATTGTTTAAATATAATGCTAGACACAGTAAACGTTTAAATATATTACACATTCCGAAGCCTAGGATTGACTTATACAAAACAAGCTTAACGTACTCTGCAGCACAGCTGTGGAACAATCTTCCACAAGAAATCAAAGACATCACCAGTCCCTATTCATATAATCGCAAATTATTCGAACACTTTCTCAGTACGGATTAACTTCCCCCTTAATAATAGAAATAATAATAATAATAATAATAACAACACCCAAGTATAACAGCCAGTCCCCTTTTGGTAGACCACTATATTCCACATTGCTAACAACAAGTGTCACACCATTATCTAATATTACTGAGTCGTGTAGTTTTGATATTCGCATTTTGCCCATGCCGTTATAATGCATATCTTTTATATTGCTGCTGTTCTCTGTTAGCCTTGAATGATGTGTGAATGAAATAATGTATGAAAGAGAGTGATAGAAGGGCAGAATGTTAGACGGGCCTGCGTGCTCAATTCTTAACCCTTTGAAAATAAAGTTTGTTCGTTCGTTCGTTCGATCGTTCGTTCTACTAATTGTTGCAGATCATGTGCATTGTCTGCAATCAATACTGTATCATCTGCATATCTAATGTTATTGATGTTTTGTCCTCCAATGCTGATTCCATTTGTATCTTCTACATTTCTGAAAATATTTTCACTGTATAGGGAAAAAAGATCTGGAGACATTACACATCCCTGCCTAACACCTCTCTTAATAGGTTGATATTGTCCCATTTCATTATCAATCCTTATGGCAGCTTGTTGTTTCCAATATATGTTTGTTTTTTATAAGTCTAATGTCTTTCCCATCAATTTGTAGATCTGCAAGCATATCCGTGGGTTCTTAAAAATAGTCTTTAGACTCATTATATTGCTCCTCTCCAGGGGAATTTTTAATAAAAGGCGAATCTTTCGTTTATTTTGTAAAAAGTTTATTACGTACATAAACAGTGTCTTTTTTACATTAGCAAATACAGCATATACATTCATACACGTGTGACATTATATTCTTTGCATGGTGTAACTACACAATATTACCTGTTGACGATGGTGGTTAAGTAATCATTCGTTCCCATGTATACCAAACCATTTAATAGAAACACCTTTCACACTCAGGCTCATTCGCACTTATGTGTCAACAATATTGCTGAATCACTTTTGTTTCCTGTTTGTGGCCTTATGAAGCCAGTAAAAAAATGTTCTTTCCCCATATAGGGGAGGATTGATACAACACATTGGTCGCTACATTGAAAGTATACAACTAATATTTAAAAAATGAATAAACGATTAAAAAGTCGATTATAAAATGTAAGTTTAAAATAAATAAAAACATATTTTGTAAGAGATCTAAATGTATTGTATTTGTTGTTAACAATTTTTACTTCCTTATTGATTCTTTTATTTCTAAGCGTGTAGTAGGGAAGTTTAATCTTATTTGTAAATATTATCGCTAGTATATGATTTATCTTTTTTACACGAATAGTTATCTCCCTTGTGATAAAAATAGCTATTTATATCCCCTACTCATTGCTTATTTAAGTGTTTTTCTATTATATTACATTGTGGTATTTCGTTCTTCCTAGTGACGACCATAATCTGTGTCTTTTTACAATTTAATTCTATCCGCAGTTGCTAACTGTGTACAACAACCGCATTTACTAATTGTTGCAGATTCTACTCATTGTCTGCAATCAATACTGAATCATGATTGATTGATTGATTGATTGGTTGATTGATTGATTGATTGATTGATTTAGGAATCGAAATCACATCATTCAGGGCATTCCCATAAGCGATCCGTCCCCATCCTCAGCAGTCAGCGAAGAGTTCCAACACCAATAGTACCAGTAGCAATCTGATTATATGTCCGTCTCGCCTTTCCTCTGAGCGTTGAGCGTCGGCCAGATCCCCTCGTCACTCCTCGTTGTCTCATTCTTGCCAGACCATGATGATCTATTTGCTCCTCCGAGGTGTACACGCGCTCCCACAAGGCCACAACCACGTCTGCCTTGTCATGTATCAATACTCCACCAAGATCTGCAGAGCCAGCCAATCTGTCAGCCTGTTCATTTCCCAGCACACCGGCATGCCACGGAGAAAAAATCCAGATGATGCTTGTCACCCGTGACCTCCTAAGAGAAGCAATCCACTCCGCACGAAGCCTGCCCGTCCCCATCCTCGTCAGCATGCTTTCTGAGACAGTTACAATCACGATGTGTGTGTGTGTGTGTGTGTGTGTGTGTGTGTGTGTGTGTGTGTGTGTGTCGTATTATCCATCCAACGGAGAGCCGCAGTGACTGCCTCCACCTCCATTCTTAAGCTGGATGTTGTGGTATCATATGCCAGGCTCTCCTCCACCAAACGTCGACCATTAGCTTCGGTTCATAGCCAATACTATATCATCTGCATATGTAATGTTATTGATGTTTCGTCCTCCAATGCTGATTCGATTTATATCTTCTACATTTCTGAAAATGTTTTCACTGAATAGGGAAACAAGAAAATGACGTAATCACTTGAAATATTACATCAAGAATCATTATTACTGCACTCCGGACTTTCCCAAACGTGCTCCGTTCCATTCTGCAGTAGCCATCGAAGAGTTCAAATGCTGATTGGTACCAGTGACATAATTATTTGAAATGTCGACTAAGGTCATTATCATCATCATCAGCAGCAGCAACATCATCATCATCATTATTAGCATTCTTGTTAAATTGGCTATAGGTTTGTTTAGTAATCGAAAGATTATCCTCAGTGCACATTGAAACATCAAGTCTACAAGTCTTCGAATCCCTGCCTTAGTATCTCTCTTAGAATATGTGCTCAGATCCCTTCTTCCGAAGTAAGAATATATTCATATTCATAAATATTTCATATTCATATATCATATTCATATATATTCAGATCCGAATATTGCGTGGTAGGGGATTATGTGATGTGCGGGTGGGGGATATGTGTGAGTGGAAAGGGGATGTATAGGTGGTTAGGGAGATGTGTGTAAGGGGGGGGGGGGGGGTAGGGAGATGTCAGTTGGTTGGGATGTGTGTGTATGGTTTGGGGATGTATGAGTTTATGTGTGATGTTTGGGTTGGTGGGGGATGTGTGTGTGTGGGTGGGGAATATGTGGTCGATGGAGATGTGGCTGGGGGTGGGTGGTTGGAGGTGTGGGTGGGGAGAGGATGTGTGGGTTAGGATGTGTATGTGGGTGGGCGTGGGATGTGTGGGTTGGTGGGGGTTGTTTGTGGGTGGCGAGTGTGTTTTGGTTTGGGAACAGGTGAGGGCAGTGTGTCTGTGGGTGGGGGATGTGCGGGAGGGGGGTGGGTCGGTTGGTGGGGTATGTATGTGTCCCTGGGTGTATATGTGTGTGTGGGTAGGTGGAGGTGTGTGTGGGTGGAGTGATGTATGGATAGGTGGGAGATGGGCCTCATAACATGGTAATTTGCCTTGTTTATGTTTACAACATTCATTTCACAATGTTTATTTTTCTTCTATGTAAATGTAAAATGCTCTTGATGAAAGAAAGAAGAGTGATTGGAAGGGCCGAATATAAGACGGGCCTGCGTGCGCAATTTGTGACCCTTTTAAAATAAAGTTGATTTGATTTGATTTGATTTGATTTCTTCAGTCCCTCTCTCAGGATACTTTCTTTTTTTTTTTTTTTTTTTTAATAAAGCACTTCATCACTAATATTCTTACTGCAGCTGTCAGCTTTTCATTGGTCAATATGTTGACATTAATGTACATAAATGTAAGTTGCCTGTTACTTGTGGTTTTCATGAATGATCCATTGTCGACAACAAATGTCAATTCCTTGACGTGTGTTTCCTTCCCCACTCACGATGTTGTGAACAATCTTCTCAAAAGCCATGCCTATCACTGCCTGCCGTTCTCCCAGAGTTTAATTTCTGATTGATTGATTGATTGATTGATTGATTGATTGAGGAACCGACATCACAGCATTCGGGGCATTCCCATAAGATCTCCGTCCCCATCCCCAGCAGCCAGCGAAGAGTTCCAACACTAATAGTACCAGTAGCAATCTTATTATATGTCCGTCTAGCCTTTCCTCTGAGCGTCGATCGTCAGCCAGATCCCCTCGTCACCCCTCGCTGTCACATTCTTGCCAGACCATGATGATCCATTTGCTCCTCCGAGGTGTACACGTGCTCCCATAAGGCCGCAACCACGTCTGCCTTGTCATGCATCAGTATTCCACCAGAGCCAGCCAATCTGTCCGCCTGTTCATTCCCCAGCACACCAGGATGCCCCGGAGAAAAGATCCAGACGATGCTTGTCACCCGTGACTTCAGAAGCGAAGCAAACCATTCTGCACGAAGCTTGCCACGAAGCTTGTGTGGGTTGGGGGATGGGTGGATGGATGGGGGTATGCATGTGCCTGTGGGTATGTGTGTGTTTGGGTTGTGGATGTGTGTATGGGGGACACGAGGATGGATAGGGGGTGGGTGGGTGGGTGGGGGATTTGTCTCATAACATGGTAACATGCATTGTTTATGTTTACAACATTCATTTGACAATGTTTTTTTCTTCTATGTGAATGCACTATGCACTGGTGAACGAAAGATATGTGATTGGAAGGCTCGAATGTAAATCGGGCTTGCGTGCCCAATTTGTTACCCTTTGAAAATAAAATTCGTTCGTTCGTTCGTTCGTTCGTTCGTTCTTTCGTTCGTTCGTTCATATGGTTTCTACACTTTAGCCCAAGTTTGTGCTATGGAGAGATCTAACTCCATTCTTGGTTCCCCTTCATGGAATGTAGTTATTATGTATCTCTGCAGTCGGAATGGGTTTGCCTGAAAGTGGGGGAACTGTAATAGGGAAAGCTAACCCACACGCAAAATCAGTCCAGTGCACTAGAATCATGCACCATCATGCACCATCTTACGTCTCACACGCTCGGTGTGTGACTTATCTGCAATAATTTTCTCCTTTATTCCATTTCTGATGTTTGCCCCCCATGCAGCACGTTCAGCGGCGACTTGCTCCCAATGTGCATTATCAATGCCTGTATCAATAATGTCCCACTTACACACATCATTGTATCGTAGTAGAGGCCGACCCTGAGATCTCTTACCCATCTGTAATTCACTTAAAAAAAGATGTCCTTTGGTATTCTACCATCATCCACCCTCCTAAGATGTCCTATCCATCTAAGTCTACGAAGACTGAGCATGGAATAAACCGTCGCACAACCTGTTCTTTCCAATACTTCAGTATTTGTGATTTTGTCTTGCCACTTAATACCAAGAATTCTTCGCAGACACCGCATATGAAAGCTGTTTAAACGTTTCTCTTGGTGTGAGTAAGCTGTCCAGGTTTCACTGTCATAAAGAAGAGTACTAAAGACACAGGCTTGATAGACAAGGACTTTTGTTTTGGCAGTGAGCTTCCTGTTCTACCAGACTCTTTTTCTTAACCTGTTCATTGTTGTTGCTGCCTTACCAATCCGGATGTTGATTTCCTGATCTAGATATAATTTGCTATTTACCACTGATCCTAGATATGTAAAATCGTCTACCATTTCTAGTTCGGCGTCGTCAATAAAGATTGATGGTAACACATGTACACCCTGTGACATAATCTGTGTCTTCTTTTTGCTAATTGTTAAACCAAATTCAGAACAAGCATTGGAGAATGCAGATAGTAGACATTGCAATTCTTCCTCAGAGTGGGTCGTAACTGCAGCATCATCTGCAAAAAGCAACTCTCTGATCAGTACCCTCCTAGACGTGTTTGATGTTCCTGTTCTGATTATGGAAAGAGACCACGGTGTCTTATGTTGATTTACATCGGCGGACATTTGTCCATTGTGTGATTTAGTGGTCTCGATTTCAGACGGGAATAAACATATGGTATTTAATTAAATAGACCCAAATTAGATGATTCTTGGAGTCGAGCGTAGTAATGTGCGTTGTGAGAACTTATTATAGGAGCGTCGGCAGCAGTAGGCTATCGCGTTGCTTAAACTAGGTAGTGTTAGATATCAATTAACTCAGTGAGTTAAGAACAAGGTAGAGGGATGATATTCGGGGGGATAGGGGAAATGTCAAATGGTAGGATCTTCCAGTAGGGTATCTACTGGGTATCTGAGCTTTTCCTTTAGTCTTTCCTTGTCTTACCATGAATCAGAGCGATGTGATGAGCTCCTCCGCCTTATGACAGAGTTTAGTTATCTGTTAAATATCTGAGTGCGGCCGTCGGCCTACACTCACCTAATGAAGGTCGGAATCGGGTTGCTCTCACCGGGTGTTCTCTCTTCAACTATGTTTTCCAAACAAAAAGCTAGCAGACAAGTCATAGAAGAAGATTATGGCTTGATCATTGAAGACAGTTTTTACTCAGCGACCTTTGCACTGGGCCCATAGCCCAGAGGGTCTGCAAGAACCTGGCCTCTACTGAGCAGGAACCGACGATCATCTAAGAGCGATTCCTCCGTGGTAGTTCTCATCATATTATAGTGAAGATACTTACACTACCACCAGTAACAGGGACAATAGTATTTATATAGAGAAATTAACAATTAACATTGCGTTTTTCCAAATGGTGAATTCCTGTGAGAAATTAACAATTAACATTGTGTTTTCCAAATGGTGAATTCCTGTGAGAAATTAACAATTAACATTTTGTTTCGAAGTGACAGTAAACATTTATTTTACTGTACAAGGGTTATCAGATAACAGAACTTTTAGTGACATATTAGTTACACTGTGTATGTCGGATTCATGATCAATATTGGACTACATCCACAATTGGTGACCAGGCATCCGGACTATCCAAGAGCCACTGGAGGAAGTCGACACCTGGCCGGAGAGTCGCATCATTTGGTGAGGTCCTTCTGTACTTGATCTATGGTGCTGTTGCGTGGCCGGTACTGTGATGAAAGCAGACTTTGATCCTGAGCTGTTCGGTCTGATTCTGCATACACCCTAGATTATACGACAGACATTCTACACACACACTTTGCACATACCTAACACTGTTCTTTAATATATTAATTTGTCTTTCTGATAGAAGCTAGAGTTGTGTAGTATGTTTTGGAAAAGAATGGTCCAGTGGTAAGAAGAAGAAGAAGAAGAAGAAGAAGAAGAAGAAGAAGAAGAAGAAGAAGAAGAAGAAGAAGAAGAAGAAGAAGAGAGAGAGAGAGAGAAGAGAGAGAGAGAGAGAGAGAGAGAGAGAGAGAGAGAGAGAGAGAGAGAGAGAGAGAGAGATCCAAAGACTGATGGGATGTTGTGGACAGAGATCCAGGAGATCCTCGGGATAATGATATGGAGTTAAAAGAATGTGGGTGTTGATTTCCCTCACCCCAGGGACGACACTTATTACGACACTTATGCAGCTCTTTTGTTTTAAAAAAAGAGTTTGTAATACATAGGTCATTTATGGTGCAATGCTCCAGAAGCCTTTTCCCATTTTCATTCATGCAACCGATGTTGTATTTTCCAAGGCACACTGGCTATGATCTCTAGTCCTTGCTCACACGAGCATTGAAATCACCGAGCATATAAATGTAGTCAGATTTTGGAACTGCCTTGATCACGGAGTCTAACTCCTCATAGATCGAATCCTACACATCATCAGGGGAATCGAGAGTCGGTGCATATGCAGTAATAATGGTGGCAAAACCACAAGAGGTTGGCAAGCGCAGGGATAATAGTTTTTTCATTTCCTCCTGCTGGACTTTCAATCATTCACAGTAGCGAATTCTTCACTGCAAAGCCCACACCGTGTTGCCTTTTTTGCTGCCTGCCCTCTACCCTTCCAAAAAAAGGTGTAATTGTTTTCCCTGGGTGACCCTTCCTCAGCGAGGCGAGTCTCCTGCAGGCCAGCAATATCAATGTTAAGACGATTGAGTTCGGCATCAATCACAGCCGTTTTTCTCACATCATCAATATTGGTCAAGTCAGTCGAAAATCCTGGACACATGGTTCTCACGTTCCAAATTGCAAGCCGTAGCTTGAGGTTTCTATTTTTCTTTTTATTAGTACCTGGTGCATTGGTTTTACAGCCTGTGATTCAGATTTTGTCCTAGCTCCAAGCACCCATTGAAGCAGGCAGGCTGTGGCGGATCAGCACCCAATTGGCCGGAGGCTGCCCAGCTTGAAGTGGGCGGTAGCTGATCAGTGACACCTGTATGTGTCTCCCACCGTCAGAGGCAACGCGTGGCGCCCCATGTCTACCCCAAATGACAGGGACTTATAACCCGTAACAGATGCCTCTCGCTTTGATTCCGAGACCAGTTAAGACCAGGGATGGAGTTATTGCCTCTC
This sequence comes from Cepaea hortensis, assembly GCA_963921405.1. NCBI lineage: Eukaryota > Metazoa > Mollusca > Gastropoda > Stylommatophora > Helicidae > Cepaea > Cepaea hortensis. The sequence continues at coordinate 27,524,054 of OY992887.1, read as the reverse complement.
CATAGCACAACGCCTGGGCTAAAATATAGAGATCATGTGTTGCCCATGCAGCATGATCCCTCTCTCGGCCTGCCTAGTTCACTCCAGAGGAAAGGTAACACCTCTACATCTGGAACAAGACAAGCTGCAGAAGCTGCCGGATCAACAAAGCAATGCTCTAACTGTCCGCCTGTCGGAGCTTCGATCCTAGACCAGCCGCCAACCAAGGCTTAGGGCCTGGTCTGCCCTGCCATGACATTTTGTCTTTAGGTTGCATTTCCTCGCACCAGGGTAAGGTTTGTACCCTACCAATTGCTCTCTTCCGCCCGAAGCAGTTGGCACAGTGTGGGGTGTCGGGTGTGGTAAGCGCCGCCCAACGTTCGGCGCTAACAGAAAGCTAACAGAAAAACACTAATACAATCAGAAAAGTTCCTCAGCTTGCCAGGCCACCCTATGAAGAACCGATTTGAAAACTTAGCTATGGGGCGGTTGAAAAGAAATAGTTTCATCCACCAGACCAAACGACTCTGCAGAGAAACCATCGATCTTCCCACAGTTGGTATCACCCTGACAACTATTCCAGAGCGAACCCCGTGGAAAGATGAACATATACTATCGCTACAAATCCAGTCAAAAGAGAGGAATATTTGACAGTTCTTCTAACAGAACAGTGTACAGCGCAGAACAGCCACTTGGGAGTTTTCTTGGCGAAGTGGTCAAGCCGTTTAACTCGGGCTCCAAAGGTTGTGGGTTCGATTCCGGGCCGCGTTCTTCGGTTCACGAGTTAAAATTAACCGAGACTCCTGTGGGTCGTCGCTAGAGCTACGGAATTCGTGCTTTGTGCGACGCTTTCCGCGCTGCGGAAAGAGACCGAACCATATGGAATAAAATCCTGTGCAATGAAGTCGACCCTGTCGACTTTTAAGCGACTTTTTTTTAAGCGACAGCCACTCTCAGTTTCCTTTATGACGAATACCCACATGATCTCTGGATCCGAGTCTACACAGATGGGTCAGCACAAAATGCTGTTCGAAATGGAGGAGCGGGAGTGTACATAGAATACCAAAATTATACTAGGGACACGACTAGAGTTCCAACAGGAAAGTACTGCAATAACTATGATGCTGAAATTGAGGCAATCAAGATAGCCACAGAGAAATTACAAAATGCCAGCCTTGGTACACAACCTGTGGTGATATTGACAGATGCAAAATCTGTAATAGAAGCGCTCCTGTCTGGGAAATTGCCAATTCTAAGGACTCTACTTTCGAAACTTAGAAGTCTGCATAAGGTCACCATACAGTGGATACCGTCCCATTGTGGCGTCCCCGGAAACAACAGAGCTGATCGATTGGCTACGGAAGGAGCAAAAGAAGAACAACTTAATGTGCCCATTAGATACCACCAAAAGAAAAGAATGATCAAATCAGTGAGAAGACCACCAAACCCTACTCAAGACGACTACCACGTTATGGACAGACCAGAACAGATCATTCTTCTGCGCTTCAGAACAGGACACAATAGATTACAGTGCAACCACATGTATACAAAATTCAAGATTGGTGACTCAGCCATGTGCACATGTGGTTTGGCGTCGCAGACAGCAGAGCACATACTCCAGAATTGCCCAAACTACAACATATCCAGGCGAACCTTCTGGCCTAGAGAGACAACAGTGGAAGATAAACTCTATGGACCGCTGAGTGAACTAAAAAAGACTGTTAGATTCATACAAGAGACAACATTGCAGTTATAAACATATATCCGGCGAACGAAAGAAGAAGAAGAACTAGAAGTCGACAGGTGTAAATAATCACATCCATTTTTCATGCCTCGTGCATCATAAGGGTGCCTTATATGTCATGTGTCCGTCTTCGCGCTGGTCATGTTTCCACCACTGCTCCTTCCATCATAAGGGTGTCTTATATGTCATGTGTCCGTCTTCGTGCTGGTCATGTTTCCACCACTGCTCCTTGCACACCACAATAACGTTTAAAATGGCCAGCGTATTTGATTTTATAGAAATAAATACCGCAATGCAATGTACAGGTTGACAACAATTGACATTTTTTATGGGTCAGAATGTTTTTCATCTTTAGCAAGATGAAAAAACATTCTGACCAATCATAAGATGTCAATTGAAACGAGAAAAAGAGTGTTGAGGGGATACATAGAGCCTATTCTTTTGTATGGATGTGAAACTTGGACAATGTGCAGTCAAGATGAAAAACATCTGATGGCTGCAGAAATGTGGTTTCTGAGGAAAATGCAAAGAATACCATGGACAGACAGAAAAACCAATGACCAAGTACTACAGGAGTCCCCCACACACATAAACCACCCAACCACACACATACCCATAGACACATGCATCCCCCATCCATCCACCAATCCCCCAACCCACACAAGCTTCGTGGCAAGCTTCGTACAGAGTGGCTTGCTTCGCTACGGAAGTCACGGGTGAAAAGCATCTTCTGGATATTTTCTCCGGGGCATGCTGGTGTGCTGGGGAATGAACAGGCGGACAGATTGGCTGGCTCTGCAAAACTTGGTGGAGTACTGATGCATGATAAGGCAGACGTGGTTGCTGCCTTGTGGGAGCACGTGTACACCTCGCAGGAGCAAATGGATTACCACAGTCTGGCAAGAATGTGACAGCGAGGAGTGACGAGGGGATCTGGCCGACGATCGACGATTAGAGGAAAGGCGAGACGGGCATATAATCAGATTGCTACTGGTACTATTGGGTTGGAACTCTTCGCTGGCTGCTGGGGATGGGGACGGAGTGCTTATGGGAATGCCCCGAATGCTGTGATGTCGGTTCCTAAATCAATCAATCAATCAAGCTGTACGTAGTTAAGGGTCAGAGACTGATAAGAGGGAAATCATGGATGGCTCAGGCAGACTATACGATCAGACAGGTGTGCCCCTTGGAGAACATCAGGAGAGGAGAGGAGTGGGTCAGAGTGCCAGCCGTGCAGTCAGACTTGTGCAGAGTTATAATCACATTGAGCCGGGAGTGCAGGGAGTGGCCAGCAGGGGCCACGGAGGTGGAAATTCAGCAACTAATTCAGGAAAATTCTCACCCGGGTGATGTGATTATCTACACGGATGGGTCGGTGTTGAGAGGTAGGAGAAGTGCCTGGGGGTTCGTGGCAAAAACTAATGGTCGGCGTTTGGTGCAGGAGAGCCTGGCGTATAATGACACTACATGTAGCTTAAGAATGGAGGTGGAGGCGGTCAGTGCAGCTTTCCGCTGGATAGAAAACACGTCACATACACACACTGTGATTGTAACTGACTCAGAAAGCATGCTGAGAAGGGTGAGAACAGGCAAGCTTCGTGCAGAGTGGCTTGCTTCGCTTCGGAGGTCACGGGTAGCAAGCATAACCTGAATCTTTTCTCCGGGGCATGCCGGTGTGCTGGGGAATGAACAGGCGGACAGATTGGCTGGCTCGGCAGAACTTGGTGGAGTATTGATGCATGACAGGGCAGATGTGGTTGCGGCCTTGTGGGAGCACGTGTACACCTCGGAGGAGCAAATGGATCACCATAGTCTGATAAGAATGAGACAGCGGGGTGTGACGAGGGGATCTGGCCGACGCTCGACGCTCAGAGGAAAGGCGAGACGGACATATAATCAGATTGCTACTGGAACTATTTGTGTTGGATCTCTTCGCTGGCTGCTGAGGATGGGGACGGAGCGGTTATGGGAATATCCCGAATGCTGTGATGTCGGTTCCTAAATCAATCAATCAATCAATCAATCATTAGCAAATACAGCATATACATTCATATACGTGTGACATTATATTCTTCGCATGGTGTAATTACATAATGTTACCTGTTGGCGATGGTGGTTAAGTAATCATTCGTTCCCATGCATACCAAACCATTTAATAGACAAACCTTTCACACTCAGGCTCATTCGCACTTATGTGTCAACAATATTGCTGAATCACTTTTATTTCCTGTTTGTGGCATTATGAGGCCAGTAAAAAAATGTTCTCCCCCATGTAAGGGGAGAAGCGGAATGAAATATATACCACTACATTGAAAGAATACAAATAACTTTTAAATAATGAATAAACGAATAAAAAGTCCATTATAAAATGTAAGTATAAAAATATTATAAACATATTCTGTAAGAAACATAAATGTATTTTATTTGCCCTTAACTATTCTTACTTCCATAATAATTCCGTTAATTCTAAGGGAGGAGTAGCGAAGTTTTATCTTTTTTATAAATATTTTTGCTAGTATATGTTTTATCTTTTTTTTAAATAAAGTTATCTCCCTTGTAACAAAATTATTTGTTTATATCCCCTACTCATTGCTAATTTAAGTGTTTTTCTTTTATATTACATTGTGGTATTTCGTTCTTCCTAGTGACGACCATAATCTGTGTCTTTTTACAATTTAATTCTAACCTCAGCTGCTCACTCGGCATGAAGCTTGCCTGTCTTCACCCTACTCAGCATGCTTTCTGAGTCAGTTAGAATCACGATGTGTGTGTATCGTATTCTCCATCCAGCGGAAAGCTGCACTGTCTGCCTCCACCTCAATTCTTAAGCTAGATGTTGTGGTATCGTATGCCAGGCTCTCCTGCACCAAACGTCGACCATTAGCCTTTGCCAAGAAACCCCAGGCACTTCTACTATCTCTTAGCACCGAACCATCTGTGTAGATAATCACATCACCCGGGCGAGCATTATTCTGAATTAGTTGCTGAATTTCTACTTCCGTGGCCCCTGCTGGCCATTCCCTGCACTCCCGACTCAATGTGATTATAACTCGGCACAAGTCTGACTGCTCCGTTGGCACGCTGACCCACTCCTCTCCTCGCCTAATGTTCTTCAAGGGGCACACCTGATTGATCGTATCCTCCGCCTGAGCCATCCATGATGTCCCTCTCATCAGTCGCTGGCCCTTAACTGCGTGCAGCGCCTCATGCAACGGGTGATCTGTGTCAGCAGCTACTCTGAGGTATGCCTTCGTCTGCATCACCTTGAGCCTACCAGCAACAGTCGGCAAACCAAGGATGTACCGCATACACACAACTGGGGTGTCTCTGGTGCACTCCAGAATGACCCGCATAGCCTCGTTCTGTATGCGCTCCAATCTCACCACCTGACTCTTTGGGACAGAGAGCAGTCCTAGTCCATAATCAATCACTGAGAGGATCAAGTGCTGGTATAGTCTGAAAAGCATTCTCTGCTCTATGTCCATTGCAGCCATAGTTTTAAGTGCGTTGAATCCCTTTTGAGATCTTGTCACAACCGTCTCCACATGCTCTTTGAAGGACAGGCTCCTGTCAAATGTGATTCCCAGATACTTCAGTTTGTTCTCTCTGTTGACGCTTCCACCATCTATCGTGAGGCTTGGGACATCAGCTCTCACAATCCTGTTGTCTAGAGAGCACCACAAAACAGCTGCCTTTGCCGGGTGGATGACAACACCCATTTCAGTGCACCAGTCAATCACTTTGTCTACTGTCGCCTGTAGCTCCTGGGCTATTTTCTCCCTATCTCTCCCCTGCCTATATGCAAGAATATCAGCTGCAAATGTTAGTATCCTTCCAACCCCTGGTGCTAATGTAAAAAATACATTGTTTATGTACATAATAAACTTTTTACAAAATAAACAAAAAATTCGCCTTTTATTAAAGATTTCCATGGAGATGAGCAATATAATTAGTCCAAAGACTATTTTTAAGACCCTACGGATATGCTTGCAGATCTACAAATTGATGGGAAAGACATTAGACTTATTTTTAAAAAAAAACATATATTGGAAACAACAAGCTGCCATAAGGATTGATAATGAAATGGGACAATATCAGCCTATTAAGAGAGGTGTTAGGCAGGGATGTGTAATGTCTCCAGATCTTTTTTACCTATACAGTGAACATATTTTCAGAAATGTAGAAGATATAAATGGAATCAGCATTGGAGGACGAAACATCAAAAACACTAGATATGCAGATGATACAGTAATGCAGACAATGCACAGGATCTGCAACAATTAGTAGACACAGTTGTTGTACACAGTAATCAGCTGGGGTTGGAATTAAATTGTAAGAAGACACAGGTTATTGTCGTCACTAGAAGGAACGAAGTACCACAATGTAATATACAAGTAAATGGGAATATTCTTCAACAAGTGAATCGGTACAATTATCTCGGAACAGTCATAACATCTGATGGGAGATGCCTTGAAGAGATTAGAACAGGAATCGCCATGGCGAAAGTAGCCTTTAGCAAGATGAAAAACATTCTGACCAATAAACAGATATCAATTGAAACGAGAAAAAGAGTGTTGAGGGGATATATAGAGCCTGTTCCTTTGTATGGATGTGAAACTTGGACAATGAGCAGTCAAGATGAAAAACATCTGATGGCTGCAGAAATGTGGTTTCTGAGGAAAATGCAAAGAATACCATGGACAGACAGAAAAACCAATGACCAAGTACTACAGGAGACAAATGAAAATCATAAATTGATTAGAGAAATTAGACGTAGAAAGTCAAATTTTTTTGGACATGTTATGAGAAGAAATGGATTAGAGAACTTAGTGACAACTGGCAAGATTGAAGGGAACAGATACCGCGTGTTTGTTGGGAGACGGGCAAAGGAAAACGACGATCTTAAACCCTTTGAACACCGGAGAGGGAATCACGATAAAACAATTTCACAAACCTTTGAAATGAGAAACCGAGAGTCACGATCACGCCGTTTCACAACCCTTTGAACAACGAAGACGTAGTTACGATAAAAACTATCAGATGTCGTTTGAAGTAACGGAAACGAATGTCCGTGGTCCAAAGAAACGAGTGGATAATCATGGATGTCCCGAAATGACCGTTTATCAAAGGAGTATTTCGGTTCTTGTTGTATAAGATCAAAAGACCGGTGAAGAGGACAGGGGAATATTTGGTGGAATATGCCAAGGTCAATTATACAGAGCCAAAGGATAAAATTGTCTGGATATTCAAGTTTAATCTAGTGTGCTACGAGTCTTCCAGGAGAGAAAGTGGTGAATTATTCTGGAGCTAGTAGAAAAGGGATTTAAGATGTTCCGCGTTGATTGAAGGCAACGAACATCTGTACTTATGTGCATATGTATTCCCGATTCAGCCGAGGATAGTTATAAGGTAGTTATGGTGTAGAGTAGAACTCTAGCATAGTGTATTTTAGTGTGTGACCGTAATATTGAGTGTCGGCCGAATTTAGCTGTGAAGTAACTTAGTGGATTGAGTAAGGTGTCACGGCACTCGATAGTATGAGTACTATTATAATACAGGATAGGTCTATGATAGGAGATTCTAGTGTAGGTGGTTACTAGGATTTCTAAAGTTTCCTATGACTTTTTCTTCTTTTACCTTGTCTTAAGTTATGTGAAGAACTACTATGCCTTAGGTCAGAGATCATTTCTCTGAATCTATAGAAGTTATAACTGATAATGGCCACTAGCCTACTCTCACTTCTAATAAGTCTGAGTTAGGTTGATCTCACAAGGTACTGTATATTCGACAGGTTCCACTGAACTCCACTGAACTCCACTGAACTCCACTGAACTTCGCTGAATTCCACTACACTGGAAATTGTAATAGCTACACCCATAAAAAGAAGGCCATTACCATAGTTGGGTGCAGTGATAAATATCCTCAAGATTTAAGTCTTGTATCAACCCCAAGGTCAACCAGTTATGAAAGTAACGGCATAATAAGTATGTCCTGATAGGATACTGACAGCAGAAGATTTGTCAACTCCACATAGAACGGACTAGCAATATGGTTCAGATGACCATAAGATAAATACAAACAAACTGTAATACCAGAACTTTTCCTCTGAGGAATAGAACATTCTTGGACTTTAATACAAACAGTGTGTCAGTGTAATATATACGCAGGGTTGTGATTAGTCCTATATCCATAGACAATAATTCATTAACTATATCGGATGTGTAAACATTCCCTGAAAAAATAAAAACATTCATAATATTGGATATTTCACCCGGAAAGACATTACATATAAAAAACACGCTGTTGTGAAAATACATTTTATTTCAAAGTCAAGGAGGATATTGTGAAGACATCATCATCATCAGTCAGAGAGAAACTACCCTGGGTGAGAGTAAAACAGTTCTGTGCTGTGGTGACAATATAAGGCCGTTGCGTGATGAGAATGTGATGTGGATCTTAGAGTGTCACTTTTATCTCACCTACACGATAGAACACACCAACAACGTCTTTACTTACACTCTATACACACCCATGACACTTTTGATTCAATAAATAATGTTAGTATTTATTGGAGGACAGTGTTGTGTGGGTATGTTCTGAAGGAAAGTGAAGAGGGGTATGGCATTGTGATAATAGAGAGAGAGAGAGAGAGAGAGAGAGAGAGAGAGAGAGAGAGAGAGAGAGAGAGAGAGAGAGAGATAGTGAATAGAAGACTGGAACGGGGGTGAGTAGACAAAGGTCTGGCAATAGACCCAACATTGGAATAAGGGAAGTTGAAGTGCGCTTATTGATTCTACTGTCCCCCCCCCCCCCCCCCCCAGAGACGACAAGCGACACTTTCGGAACCAGGCTTTCCTATGGACTTCATACACATTTGATTGTCCTGGTCATGCGGGATTGCGGGGGATGAATAGGTGGATAGGCTGGCAGGGAATGCACCTCTTGGTGGTAGATTGCCTATGGACAAGGGAGACGTGGTCGGTCGACTTTGGGACCAGGTGGAGAAAGTGATGGAGCAGACTGAGAACCCGGTTGTGGAGAGAATGATATGGTGGGAGATTGGCAGGGGTTCTGGACGAATCTCTAGACTGAAAGGGAAGACGAGGAGAACTTTCAATCAGATGGCAGTTGGAAAGATTGGTAGTATGACTCTTCACTGACTGTTGAACGAGGGGACATGTGGGAATGTCCTGAGTGCAGTCAAATCGTTTCTTAGCTCATAACTCATAACTCATTTGATATGACTTTCCTGATAAGGCTTTTGAGTAGTCTTTACAAAAGCTGGTGTTTATTGTCTCTGCAATTACAGCTTGTTCTAATGCTGACTTAATGGTATGGTATGTTGTGGCAATAGAGTTAAAGTTGTATCATTGAACCATTTGACTTCTAAAGAAGTCCGAAGGCCTGAACCTGGTCTGGTTTTATGAAGTGTTAAGACCAGAGAAGTGTAGGCCTAATTGAACGGAGAAATAGATAAACACCCTGTACCTCTCTGGGCTTCAAGCCATCGGAGGTGTCGAGCCCTGTTCAACCGCGCTCATGACATTCTCAAAGAAACCTCATAACGACTCCGCCGACGTGCCCTCTGAACTATTCGACTTGCTTACTTAAAATTCCGTGCTTCCAGGCCTTATTTGCACCCCTACTGATCATGTCTCTTCTGTCTATATTTAGAATTATTTTAAGGTATTTCATATACGTTGTTACAATGCTTGCAACTCTAACGGCTTTGTTGACAACTTAAACAGTGCATAGGACAACAGTGCATAGGAAAAAAACATTGTCACATGAATTTTGTAAACATAAACAATGCATATTACTATGTTGTGAGACACATCCACCACCACCCACCAACACATCCCCCATTCACTCCAACTCCCCCACCCAACCACACACACATACAATACATTCCCTACTCATCCACCACATCCCTACACCTACACATCTCTCCACCCACACACACCTCTCACCCACCACACATCCCATCCACCCACACCCCAAGCACACATACATTCAATAACCCACACATCCCCCACCTACACGCATCTCCCCACCCACTCACATATCATCTACCCGTCCCATTTCCCACCAACAATCACTCACCCAATATCCTCCTCCACCCACACACCTCCAACCACCCAGCAATACACACATTCCTCAGCCACACACACACATCTCCCCGTCAACTCACATATTCCGCATATACCCACACACAAATTCCGCAATCACCCACATAATCTCCCATCTCCCCCAGCCCACTCACAGATCCCGAGCCCAGACCTACAAACATCCCCCACCATCTCCTAACCTGCACACACTCACCCACCCACATATCCTCTACCCACCCACAAATCCTCTACCCACCCATCCCCCAACCAAACATCCCTTAACCACACACCCTTACTCATATACAATCACCCACCCACACATCCTCTACCCAACCACACATCCTCCATCCACCCATTCCCTCAGCCACACATCCCTTAACCACACACCCCTACCCATATACACACACATCCCCACCCACGCACAATCTCCCCACTCATACAAACATCCCTCACACACATCCCCACCCACCAACACATTCCCCATTCACAAACACACACCTCCCATCCACGCACACACAACCCACACACACATCCTCAACCCATACATTCATCCTCTCACACATCCCTAGACACACGTACTTATCCCTTAACCACTAACACCCACACATCCTTTACCCACTCATCAACACATACATCTCCTATCTACCCACCCACACTCACACACCCCAACCACACATCTAAGCACACATCCCCCACCCTCACACACATCCTTCACCCACCCGCAAACCCAACCACACCTTCACCCACCCACACAAACATCATTTATCCACATCCAGCTCCCCTCCCACACAACACCACACCCACACAAATCCCAAAGACACATCCCTCACCCACACACACATCTATCCACACATCTCCTACCCATCCACACATCCCCCAACCACAATCACCCTCACTACCCACACATGCATCCTCCATCCAGCCACACACACCCCCACCCAGCCAGACATATCTCCCACCCACACACACATCTCCAAATCCATCACCTACACTCATCACGCACCCCTTCCCCCAACTCACACACATCCCCCACACACATGCACCCACACATCTCTCACCCACACACACTGCCCACCCATCCACCCAAACATCCCACACCCATACACATCCATCACCCACACACACCTCCCCTAAACCCACAACCACCCCCACCTGCACACATCTCCCACACACCACATATCCCCACACCCACATCTCCCCACCCACATATATACCCCCACCCATCTCATAACCCACCATCAATCATCCACCAACATATCCTCCTCCACTCAGTCACCCACAACCACCTAGACAAACACACATCCCCACCCACAAACACATCTCCCCGCCAACCCATACATCTCGCACGCACCCACACACAAATCCCCCACCCACATAATCCCACCCCGCCCACCCACACATCCTGAGCCCACCCACACACATCACGAATCCACCCACACACACATCCCCCCATCCCCCAACCTACTATTATGATCAAACTCCCACACTTTACACACACATACAGTGACGATTGTCGTGAGCATTGTCGCAAAATTGTAAAGAAAATGGAGAAAAAGTGTACATATACATTTTGTAACTTAAAAATTAGTGATGCAATTCAACTCTCTCTCTCTCTCTCTCTCTCTCTCTCTCTCTCTCTCTCTCTCTCTCTCTCTCTCTCTCTCTCTCTCTCTCTCTCTCTCTCTCTCTCTCTCTCTCTCTCTCTCTCTCTCTCTCTCTCTCTCACTAACGCTCCCACTCACATTAAAGTAATGTTATATTATCTATATCTATAAAACAGAGTGTATGTTTGTGGGTTTGTGGGTCTTGGATGCGTTCGATAACGGTACCTCCGATTGAGATGAAATTTTCTACACGTCTTCCTTTCATTCCTGTGCAACCGACTATAATAATTTCTTAATGTAAAATCTTCTACTTATTTAATAACATTTACTTTTCCATTTTCATTATATAATGTCTATATAGCAGGGGGACTTTACTCTAGAAAAGTTATTTCAAGGGGCATAACTTTTAATAACATTTCTATATACTTTATAGTCATATTGTTGGACTTACCTGCACTATTGTTAAACTCCTTGTCTATAGTTATTTTTAGGCATATGAGTTATATTAAATAATGATATAATCTTTAAGGTATTGTTAAAGTTTGCATAAAAATAATGCATTATGCATAACATTTTAACCCATCTTTTTCTGCTTACAAAACTTATCAACTGTGATTAACTGTGATTAAAAACAGTTTTCATTAAAAATAATGAATGGTGTGTGGAAGGACATTCTTTTAAGTTACTGTTTACCGCCGAAACCACGCCGGGTCAGATAGATAGACAGACAGACAGATAGTCGGGAACGGAAGCTTATTTGACTACTTATATGAATGAATTAAATGACATGTTCCCCACCAGGGACTGGGTGAAGCCGGGCCGGGACAGACAGACAGATAGACAGACAAACAGATAATCGGGAACGGGAGAGGTTATATGACTACGTATATGAATTAAATGAGATGCTCCCCACCAGAGACTGGGTGAAGCCGGGTCAGACAGACAGACAGACAGATAGACAGACAGACAGATAGTCGGGAACGGGAGAGCTTATATGACTACTTATATGAATTAAATGAGATGCTCCCCACCAGGGACTGGGTGAAGCCGGGCCGGGTCAGTCAGACAGACAGACAAACAAACAAGCAGACAGACAGACTGATAGATAGATAGATCCCCTCCAGGGCCTGGGCGAAGCCGGGCCGGGTCAGCTAGTACATGATAAAATCAAGTGTCATACATACAAAATGATAATGTGAAAGATGAAAATACACAAAAAATATGGAATGGCATGTTACAGGACATGCGAGCACTCGATTCTCTCTCTCTTTCTCTCTCTCTCTCTCTCTCTCTCTCTCTCTCTCTCTCTCTCTCTCTCTCTCTCTCTCTGACACAGGCACATACACATTCCCCACACACACACACATATCCCTCACATACACACCCATACATACATCCTCACATCTAGACAAATACATGATGCCTCACATGATCACTGAAACTAATAAGAACAAACTCCCACACTTTACACACAGTTGAGACACAGACGATTGTCGTGAGAATTCTCGCAATTGCAAGAAGTGGAGAAAAAATTGTACATATACATTATGTAGCGTAAAAATTAGTGATGCAGTTCAACTCTCTCTTTTTTCTAGAGAGACAGAGAGGCATGTATAATCTACAACTCATCGTGCCAGTAAGCTGAATTTAGATGATGGGTTAGAAGTATGGTTGGTTGGAGGGATGGTTGGATTGTTGGTTTGTTGTATGGTTGGTGCTACAGAGTTCATGTCCTGTATTGACACGTCTTCTCATGTCCTCTCACTTACTTACCATCCCCACAATATTGCTGCCAAGAATATCCGCTTGAGACATCAATCCATTCTCCGGGCGGACCCGACCACTCGTGATGTCTTTTCAGAGGCCCATCTGATGGCGTATAGGCGGGATCGTAACCTCAGGGATGTGCTAGTCCATAGCAGTCTACCCCAACCTCACAAGTCTCTTCCTGGTACGGTGGCTTGTCTTAGATCGCGTTGCAAGACCTGCCCACAGGTACTCCAAACCCAGAGACTGACATTCCCTAAGACGACCTTCCACATCCGTGAGGGTTCCTCATGCATCAGTCGCAACATCATCTATGCGATTACCTGCACACGATGCGAAATGAGATATGTCGGTGAGACAGGCTTACGTCTTGGCGACAGATTAAGACAACATCTTTCTGATATCACCAGGGGCGCCCACAAACCAGTATCCATGCATTTCAACAGTCCTGACCACTGTGGCGTGGCCGACATACAGGTCACGGCCATCAAATCATGCGCATCCGCGAACGGGATTGGAAGACATTGGAACACCGTCTCATCTTCCAGGTGGGCACACTCTCCCCTCACGGCCTCAATGTCCAACACAGCTTCATTTAACTTCCTAACCCCACCTCCTCCATCCCCAGCTTACAGTCCACCATCTAGGTCTGTGCAGGTCCTTTATAGGACGTGGCAGTCAACTTTCTTGGCAGGTTTGCGTTCGGTATTTGGCCATCGTTTTCTGAACGACCGCGACTCATGCCCTTCTGTGAGGGCCAACTAAATGTAATTTTTCGAAGCTGTGTTTCGAGCGTTTAACGAGAATTGCTAGTTGTGAACTGCGTCCGCAACATCTTTGCCGGTCCCAATTTTCAGTTTTCCGCCCACATGGGCGCCTCTCCACCCCCACTCCCCCCCCCCCCCGCTTGACCTTTTACCCGTGTACCATACATCCGGTCTATTATTCCACTGACAGCCCTACGCGTGTTAGTCTTTCCAAGCAAGGATACAGATTCAGATAAGTACCTTTAATTAGTTTAATATTTTCATAGTGTGTTTCATGTAGGTTTGTGTCGGTTTGTATTTGTTTGTCATGTTCTGACGAAGGCTTTGGCCGCAACGTCCAATTTGTCTCTTGTAGTCGTGTTTTAGTAAAGCTCACAATCTACTTCTCGTTTTTAGGGTGATTCATTCATGTCCTGGGATGATCCTGTGGAAGGATACGCACAATTATGCCGGATTCTGTGGTCAATGGTCTGTCTCCGTGGCAAAGGGCTCGCTGACGCTATTCGTGAGCCCGCTTACCTGCGTTCGAAACACAGCTGCAACAGATTTGGCAGCAGATCATGTCGCCTGGGTTTTAACGTTGGTATGGGAGCCGGTCGTTCTGAAAGCAATGCAAACAACTGAACGTAAACTTGCCAAGACATCAACAACAGCAATAAAATGCTGGTATTAACAGCGATGTCCTGTAAATATGATATGAAAAAGAATGTATGAAATGAGTGTGATTATTTACAAATGTCGACTTCTGCTACGAGAGACTGATCACTTAAGAGCTTGACTCGATGACTGTTACTTCAACTTGTCATTATAAATATATCATTAAAAATGAAACTCAAGCGAAGTTAAAAATGACCCTTAATTACACTCCTTGAAACGTATTAGCATAATGTGCTAACTCCATGGTGTTATAGACCACACGGCCCTCAATCGCTCACGTGTTGAATATTGTGCCGAGAGCCTTTACTTTTCAGAGCATTCCCTGGTACCTAAATTAACCTGGGTCAGCCTGGAAGTCCGCGCCAGTATTAAATCTCTCTTAAATGGGGAATCGAACACAAGAGTCCCAAGCTAATAGTAATTTACTGTGACTATTTTAAACACTTGGATGTCCTTAAACGGCAAACAATGCAAACCTTTGCATTTTAATTTGTGGCTCATAAAAAAAAATTATCCCACTACTATATTTGACTCGTCTTAATAAATCTTTGTCATAAGTGCTGCCCCAGTATGAAAATACAACCTGGCATTAAGTAACTTTGGTCTGGGACAACAAGTCTGGACAATATAGTTCAGAATATTTTAGTGGGTGGGAAACAGTATTGATGTCTTTTGGTTATGGAGACTGAAGAGATCCCTGGCCCACTTTTGAGGATGGATTTCTTGGCAACTAATATGGGAGAATATATTTTTAGACTTCATATATGGTGTAAATTTAATTTGTTCGTTTATGTCTGTCTCTTTTAGTTTGTTAGTTAGTTAGTCGACAGATTATCCTTATTGCATGCACATCGAACCATTCTGTCCAAAAGTGCTTGGATTCCCTCCTCAATAAATCCCGCAGAGTGTAGCTGCTCACAACACCAGTTCTGTGTTGGTTTATTAATCTTCTTTGGCTTCCCGCGTAGTGTTCTTGTTTGGCCACACCTCTTTTAACTTGTTGTTCTCGCAGCCTGACCATGGTTGTAGATTCACAGTCATCTTGGTTCTCGTAAACGACTTACTTCTCGTAGAGCATTCAGAATGTCAGCCTGGTCCATGGCTCGACCGCCTTCAACAGTAGCCCTACCTGCTAGCTTGTCAGCCTGCTCATTTCCTTGTACACCCGCATGCCCTGGCATGAAGATGAAACTAATATTTGCCAGCCGAGACCGCTCCAGAGACAGCAACCACTTTCTTCGGACCCATCCCATCTCTATCCTCCTGAGGATACTCATTGAGTCACTAAGGACACATGACCAATTGAATGTTTGTGTCTCGAGCCAAGTTATTGCTTTACTAACTGCCATGACTTCCATAGTCAGGCTGCTTGTGGTCAAGGCAAAATCCCCAGACCCTTCCTTCACAATTTTCATTCCGGCCTAAGCCGTAAAGACCCATGAACTTCTCACTCCTCGAACGACCGACCCATCCGTGTAAATCACAGCATCATCCTCTAAGTATTCTCGAAGATCAGAGCCTGTACTTCCGCCTCCAGAGCAGCTGGATTTTCTTGTCTGCATTTCCTATCTAGTTGGATGCACACTGAAAAGGATGTACAGAACACTATTGGCACTTGTACCCACTCCTCGCAAGGTTCTAAGTTCTCAAGTCAACACACCTGTTACTTTGTGTTTTTGGCCGCAATCAATCAATCAATCAATCAATCAATCAAACAACCAACCAACCAACCCTATCCATCAATCCATTCCCATCCATCCTTCTATCCATCCATCCATCCATCCATCCATCCAATCCTATCCATCTATCCATCCATCCATCCAATCTATCTATGCACCCAAACTATTCAATTTATCCATCCAATCCAATCTATCTATCCAATCTAATCTATCTAATCTCATCTATCCATCCAATCTATCTATCTATTAATCTATCCACCTACCTACCTACCTTTCCACATACCTAGAGAAGGTGTATTTGTGCGTACACACACACACACACACACACACACACACACACACACACAGGTGCATTTATCTGCCTGCCTGCTTGCCTGCCTGCCTACGTATCCACCTATCTACATGGTAATTTGCTTTGTTTATGTTTACAACATTCATTTCACAATGTTTTTTTTTTCTTCATCTCTCTCCTTTCCTGCCTACCGCATCCCCCCTCCCTCCCTACCGAATACCTTCCTCCCCACTTAACGTTTCCCTACCAACCTACCGCGTCTGTCTGTCTGTCTGTCTGTCTGTCTGTCTGCCTGTCTGTCTGTCTGTCTGTCTGTCTGTCTGTCTGTCTGTCTGTCTGTCTGTCTGTCTGTCTGCCTGCCTGCCTGCCTGAGTTGTGGAGCTGTCATGCGACCTTCAAAAGTTGTTTACCAATAGAACCCCGAGAACATCGCCAGGGAGTTAGTTAACATGAACATACACAGGATATGTGATTACTTTCCGGATCCTGGGGACCGTACATCTGTGGACTGTCCAATCGTCTGGACCCGGAGACTCCAGGGAGTATCGCTGGCTGTTCCATAGTTTGACTGGAAAATATGAAAATAAATGAGATCCAGGGGAAGCCTTTCCAAACTTCAGGGACATCGTGAGAGGGATCTTTTGTTTTGCGTTCGCTCTCTTTGAACTGAAGCGTAGTGCATACATGTGCTACTATGTCATGTGCATTGGACTGATTATTGTCTGTGGATTATTTTGTTCCTATTACCAGTGTCCTTCGCGATCAGGCAAACCCACTCCGACTTCTGAGATAGTTTAAATTTATGACGTCCCCAGGTCAAGGACACTGGAACCAGGTGCTAGCAATTAAAATGGGAAGTAAAGAGAGCAATTATGAACGAATAAAGGTAGGAGTACGACAGGGCTGTGTCTTGTCACTGGATCTTTTCTCCCTCTATAGTAATAATGAGATAGATCAAATGGAAGCCAGGAATACTAACAGGAGGTTATAAAATAAACAATCCACGTAATGCAGATGACACAGTACTGATGGTGAAAAGTGCAAAAGATCTACAACAATGGTTGAACATTGTAGTAACAGAGAGTGCAGTGAAAGGTCTCTCCTCGAATATCAAGAAATAGTCACAATGGTGATATCAGAGAAAAAAGGTGACACCAAAATGTGAAATGGAAATAGAAGGGAACATTCTTAATCAAGTGAATAATTTTAAATATCTAGGGGCAATTATAACATCATGTGGAAGATGTACAACAGAAATTAATAAGAAAACTGCAAGCACATGCTGCATTTCAGAAAATGACTTCCACTCCAGAAAAATGTGTAGCCGGCACCTACTTCACAGATTTGGCCTTCTTCTGCAAGTCGTGTCTCGCTCAAGGTTGCAATGTCGATGTTGTACCTGCCCAGCTCTCCCCCAATCAGTGCTGTTCGTCTCTCTGGGCCCGATGCGCCGTCTCTGTCAAGTAGGGTGCGTACATTCCAAGTTCCGATTGTCAAGGGAATATGGTTAGCTCTTTTAGCTTTACCTGTTTTTACTATGTTTGTATGTTGACCGCAGTATAGGGTACCCACCTACCGCTGCTAGCTGGTTAGGTAATGATGGAGCAGACAATGTTTAGGGCACCTTTTCTAGCCTCTTCCTCGTGCTATGGAGTTGAGCAGTGCTTTCCTATAGAGGGCTGCTTAGTCACTCAGGGGGCTGCCGAATCCCACTGCTGCTCCGGTCAGTAGAAGACGACCATATGGCATGAGCTGCCTGTGTGCAGGTCTGCGACTACGACTGCCAGCGTACCCACGCCTGCCGCTTTGCCGCTCGCCCATCGCCACAGAGCTTGCAGGTGATATATGAAGTTTGATGAAGAATTACTTGCGCGATGCTTGCTTGCTTGCTTGTGTTCGCTGGCTGTGATATCCAGCGTGAAGTCCTGTATGTCGGATGAAGACATCCTGTTGTCCAACATCAGTGTGATGTCCACCAGGACCTGAGGTTTTCGTGAGTATCCGTTGTCCCATGTCTGGCTTATTGGTCTGCAGACTGGTGGTTCCTCGCCGTGCAGGCAGATATTCTCCAACTTCGGAGGAATTAACGGTCCTACTAACATTAGCCAGGACCCCGAAGGGACCTGTTGCCAAAGACGCTCGGCGAGGACGCGTCAATAGGCCTTGGCCAGTATAGGACCCAGAACTGGTGCCTTGAAAACACCTCTGCGTCCCACTTGCGTGATGAATTGGATTAAAGTGAGGATGAGTTGCGGAATTCGTCGACCTCACTCTCTCGCCTGAGTCCATCTGAGTCCAGTGGCAAGACAAGTCAAGACGACTGGAGACGAATACAGATGCAGTGGATGGCCAGTCGTATGCAATAAGTCACTATCATTGAATGTTAGAAAGAGAGTTGTAATTTTATATAGAACGTTCTTCCCTCCCTCCCTACCTACCCATCACACGGTAGACACCATCCCCACACGGTAAGGACAACTAACAGAGTTCTTTGAACTATTTAACTCTTTCTCTGCCATGCGTCCATACATCGCCATAATTGACCGACAGTGGCGCCCGTAGGCCCTTTACTCGCCACAGTTTAAACAGTGGTTTATTTGTCCCTTTTCTTATGTATTACATATGCCCTAGTGCAGTCAATATATTCTCTCTGCTCGTGTATTCGTTTCATGGCCAGCATGTTTTATCTTCTACAAGTGAATCTAAACACAGAAGCCATAAATAGTATATTGCACGATTTATTGTCTGGCACATTTCGCTGCATCTTGTCAGGTGTATACTGCAGAGTCATGTCACATGAATTGAATAAATTATTTTACTGTGACTGAAATACTTTAAACACATAGTCATTGGTATTGTTCGAATCTGGAGCATGTTATTTCGCGGCATGCATATATCCGCAAATCCTTCCATCTATCCATTCATCCATCCATCCACATCCATCCATCCTTCCGTCCTGTACCATTTGTACTTCTTAGTGCGGTGTCATAATCATGTCACAGATAACAAATTACTACCGTCGTCTCGTGACCATCTGTTTCGACCCATACTCCCCATTCATCCCTTGCAAGTATCACTTCATCTGTAACCAAACAACCAAGATTCCCCATCGACAAACATAACCAGAATTTACACACATCGCTAGCAATACATCTTCACATTTCCTGGTGAAAATATTGTCTGGTGATTCTGCAGGCTTATTTAGTACGCATAGAAAGAACAGATGGTTCAATCAAAAATGTGAAGAAGCAGTCATTAGGAAGAAGAATGCCAGACATGTATGGTTAAATGACATCAATAACATCCAAAAGGAAGAGCATTATAGAAATGAATGTAAAGAGGCTACAAAAATAGTCAGACAGCAGAAGCGAGAATATATGAGTAATATAATCAAAGATATGGAAACTAATCACCAGAAAAATGAATCCAGAAAATTTTTTAAAGAACTGAAGTCAATGAAACGAGGGCACCAACAAAACACATATGGTTTAAAAGACAAAAATGGGAATATGATAAATACCAATGAGGAAATGTGCAACACATGGAAAGAATATTTTATTGAATTACTAAATTGTGAAGCTCCAAGTAACATTTTCTCACAGGAAGAGGTTCTAACATGCGAACCACAAATTGAAGAACCTACATTTGAAGAAATCCTATATGTAATCACACGACTTAAAAACAATAAGGCAACTGGGACTGATGGAATTGCTGCTGAATTTATAAAGGCAGGTGGCCATGCATTACATCTAAAGCTATACGAACTAATAATAAAAATCTGGAGGACAGAAGAATTACCCCATGACTGGAAAGAGTCATTATTGATACCTATCTTTAAGAAAGGAGACAAGTTCCAATGTGGAAATTATAGAGGAATATCACTACTGTCCACAAGCTATAAGATACTATCCGCAGTATTACTAAATAGATTAAAACCATATTCAGAAGACATATTAGGTGACTACCAGGCGGGTTTTAGACAAAACAGATCAACAATAGATCAGATATTTATCTTACGACAAATAGCCGAGAAACATTGGGAATATAAAAGAGATCTCCATAACATTTTTGTGGATTTTAAAAAGGCTTATGATAGTGTCCATAGGAATAGTCTATGGAATGCTATGCAGGAATTTGGAATACCAAGGAAGTTAATCAACATGACCAGACTATGCATGGAAGATACTTATAATATAGTAACATATAAAGGCAGGAAATCAGACCCCTTCCAAATAACATCTGGCTTGAAACAGGGTGATGCACTATCGCCGCTACTCTTCAATCTGGCTCTAGAGAAAGTTGTAAGGAAGGTAAAGGAGGAATGTGATATTGGAGGAACATCCAAGCTGCTTGGTTATGCAGATGATATAGATATTATAGGGCAAAGTGAACAAAAGACATTGGAAATATTGACTCACTTAAAGGAAAAAGCCCAACAGATGGGGCTGGTTATCAACCAAGATAAGACAGAATATATGGTAATTTCAAGAGACGGAATGGCTAGAAACTCTGGCCACATACAAATAGATAATATGACCATTAAAAGAACGGAAACATACAAATACCTGGGTACGATCTTCAACTGCTCCAACATCATAAGGGAAGAAATACAAACTAGAATCAACTCTGGAAATAAGATATACTATGCACTACAACATCTACTAAAATCAAAGGCGCTATCTCGTAACACCAAAATCACAATATACAAAACACTGATCAGACCAGTTGTGCTGTATGGCTCTGAAACCTGGAGTACAACGAAAGGAGACGAAGCCTTGTTACAAACCTTTGAGAACAAAATTTTAAGACGCATCTTTGGACCCATTAGGGATACACAAAGTGGAGAGTGGAAAAGAAGAAGTAACAAAGACATTTATGATCTGTTTAAGTCCCCGCTAATCACTGGTATCATGAAGGCTAATAGACTACAATGGCTGGGGCATATAGAAAGAATGGAAGATAATAGGGAAACAAAACTCGCTTACACTCAGGAAATAAATGACCGTAGACCCCGAGGTAGACCAAGAAGGCGGTGGAGAGATAATACATGTACAGACCTACAAGCACTTGGAATCAACGACTGGCAAGAGAAGGTCCACCAGAGAGACGAATGGAGACGGATTGTATTTGCAGCAAAGAACCTCAATGGCTCGGAACGCTGAAGAAGAAGAAGTATACGCTATTGCTACTACTAATTTTACGCTTCAAATTCATTCGCAGAATCCATTCTTGGACAAAATCATAGGGCGATAACTATGCCAACTTGGCATATCATTGCGGTCGATGGGAATCAAAAGTGAAATCGGGCAAGAGGAGATAACCGCGAGGATTTTATAATTAGCATAGAAGCTTTCAGAATGTTTGCTTTGTGGATTTAATATAATCATGGTGTTTATTTATGTGTTTGTTTATTTATTTCATTAATTTTATTAACTTGGAAAAGATGCACGAGATAGCGCTTGCTTGCGGGCATGAAGGTCACGTGTTGTACTCACCATCAAGGCAGAAATCTGTTACATTGACCTGCTTTCCCCGGTCGATCTAACCTGACATTGGTACCAGAGAGTGTTGTTGGAAGTTAAAACAGGCGGTATGATAATGACCACAACACTGACTGTGTGCCATTATGAGTAGAGTTGAGTTAAGAACCGATATCACAGCACCTGGGACATTCACGCGCTCCGTCCTCATATTCAATAATCAGCCAGAGTCCCAGTACTGATAGTACGAACTGCAATCTTATTACGTGTCCGTCTGGCCTTTCCTCGGAGTACAGAGAGTTGGTCAGAACCTTTGGTCATTTAGTGACGAACCATTCTTTGCAAGCCATGATGGTGTGTTTGTTTATCCATACTATACACATGATTCCAAAGGACTCTGACTACGTATGCCTTATCATACACCAATACCCGCCAATAGGTGCAGGTCCAGCCAATGTATCCGCCTGTTTGTTTCCCAACGCACTAGCATGCTCCGGAGAAAAGATCCAACGGATACTCTATTTCTAATTTTTTAATAGAAGCATACCAATTTGCACGAAGTATACTTGTCTTCATCGTTCCCAGCATGCTCTGTGAGTCCATTACAATCACGATATGCGTGTGCTGTTTATCCTCTGTAGCCAGCGGAAAGCCTCAGTGACTTCCCCCACCTCTATTCTCAGACAAAGATGTTGAAGTACCATATGCCATGCTCTCCTGCGCCGTCCATTAACCTTCACTATGAACACTAGGAAGTAAAGGTGGCGGCATGGTACTGCCCACATCACTCGCCGTGTGCAGATTGGTCTATAAAAATATGGGTAGGGCACCACACGCCCAGTGCGCCTCAAGGTGTGCAAGTTATAAAAATATGGGTAGGACACCACGCGCCCAGTGTGCCTCGAGGTGTGCAAATTCTATCGATTGCCATGGGTTGTGCCCAGGAATCGCTGAAAGTAGATGAAGAGATATAATGTACTCGGTTCATCAAACACAGCTTCGGACAGGATAATGCTCGGTGGTGCATGTATCTGCTTTACGTATGTTGGTATGTAGTTTGGTAGAAAGGGCGGGAGGTAGGTAGGTTGGTTGGCAAGCAGGTAGGTAGGTAGGTAATTATATTACGTCTATATGTACCAGATTTTGGTAGTCTCTAGAAAGAAGGAGATACCACAATTAATATACAAGTAAATGGCAATATTCTTAAACTAGTGAATCGGTACAATTATCTTGGAACAGTAATACTATCTTATGGGAGATACCTTGAAGAGATTAGAACAACCATAGGGAAGGCAGCCTTTTGCAAGATGGAAAATCTACTGACCAATAAAAAGATCTCATTTACAACGAGAAAAAGAATGTTAAAGTGCTACATAGAGCATTTACTTTTGGATGGATGTGAAGTTTGGACAATGTGCAGTCAAGCTGAAAAACATCTGATGGCTGGGGAAATGTGGTTTCGGAGGAAAGTACAAAGAATACCATGGGCAGACAGAAAAACCAATCGCCAAGTCCTACAAGAAACAAATGAAAACAGTAACCTGATTAGAGAAATTTGACGCAGACATTTACAATTGTTTGGACAAGTTATGAGAAGAAATAAATTAGAGAACTTTGTGACAACTGGCAAGATTGAGGGGGAAGGCTGAGAAGTAAAAACCTGGATGGCTTGGCCGTGTGGTATGGTCGAGACAAGAACACCGAACTGATCCACGACTATGGTGGTCGTGTAAGGTGGCGAAACATGACCGCCCATGCTTATCGGGACAGCATATGATGATGATGATGATATGTATGATTATTAAACACAAGCAAAAACACAGTGCTTTAAAAGAGGCAGACAGACAGATAGGCAGGTAAGTGGGTATATTACGTTAATATGTATGATTACTAAACACAACCAAAAACACAAAGTAGCTTAAAAGAGACAGACACCAATGACCAAATTAAAATAACACCCTGAATGAAGTCTAAAAAATACATTCTCCCATGTTAGTTACCTAGAAATCCATCCTCAAAATTGGGCCCGGGATCTCTTCAGTCTCCAAAACCAAAAAACGTCAATACTGTTTCCCACCCACTAAAATATTCTGGACTATATTTTCTTGTACCAGGCCAAAGTTCCTTACAAGCCAGGTTGTATTTTCATACTGGGGCAGAACTTATGACAAAGATTTATTAAGACGAGTCAAATATAATAGTGGGATATTGTTTTATGAGCCACAAATTAAAATGCAAAGGTTTGCATTGTTTGCCGTTTAAGGATGTTCAAGTGTTTAAAATAGTCACGGTAAATTACTATTAGCTTGGGGCTCTAGAAAGTGAACATGATCGGTGTGATATTCATCACATTAGCGATTGAGGGCCGTGTGTGTGGCCTGTAACACAATGGAACTGGCACAGTATGCTCAATACGCCTCAAGAGGTAAATAAGTTAAGTTAGTTGCATATTCTTTTACAGGACGTCGCAGCCACCCCCAGCATTTTTTTTTTGTTATTTGTGATCTTTTCGCAAGTTTACGTTCGGTAATTTGCCATTGCTTTCTGAACGACCGGCACTCATACCATTTCATCTGCAGCTGTGTTTTCAACGCGGTATCCGGGATTACGAACTGCTTCAGTAACGCCTTCCCCACAGAGCCGGCATGTAAATAAGGGTCATTTTTAATGTTACATTTATAATGTTATATTATATTTACATAAATAAACACACATAGTATTATTTGGCGTTCACAGAAGGAGAAGAAGGAAATAAAGACTAGAAGACGCACTAGACAACATACAATTTGAAAGCTATAGTTACCGACCGGGATCGAACCTGTCGCCTGCAAATGACGGCGATTGATTTCTTATGTTATATTTATAATGTTATATTTATAATGCTAAATTTATAATGTTATATTTATAATGTTATATTGATCATGTCATATTTATAATGTTATATTTATAATGTTATATTTATCATGCTATACTTATAATGTTCTATTTATAATGGTATATTTATAATGTTATATTTATAATGAAAAGTTGAAGTAACAGTTATCGAGCCAAGCTCTTATGTGTTCAGTCTCTCCCAGTCTAAATCGTCTCATGTAAAAAACAAAAAGAACACACACACACATCCATTGCCCACAGAATCGGTCGTAACTGTACGTCTCCATCCAGAGTATCTGACAAGTAGTTTCTCCATACGCGTAATGGACTCTAGCACCGATGACTGCCAAAACCGAACAAAGACCATTCCAAGATAAGCGGCTACAGAATCATTACGATGCAGAACACTGCGGGCAAGTTACTGGAGAAAATTGTAGCACACAGACTTGCTTGTGACTTGGAACAACTCAGCTGCTTCCCGCCCACACTTGGAGGGTACAGACGCAACAAAGAGTCATGGCTGAATGCGGCGGTGTTTGCTCAAGATGTTTACGAAGGATTTCAGGTCAGAGAAGGGACATGTGCGGCCGCCATAGACTTAGAGGACGCATATAACAGAGTATCTTTCGAGCACTTGATGCAAACCCTCCTCAGGCTGAAAGTGCACCCTCACCTTGTACGATGGATAGCTGCAGTTCTGCTCCAAAAGGAAGGTGGTGCTAAGATGCGGGAGTTGGTCTTCTGAGCCGATAACGATATGTCCAGTATTGCCGCAGGGTTCACCACTGTCACCAGTACTACTCAACGTGTATATGGTGCCGATCACTGAACAACAGCTGGACGGGAGGGGTAGGACTCTGTCATTCGTTGACGACAACCTCGTGTATCGACAGGGTCGAGATAGACAGGCGG
This sequence comes from Cepaea hortensis, assembly GCA_963921405.1. Lineage (NCBI taxonomy): Eukaryota > Metazoa > Mollusca > Gastropoda > Stylommatophora > Helicidae > Cepaea > Cepaea hortensis. The sequence goes on along the minus strand of OY992887.1, from coordinate 27,498,191 downwards.
TTGCCAATGATATGCAGGGCGAACTAGATCGTATTTCCTCATGGTGTTCTGAAGCCGACGCCCTTGTCAACCCTGCAAAGGCATCGGTTACATGGTTCTCCCTAAACAACCATATTGTGAAAACAGACCTGCCGGCAGTAAGAATGGATGGGAGCATTTTGAGTAGAACCCAGTCAATGACATATCTTGGCGTGAGGCTTGATCGTAGCCCGTCCTTCAGAGATCATGTCGATTATGTCATAACGAAGGCTCGAAAAAGTTTGTCAGCAATGAGAGTCATGGCGACTGCCAATATCGAGCAAAGACTGCTAATACTTCTGTTCCAAGGACGTGTGCTTTCACGCATCGAGTATGCCCTGGCCATCCTCATTGTCAGCCCTACACAGATTGGAAGACTTGAAAAGGTACAAAATGAAGCCATGCGCATCATTTTGGGCTGCACGAGAGACACCAGCTGTGTAGCAATGAGATACCTCCTTGACTTCCCGACAATGGAACACAGGATCAAGATCTGGAGAGCTCGTGCATACTTAAAAATAAGTGCAGATGAGCAGCACCCTCTGCATGACGCTATATTCAGAGAAAAGGGTGAAAGGCTAAAGAGGGGCAAGTCATGGATGGCTCGGGCGGAAGATGTCGTCAGACAGGTCTGCAGTCTTACCAGTATCAACCCCGGCAAGGAATGGGTGCCGCTGCCTCCAGCTTTTAAGTGCACTTTCTCCTGCATTAAAACAATTGACAGACTGTGCAGAGAGCAGAACCCTGTCGCTGTCAATGCAGAGGTTAACGCGCTCATCTATGAACACTCAGATAGTCCCGAAGTGCTCATCTATACAGATGGATCTGTTGTAAAGCAGCAGAGAAGTGCGTTGGCATTTACAGCCTGTTCAGCGGGCCGAACCGTTCAAGAATCCAGTGGTGCCCTCTCTATGACCACGAGCAGCATGACGATGGAGGTTATGGCAGTTACACAGGCTTTCATATAGCTGGAATCACAGCTTTATACCAACGTGTGTGTACTAAGTGATTCAATGAGCATGATTCAGAAGGTCGAAGCTGGATCTGTACGTAGACAGTGGACTGAATCGCTGCGGAAGTCTGTTGTCCGTAAAGTCACCTTCATCTTCGTCCCGGGACATGCTGGAGTCGAGGGAAATGAACGAGTTGATAAACTGGCTGGCTCTGCACACCCTGTAGATGGCCAGCCCATGGATCGTGCCAATTTTATTAACGTCCTCAAAGATATGGCGAGAACAGAGGACTTTGACGTCATTGATTCCACATCGCTGTCCAGGATGAAAGACTTGGGAGTAAGGATAGGCACAGCCAGACGCGAGAGGTACATCGGGAAAACAAAGCGCCTCGTCAACCAATACAGAACTGGCACTATTAGCCACAGGATGCTGATGCATATGTTGGGGGGGGGGGAGGATCTGAGCACCTATGGACATGTCCGGAGTGCAATGAAGATACCCCAACTGATAACTGATAACTGATAAACGATGAGGAACCAGCTGTGTGTACGCCAGAACGACTTGTGTTGTAAATATTCCTTTGTTTAGGTCTATTTTCTAAGCCGTCAATGTGGCAAAGGAGTTACAAACGCAGTTCGCAATCCCGCATAATGCTTTTGAAACACAGTCCATTCTGTAACTTCATCATTTGCAGAATGTCTCATCGTGTATCGCTGAAAAGTTTCTGAATATCTTACCAATTATTCAGCCTCACAATCCCTTATACCCAAAGTGTCTGCAGTGTCCTGTGTCCGTCTTCCTGCTGGTCAATCCATACCTTTCACCACGGTACCTTCCAAAACCACCCGATAGGGCTTGATATAGCGTTTGATATGGCCAGCGTACTTCAGTTTGGAAATCAACCATGCCAGCCTTTACATTTTCTTTGAACACGTTATGAGAAGAAATAAATTGGAGAATTTTGTGACAACTGGCAAGATTGAGGGGAATAGAACAAGGGGAAGACACATAAGTAAATATCTGGATGGCTTGACCACGTGGCATGGTCGAGACAAGAACACGAAGCTGATCCACGACTCTGGGGATGCATGACCGACTACGCTTATATGATGATTTCAGTTTGAAGAAAGAAATACCACAATGTAATATACGGGTAAGTTGGAGTATTCTTAATCAAATGACTCGGTATAACTATCTCGGAACAATTATAACATCAGATGGGAGTTGCCTTGAAGAGATTAGAACAAGAATCGCTATGGTGAAGGTACCCTTCTGCAAGATGGACAACATATTGACTAATAACAAGCTTTCAACTTTAACGAGAAACAGATTGTTGAAGGAACAAGGAACCTGTAGTTTTGTATGAATGTCAGACTTGGACAATGAGCAGACAAGCTGAAAAATATATAATGGCAGTCGAAGCGTGATTTCTGAATAAAATGCACAGAATAGTATGGACGAACAAAAGAACCCAATAACAAGTCCTTTAAGAAACAAATTAAAACCGTAAAATGATTAGAAAAATAATACATAGATAGTCAAAATTTGTTTGGGCACGTTATGTGAAGACATAAACTGGAGAACTTGGTGACAACTGACAAGATTGTGGTGAAAAGTACAAGGGGAAGGCAGAGAGGTAAACATCTCGATGGAATGGCTACATGCCATGGTCAAGACGAACACAGATGTGAACTACGTTCTGGTGATCGTGTGATATGGAGAAACATGGCAGCCAACGCTTATCGGCATGTCACATGATCATGATGATGCTGATAATGCTGTTTGTTTGTGAGATATTATGCTGTTTAGGGGCCAGTTTTCTTTGATGTTGAAATCTTGTAGAATACAATAGTTTTTTTTTCTTCTTGTTTTACAACATTCTAATATTCTTCCTGTAACATTTAAGTACAAAAGCTTCTTCTTTTTAGCAAAATGGGTCCGTGACTTACATCCGTATGTTACTACAGGAAAGATGCACATACTGCAAAATACACATGAAACCATAATTATGGAGACAGCTTAAAAACATCTCAAATGGAGGTGAAAACCTCATTATGCACATTTTCATCAATAACTTTCTTTTTTTTCTTGAACTTACGCAAAATCAACACCTGCGAGATAAAATACTTAAGAAGATCTGCCAACTTAACGATCCAAGACTGAGTAAGAAATGATGTTACTGTGGGTACAAACTGTGTGCCACATACATTAAAAGGCACAAGATCAGATGATTTGGTCATCTCGTTGGAATGCACCACCATCAACTACCAGCACTGGCCCTACGTCAATGATCTGACATGAGATAAGATGAGAAGAACATAGATTGACGACATCAAACACATGGTACAATCACACAGAATGACACTATCCAGTGCCACCCATCGGGTGCTCGAGCGTTAACTATTCCTCCCCACGACGTTTGATGGCAAAAGGGAAAGCTGTTGATGATGACGTTATCAGTTACTTGAGTCTATACTAGGAAAAGCATCATGTATCTACTGGTTACTCTATACACGATATCACACTTGTCTGTAGGGCCATGGTTATGTATTCAAATCCCCATCAAGGTAGAACTGTATAGTCTGAAATGTTCCTGGAAGTAAAGGCGTGCGGTATGATATTGACTACATCACATACCTAGTGCCGATTGTCTTGTGAAAATATGACCCTATACCCAACACGCCTATAGGGAGCGGAAACAACTTTTTATCTTTTACCCACATTTCTTTCAACCCCCCACCACCCTCCTTTTACCTACATTGTTTAAACCCTCAACCCTTTACCAATCTTAACCCCCACCCCAAGTTTTTACCCACTTTTAAAACCACCCTCCAACTCCGCCTTCCCAATTTTTGTTTTTAAAAACTCCATCGTCTACACACACACACACACACACACACACACACACACACACACACACACAAACACACACACACACACACATACAAAACCCACCCACCCAAACACACACACACACATACACACACATATGCATGTTCCCACTTTTTAACCCCCCCCCCCCCTTTCCTTACTTTATATTTAACCAACACCCTTTTTTTCTTGTAAACCCTAGTCCCCCTTTTTTACCCACCCCTGTTCCCACTTTTTTAACCCCCGCTCCCTGTCCCCACTTTTTAATAACCCCCACTATATGTTTTAAGCCCCCGTCCCACTTAATATTTAAACATCCCCCCCCCCTCACGTCATCACTGTTTAGACGTCCCTTCAAATTCTCACTATTTTAAACCGCCCTCCCCGTCCTCACTTTTGTAAACACCCTCCCCATCCTCACTCCCTCCTTCCAGTCCTCACTTATTACCCCCCCCCCCCTCCTCCCGCCGGTCATCACTTTTAAAACTACGCCCTCCGTCCCCACTTATTTTCAAAACCCCAAACGTCCTCACATTTTTCTTGTAACACTCCCTCCGTCCCCACTGTTTTTTTTTTTTTGAAACCCTCTCCGTCCTCACATTTTTGTTGTTGTTGGTAAAACTCCCTCCGTCCCCTTTAGATAGTGGTAATCTTTTCTGACGTCTTTGGGGATAGTCTCTATGACTTTCAGAGGTTCCCCTGACAAACTCCTCATATAAATATTGTTCCATTCAGAAACTGGGACATGATAGTGGTCCATCAAGGTTTCAAAATTCTGGGTGAACACTGCAATGCAGTCACCTGAGGTATAATTTCTCACAATACCTTGATACTTTTTGTACTGGTTTTCTTTTTCCAGTCTTTCAGATTTCTTAGACTCTTTGTCTATGGCAGTATCGGTTTCAAGCTGTTTAATTTTGAGTTGTAATTCAAGCTCCTCTCGTTTACTTTGAGCTGAGATCTCTGCCTTCCTCAATTCGGTATTTAACTCTGCCTGTTTTAATGCTGTTTCTGCCTCTGCCTGCTTTAATGCTCTTTCAGCCGCTCTTTCCTCGCGTTCGTGGTATTCAGAATATTTTGTTTCACTCCACTTTGTTAACTCGTCGCCAGTTAACTTTAGCTTTAAACCCATCTCGATGAAGTCGTTTAACGACGACATGATGGAATGTTTCTATGAAAATGAGTAATCAGACACACAGTTTGTTACAAATTGTTAGTAACGTAACAAATTTACAATCTTGTTGAACTTACAATTTATGCCCAAATTTGCATCCGAAAGTATATACAAAAAATATACTCAAGTGTACTGGATGCGGTGGAGAACGGTTCAAAACAGGGCTAGGAACTGTAGAGTCGATACTTCAAGGACAAATGACCTCTACGGGCAACGGTTTCAGATGGCAAAGACAACCTGCTTTCTTTTGGGAGGAAATAAGTTAGAATCTCCCTTTATGTGATGTGTATGCTTGTCACTAAGTTTTGATTAGGTTTGTATGGCGTTGAGTGTAATTGTAGGTCGTAATGTCGTCGGTCAACAATTTTTTTTTTTCAAATCACAAGTCACTTTCTTACCAAAACTTTCTGCTTTCCACAACTAACTTCACAAATACAATCTAGATATATTTCAACAATCTACAACTATGATGGTACATCACTTACATCACGATGACATTCAGTAAGGACATAGACATCATGTTTACATGATGGCGACAAGGTCAAAATGGCGACAAGTTCAAAATGGCGACAAGTTACACAATCACCGATGTTTTACACGTTTACAAGTTCAAACAATCTAAGAGGACGAGCCTTCCACGTTCACACATGTCAGGATCTTAAACCTCGCTCGTTGGACCTAACATATGTGAGACAAGTACAAGTACACAAGGATTGGACTTGACACACAATGACACTAAGTTCAATTTTGTCAGCGACTTGTGCGCTGCAACTTTTCAAGACTCCGCTACTTTCGCACTGCACGAAATAACAATTCATGACATTTGCGAAAGGAATGCAATTTATTCAAAGCCGACATTTGAATGGCTCCACGAGCGTTAGGTGTCATCATCATTACACAATATGAATACATTAACGTGATGATAGATGATGTTAGCATTTCACAATCTAAATGAACCGCCCTATGTTTGCCTATGGCCTAGAAAGCTATCGCATTGGTCAAGGATACGTCTGCTCTCTCTACCGTCTCCAGTCAGTCTGTCCACACGCTACACATTGCGTGGACAAGCACGGACACTTTACTCTCCGTGCAGTAGCTATTATTGCGTGCCTGGTCTTGCCAGCACGCCGGCTAGTGAGCTCGAGTAACCTGGCATATCACGGTTACTCGCAAGGACCAGCTACCCAATTGCTTGGGGAAAGCCCTCGCTCATCTGTACTTATCAACCTCCATTCTGACACAAATGTGTCTCCTTGTGAGGCTATTAATAGTACTCGGTGTCTCTCTTCTGTCCGGTGTCTCACTACTAGCCTAGTGTTAACTCATTACTTCTGTATGCCCTTATTGGAGATGCTGACAGGGTCCCCTCCTCTTCGCGAAGTGTTTCTTCTCTTTTCCTTATGTTTATAACACTTCTTGTCACAAAAGAAAAATTGGTTGTCCTCAATTTTGTCAGATCTCCAATAAGTATAGAACTTTCTAGTTTGGGGATAGAACAATATCTTCTACCTTCATTCACAGTGTTCTATCTTTTCACTTGGCTAATTCAGTAGCTTATGTTTCAGTATAGTTGGTTCTATAGATATCTTAGGGATTGGTAGTGAACCGGAAACCGTTGTCTTATGACTTATGTCCTGGCTTCTGTCGTTTGACCCTATGTCTTTTGACTTCCACCTATTGACTTCCGTCTTGACCTGTTCCTCATATTGCCCGAAATGACAACCCACACACTAGTTGACTCTATTATGAGTTCAACACATGAGCACCAAGTGTTCATGTTCCCATTAATATCCCCTCCAACTCTATACACACAGCTCTACTGTTCACCTTCTTGCTTCCGCATGTGAAAAAGCTATATTCACTGTTACATTTAGGTTTCTAATAATTTATTGTGTCCCCTGAATTTATAGTTATTGTTCTTTGAACTGATTGGTTTGTGTAATTTTTATATGTTCGTTTTCCTGTTTGTTTGCGTGTTTTCTAATAACCTAAAGTGTACTTAACTCTCTAACATGTGTATGCGTTAGTGTACTAAATGTGTGTGTTCCTTCGAGCGCCGCAAATCGGTTTATTGTGGTTACAAACGTTCGTTATCTTTATTTGTGACCAAACTCCGCTTTCTGAAGCTCAAAGTACGTTCTCTATATATTCTGTTAAAGTGTGGCTGTAACACATATAAAACCTCGACAACACATTGGAAACACAGATGACACAGACAAGTCAAATAAGACTTTTCCAGCGGTGGAGAAAAAAAATTTCCGCTGTCTTTCTTTCTCGCTCTCTTGCTTTCAATGTTTACTAAGTTTTTTCATTCTCTCCTCGCATTTTCTCTTCTTTCATTCATATTTCATTCTTTTTCATACTGTTCTTTCACTCAGTCATTCTCTCGTCATTAAAATATGTTTCATAGTATTACATACATAAACAATATATATATATATATACAATAAACGATTGGCTGAAATTTTAACAGTAATCACGCCAAATGACTGCGTTTTGTTTGCACGCGTCATGCCTGTACACAAATTATACATAGTTATAAGGATGGTTTGTTCCCGATCCTGTTATGTAACTTCCATAATTTGGTGTGCTGACCTAAATTACCCTCAAGGGAAATAATTTACTACTACTGTCATTTAAGAAAAATTGGTTAATTACCTTAAGTGTTATTTGTGAGAAAGATGATATTAATTCCTACATGATTGGTGTTAGTTTTGAAATGATATATTAGCTAAATGGATGTACAAATGATTATGATTATAAGTTAATTAACTAATATAAGATCTAATAATTGTATTTCTATAATGGATGTTTTAATAGTTGGATTATTAATTAAATGATGGTGATTTCTAACTACGCAAATAAGAAAATAACGTTATATATGCGTTTACACAATAGAATAATTAATAGAAAATGAAGTTATAGATACTGTAAATAAAATAATAATGTACATATATCACAGTTACATTTCTATATCTAATTACACTAAGTCGACGTTCTCCTCTGCGTTGTGAAGATGGAGCAATTCTCTTTGTAGACTATTCTAACATAGTTCATTCCGCCAAAGTCTTTTATGCTCTCCTCGACGGATAGTGTATTAATATAGTTGCCTACCGCATTATGTAGGTTCATAGCTAACCCTGGAATGTTATTCGGGGTCTAAGCGTTGGTTCAATATATTCTATTCTATTCTATTCGGGGTCTAGCCTCCCTGTATTGTGCCGTTGGTTCACATCTTCTAGATTCGGGGTCTAAGCTGGGTTCGCTGTCTTCTTGGCGTTAGTTCCCACAATCTAACTTATGTGTGTGTCAGCGCATGTTAATTCTGCGTCTGTTCGTTACACTTTTCATAGCACTGTTCTATTCACACAAGTTATATATCAGGCGATAGTAACGCACTTACGATATGTCTTAGTCACCACACATGCCACTTGGTTATCTAACATTACAGTGTCACTGTTTCTGGTGGTGTATGGTCGATTCCTTCCTGTAACTCAGGTATTTGAATGGATGAAGGACGACTCAAAATGGCTGCAATCGTATTTAATCTCCCTTTTAAATGCTTGATGGTAAATGTGTAATTTTGGAGAATTAAAGCCCACCTGTAAATTCTATTGTTGGTAGGATGTCCAGATTGCATCACAGACAATGGAGAGTTATCGGATTGGATTACAAACTGTGCTCCTGCCAAAAATCGGTGAAACTTTCTCACGCAATAGATCAAACTAAGGCCCTCCAGTTCTGATGCTGAGTATCTTCCTTCAGCCGGAGTGATCTTGCGACTTACGTACATTACGGGATGGAACGTCCCATCGTAGAACTGTCCTAGTATCCCAGATATGGATATGGCACTCGCGTCTTTGCGTAAGAAATAAGTGAGTTTTGGATTAGGCATACGAAGGATAGGTGGAACGCTGAAAAAATGTTTCAATTTCGATAACGCACTAATTAATCGTGCATCTTTTACAGATAACTTAGCCGAAGCTTTTAAGATGTTAGAAAAAACACTGGTGATTTCCGCCAGGTTTGGAATGAATTTACTATAATAGTTTACCAGACCCAGTAAACTTCGGACCTGTTTCTTGGTCGTTGGCATTGTCAAATTCAGAATCTTAGTGACGATTCTGTCATCAGTTGTCAATTGGCCCCTGCAGATGGTATGATTCAGGAAGTCAATTTGTTCCATGCCCAACTCTACTTTGGACGGCTTCGCTTGAGTCCAAACAATCTCAACCTGTCGAAGACTTGTCAAAGTTTCCGTACGTGTGTAGGTGTGTTGTCCAGTCTTCTGTATGGATGCAAATGTCATCTATATAAGTCGAAATATTTGTCATCCCATGGAGAAGATCCCTAGTTAGACGGACGAAAGTCGCTGGAGCGTTACGAAGGCCGAAAGGAAGAAAGCGCCACTCATATAGACCCAGAGGAGTGGAGAAAGCTGTTAGATGGATGGAATTTACTTCCATCGGGACTTGCCAATAACCTTTCGTGAGTTCAATCTTGCTGAATATGCGGGATGTAGACATGTCCAAGATTAGATCCTCGCATGGTGGAATCGGTTCAGCGTCACTTTTAGTTATCTTATTTAGGCGGCGATAATCGACGCATAGTCGAATAGAAAAGTCCTTTTTGGCGACAAGGACAATAGGGAAGGAATACTCTGACTGAGATTTTTGGATGATTCCGCTCGACTCGAGAGATAGAATTTCTTTGTCGAGGTTCGACCTATAGTTTAATGGAATAGAGTAAGGTCGACACTTGATAGGTGTGGTGTCAGTCAGAACGATAGAATGTTCTATTCTATCTGTCTTTCCAGGGATGTCGGAGAAAATGTCTTTGTATTCAGTCACTAGCTCTAAGATTTGTCGTCGTTGGTCATCTGTCAGTTTCGATTCTATCTTTATACTGTCAATGGTCGCCGTCGTGTCTACAGTAGGAACGGGTAATTCCATGTCGTCTTCGTCTTTTTCGTTCAATACTGTTGTGGTACTAGCTGTGTGTACTGTTATCTGGCTAGGTGTGTTAGCGTTGTCGCTGTCGTGTGTCGCCCTATCTAGTGAAGTTGTGTAGTGTTCGTCTGTCGTCTCATTGCTTGGTGATGGTGCAATTTTTTCGTCTGTCTGCTGTTCTTGTCGTGAAAAATATGGTTTCAGCATGTTGATATGGAATATCTTTAAGTGTCCTTTTATTGATATTTCATAATCAACATCTGATATTTTACGTTCGACGTTGAAAGGCCCTTGCCAAGATGTTAGTAACAGATTACGTTTGTCGGGTAATAGTATCAAAACCTTTTGGTTTGGTTCGAGGTGGATAGTTTTTGCACCCTTGTTTGCATAATCGCGATACATCTGTCCTTTTCTCTCCAAAGATGCTTTGGCTAGTACACACGCTTTCATTATTCTATCGCGTGTTTCGGTTACCATCTCATATGGTGTTACTGCGGTTGGATTGTCTGGTAAGCTAGTGATTAGCTGATGGTAGATTGTTAGGGGTCCTCGAGGGTTCGCCCCATAAACTAACTCAAAAGGTGAGAAACTCGTACTCGTGTGCGGTATCTCTCTCTCTCTGAGGGCAAATAGCACTGCTGGCAATAGTGTGTCCCAATCAGCTGGGTTTTCTGCTGTTACTTTAGCCAGCATGTGTTTGAGATCGCCGTTAATTTTTTCTATGATCCCGTTGCTCATTGGGTGATACGGGGTACAGAAATGCTGTTCTACTCCTCACAATTTGGTTAAGACTTGCGTAGCAGCCGAAATAAACTGCGTTCCCCGATCTGATAAGATAGATCGTGGGAAGCCAAATCGAGAAAATATGTGCAAAAATACATTTGCCACATCTTTGGAGGTGATGTATTTTAGTGGAATTGCTTCGATCCACCTGGTACATAGGTCCACGAGAGTCAGTATATAACGGTTTCCTTTGCTTGACACCTGATTCAGGGGTCCAACAATATCGACCGCTACACACTCAAATGGTCTGGTTGCTAATAATGACCGTTGAACTTCGGCCGTCACATGCTTTCCCTTTCGTACAAGATGTTGACAAATAGTACAAGAACGACAGAAAGATTTTATGTCCGAACAGAATTTCGGCCAGTAAAAATGTGATAGAACTCTGGCTTGCGTTTTATCATACGCCAAATGTTCAGCAAACCGTGACTCATGTGCGATTTTAAGCACATTTTGTCGGTATGTTACAGGTAACACCGTCTGCTGAATTTCATGGTTATTATTTGTATAATAACGCATGAGAATTCCATTAAATTTTCTAAAGTACCAAGATGCATTCTTAGTCACTTTCGCTCTTGCACCCAAAAGTTTAAAATATGGTGTAATTGTATGGTCGGTGCTTTGTGCCTCGATAAATTTCTGTCGAGTAGTGTTGGTATCTGCACCAATTGGTGTTAATAGCTGTAGCATTTCATTTTGTAAGTCAGTATAGTTTGTTTCTGTATCTGACCTTGTTACAGCGTTAGCCATATGTGTATCTTTCCAGGCTCTTATGTCGTCGTCTGTACATTCTTTCAATGCATCTAGACATCCCAAAATAAGATCCGTACATGGATCTTGGAGGATAGCGCACGTAAATGTGCCGGTAAGGAACGGGGTATTGATATGCGCTTTTGCCAGTGGATATTTCTCGATGGTTCCAGAGAAAGTACGGCATTTGACAAATTCACCCGTATAATCTTCAGGTCTAGCAAGTTCTCACCTTAACCCTAGTAGAGTGCTGCCGCTATCAACTAAGCATTGACATGGTTGACCATTGACCAGTGCATCGTAGAACTTAAGTTTACCTCTGGAGGCACACGCTGCGTTAGCATCTTCATTTGAACATGGTATTATATGCCCACATTCTAATTTCCCATCTGCATGAAATTGATGGCATACTTCACATTTCTTAAAGTCTAAGATATCAGTTACTGATGATACACTCTGACATTCATTCGTTGGCAATACATTGACAAGTTCGGGATCTATGTCACTCTCATCGTCTGATGATGTATCGATGAGGGCTGGGCTGTTTGCCTTCATTCTCTGTCTCCCAAGACATTTATTGCTATAGTGGCCATAACTTGAACAAAAATAACATTTTACAGCACGTTTAAACGATGATCTTCTGTTTTCTTGCTTCTTTAAAATTTGTTCTAGGTGTGACGGATATGTGGGGTTCTTATCACACATCGAATAAGTTGGATGAAAAAGATTGCAATAATTACATCGTGGTGGTTTCTGATATGGTTTGTCCTTCTTACTGTAGTCTTTCTGTTTGTAGGATCTATCAGGGACTCTATTTGCAAAGGCTGTAATTTCTGTGTCATATGATGTAGTTTTAAATATGTCCCGATTAGAGGAAAAATAAGCTGACCCCCGTTTCTCTAATTGTTGAATGGAATCAATATCTGACTGTTGTAAGAATTTAGCAAAAGGGGTAGGTACTGTAGAAACGACTTTATCCATTACCATTAGCTCTTCTAGTTTTTCATAGCTGTTACCTACTTTAGCCGCTTTGGTCCATTTTTTAAATGTGCTCTGCACGTTAGAAATGTAATCTAAGAACGTTTCAGTTGATTTTGGTTTAATCTGTGAAAATTGAATTTGGTAACCAGTAGCGTCCAAAAGAAAATGTTGCATTATCCTATCGGGTATGTACTGGTAATTGTTTCTAAGGTCTGTAGGTATGGATTCTATTACTTTTAAAGGCTCCCTACTCAGGTTCCTCATGTAAATCATTGCCCAATCCTCTAAAGGTATTTTCTGTGTTTTTAGTTGGAACTCTATATTTTCGGTCCATGCGCTGATTGAATCACCTACCGTGTATGGTTTGATAAGGCCTTTGTACTTACTAAATTTGTTCTGTTCTTCTTGGCTCTTTTGTTTGCTAGAGGCTATTTGTATGTTAGAATCTACCTCCATTTCTTTCATCTTTAGTCTAGTTTCAGAATCTACTTGTATCTGCTTTTGTTTGGTGGCTTCCTCTGCTTGTTTGTTAGCAAGTTCTACGTCTAACTGTTTCTGTTTGATAATTTGGTCGGACTCTAATTTCTTCTGTTCTAACTCTAATTGTTTCTGTTTGGTAGCTTGATCGGACTCTAATTGTTTTTGTTTGGTAGCCTCCTCGATCTCTCTCATTTCTGTCTGATGTTGTCTTTCTAATGCTCTTTCATCTCTCTGTCGAGCTGTTTCTTCTTTATACTTTTCATCTGCCCATTTTTCTAGCTTATCTCCAGTGTGGCCCATTGCGATGCCCGCCTGGATACATTCATTTAGTGACGCCATTTTGTGGCGTAATGTTAGTTCAAAATGATAATACAATAATATACACAGAATAGTTTACAATAATGTGTTAGTAAATGTACATCTTTCGCTGGAAAAGAAGATGCATGATTAAGTTAGAGCATACCAAAATATTTGGAAAATATACTTATCTAATTTGTTGGAACGCACGGTACTTGGGATGTCCCACCGCAGTCTTTCACACTACACACTGGTTTGATTTGATACCACACGGGCTGCGTTCTGGTTAGTAGAGCAGCAAAAATTAGACACACGCTTAAGTTGTAAATACAAGCTCACAATTCATCATATTTTATCAAATATTTCATCAAGTTGTTAATGCAATCTCCTATTTCACGCGAATGATGAATGAGAATGTGCTAAATAGTGATAACTGGTATTAATGATGAATGATATGATCGTCTGAATGATTGTTAGATGATAAATGAGATGATTAGTCGTATGGCCGTCAATGTCGACTTGTCTTCGCCGCTTGACTCTGGCGTACCTTCGTTCTAGGCTGCAGTTCGTCGCTAATCTATTTACTGATTTCGTAGAATGGTGACACTGATGGCTGTATCACACGCAATGAAATGTACACGGTGGTTACGATGATAATGTTCACTGATGATTTTATACATTTCAATTGCTTTTAGTATAATATCACACTTTCTAAATAATATTGGTAGAATTTCACACTTTACTGATCTAATTTGACTAAATTGTGGTTCACACTCCACAAATTGGCGATCGTATAATTCACCACGAGGAAAAAATTAATTTATAGCATGTATCACAATAAATTTGTATTACTTTGCAATCTATCACATATCAATAATGTTGAAACGTGCATTGAACTGATGCTGGTTCACACTTTTGTAATATCAATCGATAGTTAGTGTTCGTTCAGTGGTTTATAATACCACTTGCATGTTGGCGTTAACTTATCGTTGAATATTACCACAACTGCCTGCTATGACTGCTCAGAAACGTTCACTGAAATCTGACAGTAATTGTACTGCTGGCGTTGTTTCACTGTGTTCTAACACCAATTCAGGGTCTACTGGTGTTTATTCCTTGTGTTCTGACACTAATTCGCCGCTGGCGTTGGTTTACTGACCATTCTGACACCAATTCGGGGTCTAGCCTGTCAGCGACTTGTGCGCTGCAGCTTTTCAAGACTCCGCTACGTTCGCACTGCACGAAATAACAATTCATGACATTTGCGAAAGGAATGCAATTTATTCAAAGCCGACATTTGAATGGCTCCACGAGCGTTAGGTTTCATCATCATTACACAATATGAATACATTAACGTGATGATAGATGATGTTAGCATTTCACAATCTAAATGAACCACCCTATGTTTGCCTATGGCCTAGAAAGCTATCGCATTGGTCAAAGATACGTCTGCTCTCTCTACCGTCTCCAGTCAGTCTGTCCACACGCTACACATTGCGTGGACAAGCACGGACACTTTACTCTCCGTGCAGTAGCTATTATTGCGTGCCTGGTCTTGCCAGCACGCCGGCTAGTGAGCTCGAGTAACCTGGCATATCACGGTTACTCGCAAGGACAAGCTATTCATTGCTTGGGGATAGCCCTCGCTCATCTGTACTTATCGACCTCTGGTCTGACACAAATGTGTCTCCTTGTGAGGCTATTAATAGTACTCGGTGTCTCTCTTCTGTCCGGTGTGTCCCTACTAACCTAGTGTTAACTCATTACTTCTGTATGCCCTTATTGGGGATGCTGACAAATGGATTTATTTACAATTCACATGCAATACGATCTAGTTTGGCATGTGATGATCATTACTATACATATACAATACATCAGTACACTTACAGACAAAACCCACAGCTTCACAGTCTATCTCACAAGATATACAAGCACTCGACTTTCGGGCACAGAACTACACGAAGCCTTTCTCAACCCACACGTCTTGTCATGTCCGAGTTCCCAAGCCGTCTGCCGGTTTCCCCGCACAGCGCTTACCCTGTGGATTGGCTTCACGAGGACTGCGTGCGTCTTGCTTTGTCCTTGCCTGACCGCTGACTATCACGTCAGCCAGCAACCTGCGGGCAGGTAACTGGTACTCGCCTGGCGCGCGTAACGATGTTACTGCATCCCGGTTGGCAACTATTCGCCTGGCGGGCGTAACGATGTTACTGCATCTCGGTTGGAGACATTAGAGATTCTGACAGATGAATGGCGCGACATTCTTTCATCGATCGACAACTCCAAGATTTTCCGTGACACCTCTTACAATTTAATTCCAATCCCAGCTGCTCACTGTGTACAACAACTGCGTCTACTAATTGTTGCAGATCCTGTGCATTGTCTGCAATCAATACTGTATCATCTGCATATCTAATGTTATTGATGACCCGTACTCCAATGCTGATTCCATTTATCTTCTACATTTCTGAAAATATTTTCACTGAATAGGGAAAAAAATATCTGGAGACATTACACATCCCTGCCTAACACCTCTCTTAATAGGTTGATATTGTCCCACTTCATTATCAACCCTTATGGCAGCTTGTTGTTTCCAATATATATGTTTTTTATAAGTCTAATATCTTTCCCATCAATTTGTAGATTTGCAAGCATATCCGTAGGGTCTTAAAAATAGTCTTTAGACTAATTATATTGCTCCTCTCCACAGAAATCTTTAATAAAAGGCGAATTTTTTCTTTATTTTGTAAAAAAGTTTATTATGTACATAAACAATGTATTTTTTACATTAGCACCAGGGGTGGAAGGATACTAACATTTGCAGATGATATTCTTGCATATAGGCAGGGGAAAGATAGGGAGAAAATAGCCCAATGGCTACAGGCGACAGTAAACAAAGTGGTTGACTGGTGCACTGAAATGGGTGATGTCATCCACCCGGAAAAGGCAGCTGTTTTGTGGTGCTCTCTGGATAATAGGATTGTGAGAGCTGATGTTCCAAGCCTCACGATAGATGGTGGAAGCGTCAACAGAGAGAACAAACTGAAGTATCTGGGAATCACATATGACAGAAGCCTGTCCTTCAAGGATCATGTGGAGACGGTTGTGACAAAATCTCAAAAGGGATTCAACGCACTTAAAACTATGGCTGCAATGGACATAGAGCAGAGAATGCTTTTCAGACTGTACCAGCACTTGATCCTCTCAGCGATTGATTATGGACTAGGACTGCTCCCTGTCTAAAAGAGTCAGGTGGTGAGATTGGAGCGCATACAGAACGAGGCTATGCGGGTCCTTCTGGGATGCACCAAAGACACCCCAGTGGTGTGTATGCGGTACATCCATGGTTTGCCGACTATTGCTGGTAGTCTTAAGGTGATGCAGGCGAAGGCATACCTCAGATTAGCTGCTGACACAGATCACCCGTTGCATGAGGCACCGGACGCAGTTAAGGGCCAGCGACTGATAAGAGGGAAATCATGGATGGCTCAGGCGGAGGATACGATCAGACAGGTGTGCCCCTTGGAGAACATTAGGCGAGGAGAGGAGTGGGTCAGAGTGCCAACGGAGCAGTCAGACTTGTGCAGAGTTATAATCACATTGAGCCGGGAGTGCAGGGAGTGGCCAGCAGGGGCCACGGAAGTGGAAATCCAGCAACTAATTCAGGATAATGCTCGCCCCGGTGATATGATTATCTACACAGATGGTTCGGTGTTGAGAGGTAGTAGAAGTGCCTGGGGTTTATTGGCAAAGGCTAATGGTCGACGTTTGGTGCAAGAGAGCCTGGCATATGATACCACAACATCTAGCTTAATAATGGAGGTGGAGGCAGTCAGTGCAGCTTTCCGCTGGATGGAGAATACGATACATACACATATCGTGATTGTAACTGATTCAGAAAGCATGCTGAGTAGGGTGAAGACAGGCAAGCTCCGTGCCGAGTAGCTTGCTTCTTCGGAAGTCACAGGTAGCAAGCATCATCTGGATCTTTTCTCCGGGGCATGCTGGTGTGCTGGGGAATGAACAGGCAGACAGATTGGCTGACTCTTCAAAACGTGGTGGAGTATTGATGCATGATAAGGCAGACGTAGTTGCGGCCTTGTGGGAGCACGTGTACACCTCGGAGGAGCAAATGAATTACCATGGTCTGGCAAGAATGCGACAGCGAGGAGTTACAAGGGGATCTGGCCGATGCTCGACGATTAGAGGAAAGGCGAGACGCACACATAATCAGATTTCTACTGGTACTATTGGGTTGGAACTCTTCGCTGGCTTCTGAGGATGGGGACGGAGCGCTTATGGGAATGCCCCGAATGCTGTGGTGTCGGTTCTTAAATCAATCAATCAATGAAAAAAGAAACACTGAGGACGTTTAGTAACAACAGATAAAGACTATAACAACACGCTACGGCTACTATCCAGCAGTGAGGTCGTCACAATAAAATATTGGCAACGATCTGACCGCTGTTAGCACTGGACGTACTTTTGTGCCGGAAAATTTTACTTATCTGGCACAAACGTTGCCATACCAACCGCCCGCCCACTCACGACGCAGACAAACAGGCCATGGAGAGCTATTCCGAGAAATAATAACTAAACACCCGAACAGGACGCCAAGAAACAACAACAAACAATTTAACTGGCCTGTTCTTCTGATCCGGTGTTAACTGACAATCGGTGCTCTCTCCTGGCTTCAACAGGTGAACAGTCTATGTACTTGGTACGTGTCGTAATAAATTTACTTTGAAGGACTAGTAATGTCGCAGAACTCCACATCCAGATGTGTCCACATAATGCTAGTGTCATATCGTTGTCCGTTGAGACATAAAGCAGTGACATCCTCTTAACTATGACCTAACTATATTGCGCTAAATTCAGATACTTTCGTTCTAACTCAAATTGATGTCCGAGAAATTAGGATCGATTAGCACGCATGTCCAACTTCACATAAATTCCACTTGCTCCCAGAAGAGTATGACATCTACGTAGCCTTCATAATGAATGTCCAAGAAAAGAAATGCGAACGATTTGAGGTACGTTAATTTCTATTAGCCGCTTCCCGATGGGCTGTCGACTAAAATGCAGAACACTTGATATTGACTGACACATGACACAATATGGTTATGGTCTGGGCTGACATGATGTAGTTGATGTAGGCGGTTAGTTGATGTAGGCGTATTGTTGGTGATGGCTTCTCCACAACAACTTTAGGATCCGGTGCTCCAATTATCAGAGCCGCCCATCTCTGCCGTAGAGTTGTTGAATATTATTCCAGCTCGCTGTCAAGAACAACAGTCCAGCAGAACTACTGGAGCAACGTTAATGAATATGTAATGATTGAAGGCAGGCCGACATTTTCTGGCAAGGCAATGTTTATTATATAAAATAGCTTGTAGCGTCCTCAAATATTAATATACACCGTTCCCAAGTTGCTGGGAGGATCGATGTTACGTAAATAGGCAAAACGCACAATGCTCATGATACATAGTTAATTAATTGAATGCCCAGATAAATGATTTAGCCGCCTAGCGGTATACACGTTGCATCGTTGCCGCTTAACATAATAATGCCGACTTACTGTTGACATTTGCTAACCTTGGGCCATTCCGTCAAATTCTGGTTTAATATTAATGGCCATTCGTGTGTCCCGACTGTGGGACATGCCTTGATCGTGTATTCTTTATGAACGATGGTTCCCTGTTACTATTTCCAGCTTCCAGATCGATTCACGTTGATATTTCGTCTCTGAGAATGTTACGCCGCCTTTCTTGCTGCCAGCCCAAACATCATTCTCTCACTGACTGGTTGCTAGTCTATCACGCCGTGACGTTTTTCACATCGTGTCGTCACTTGGCGACTTTTGCTGCTCTTTTCTTTGAAATTAACTCTTCGGATATCTCTTTCATTTATAAATTCTGTATCTCATTCTAAAGTGCTACGTGGCACACGCCCATCCAAAAATGTGAATTCCTATTACCAGTCTTGCTCACCCTTTGGTTTCTTGGATTGGATATGGGAAGGCGAGCTCTGCAAAAAGTTCCCATGGAGATGGTACGTTTGGTACCAGGACGGGAGGTCTCTACGCCGACCTCACAGCGATGGAGGCAGGGTCTATTCCATGTTCAGTTTAGTTTAGTTTAGATTAGTTTAGTCAACGGATCAATATCATGGCATACGGGTGTAACCCATAAGTGCTCCGTTCTACTCCTAACTCAAGCCTAAGTCCTGATAATCTCAGCTCAGTGCACGAACTCCGTAGCACCGGCAAAGATCCTGAAATACTTTGAGTAGATTTTTAACTCGAAATTTTGCCCGAGCAGCGCGGTTAGGCTAATCTTTTTCGATGTCCAACTGCCAAGGGAAATTTTACATGCACAACAATACACACGGGCGTCCGATCTCACAGTGTTGAAAAGAATGGTCTCCCTGAAGATTCACAACAAACCAATAATCCAATCATACTTCCAACCAACCATACAACAAACCAACAATCCAACCATCCCTCCAACCAACCATACGTCTAACCCATCATCCAAATCCAGCTTACTGGCACGATGAGTTGTAGATTATACACGCCTCTCTGTCTCGCTATAAATTACTTTACTTATACCTCGTTGTATATTACTTAACATTATGCGTCTCTGTGCATTACTTTACTTTCTGTATCTTTATCCATCCATCATGTGCCATGCCGGTAAGCGTGGGCGGTCATGTTCTGCCATCTCACTCGATCAACAGAGTCGTGGATCAGTTCCGTGTTTCTGTCTCGACCATGCCACAAGGCCAAGCCATCCAGATACTTGTTTCTAGGTCTTCCCCTTGGTCTGTTCCCCTCGATCTTACCAGTTGTCACCAAGTTCTCCAAATCATTTCTTCTCATAACATGCCCAAAAAATTGTGACTGTCTACGTCTAATGTCTCTGATCAGTTTACGATCTTCATTTGTTTCTTGAAGGACTTGTTCATTGGTCTTTCTGGCTGTCCATGGTATTCTTTGCATTTTCCTCAGAAACCACATTTCTACAGCCATCAGATGTTTTTCAGCCTGGCTGCTCATTGTCCAAGCTTCACATCCATATAAAAGTACAGGTTCTATGTAGCATCTCAACACTCTTTTTCTCGTTTCAATTGACATCTTTTTATTGGTCAGTATGTTTTTCATCTTGCTAAAGGCTACTTTTGCCATGGCGATTCTTGTTCTAATCTCTTCAAGGCATCTCCCATCAGATGTTATTACTGTTCCGAGTTAATTGTACCTATTCACTTGTTGAAGAATATTCCCATTTACTTGTATATTACACTGTGGTATTTCGTTCTTCTTAGTGACGACCATAATCTGTGTCTTTTTACAATTTAATTCTAACCCTTGTTGTTCACTGTGTGTAACAACCGCATCTACTAAATTTTGCAGGTCCTGTTCATTGTCTGCAATCAAGACTGTATCATCTGCATATCTAATGTTATTGATGCATCGTCCCCCAATGTTGATTCCTTCCATATTTTCAATATTTCTGAAAATATTTTCACTGTACAGGGAAAACAGATCTGGAGACATTACACATCCCTGTCTCACACCTCTCTTAATAGGCTGATATTGGCTTACTTTATATTACTTTATATTACTTTATTGTATCTTTATAAACTACATTAATTCTGATAGTGGATTGACTATACAAGATTCATCATCATTATCAAGTGCCGTGCCAGCTGGCGTAGGCGTTCATATGTCTCCACAGATCTCGGTCTTTGGTGTTCTGAATCAACTCTGCTGCTGATATTCCTCCATGCCACCGTCTTAATCCATCCAGCATAATTTCTCTTGGTCTGACTCTGCCTCTATTCCTCTCGATTTTTCCAGTTGTCACAATGTTCTCCAATGCCTCTCTTCTCATCACATGACCGAAGAAAGATGTTTGTTTCTTCCTTATTATTGTATATAAAGTTCTAGTTTCATTAGCCTGTATCAGGCAGTCGTTGTTAGTTACTCTGGCAGTTCAAGGAATTCGCAACATTCATTTCAGTTGCTCTCTGTTTCTTCTAATTCCTTCTTAATTTGTTCATTTACATTTCAAGATTCACTGCCATACAGCAAAACTGGTTCTACATAGCATTTCAGTACTCTCTTTCTTACATTCAGTGACAGTGACGTATTGCATAAGATACTCTTCATTTTCTGAAATGCGGCTTTTGCTTGCCCTATTCTGCTCTTAATCTCTGTTGTACATCTTCCATCTGATGTTATAAATGCCCTTAGGAGTCTAAAATTATCCATCTGGTTAAGAAATTTTCCTTCTATTTCTATGTCACATTTTGGTGCCACCAATTTCTTTGATATCACCATTGTTACTGTTTTCTTGATATTCAAGGAAAGTCCTTTCCTTGCACTCTCTGTTACTACAATGTCCAACAATTGTTGTAGGTCTGTTGAATTATCCGCCAACAATACTGTGTCATCTGCATAGCGTATATTATTTATATTAAAACCTCCAACCAGTATTCCTGGCACTTCTTTGATCGTTCTCATTATTACTTCGCTATATACGGAGGTAAGGTGCCTCCTTCCCTCCGCTAGCCTACGGGACACCCTTGGGCAAGGTGGAATACCCGTTTGGCACCCCGATCAGGGTTACGTGAAGCCATGGGTGCAGGTGGTGGTTGAAGTTGAAGAGCAGCCGACAGATAGTTGTAGGTTATGGTCTCCAGCTTCACGACGGTAGGCAGAGGATCTCCTTTTTGGGAGACAATGGCTACGGTCATCGACAAGTATGGTCACTGCTAGGAGGGAAAGCAATGGCAAACTACCTTCTTTACAGATGCCAAGAACATCATGTACTGCAGTCTTATCGATAATCAGAGAAACGGCGTAAATGGGTGATCCATAGGAGTAGCCTCGCCCGGTAGGGGTAGTCATGTGCACCAGGTGACTCCAGACCGTCATCAGGCGACTGAGTGCAAAAGAATATCAACATTAAAAGTAGGAACTTGGAATGTAAGAACTATGAGTGGGGATGGGAAATTTGATAACATTAAGAATGAAATGAGAAGATTAAATATTAACCTGTTAGGTGTATGTGAGACCAGATGGACACGAATGGGCATTATGACATCTGAGGAATATAGAATAATATATTCTGGTGAAGAGAAACAACAGCGAGGAGTAGCAATTATAATGGATACAGAGAGAGCAAAATCGACCAAAGGATATTGGATTGTATCAGACAGAGTGTTACTGGTGAAGTTGAGTGGAAGACCTTTTGATGTCAACGTCATACAAGTTTATGCACCAACAGCTGACAGTAGTGATGACAGCATCGATGAATTTTATAGTTATTTAGAGAAAGCCTTCAAAATATGCAAGAATTCTGAAGTAACTATCATAATGGGTGACTTGAATGCCAAAGTTGGAAATCAACAGGACGGATGCATAGTAGGCAACTATGGGCTAGGGGAACAGAATGAAAGAGGTTGCAGACTAGTACAGTGGGCAAAAGAGCACGATTTGATTATTGGAAACACCTGGTTTCAACAGCACCCAAGGAGATTATGGACATGGAGGAGTCCTGATCATAAGATTAAAAATCAGATTGATTACATCCTCATCAACAGAAGATTTCGAAATGCCTTAAAAGTCGCAAAAACTATACCAAGCGCAGACTGCTACAGCGACCATAGATTAATCTTAAGCAATTTACAAATAAAATTAAAGAAAGTCAAATATTCACCAAGAATCACACAATTTGATCTACAAGCACTGAAGAGTGAGGAAAGAAAAGATAAATTCAACGTAGAGGTAAAAAACAGATTTGATGCATTGTCCGATATGGAAATATTATTTCAAGATGTCAATGACCAATGGGAAATGTTAAAGAAATCAGTCAACCAAGCTGCAGAAACAACCATTCCAAAAGTAAAGATAATAGGACGCAAGAAATGGATGACGGAAGACATCTTAAACTCATGGAAGTAAGAAGAAATAACGAAAACAACAAAGACAAATATGAAGAGATTCATAGGAAAATTAGGAAGCTCTGCAAAGAGGCAAAAGAAACATGGCTTGGGGAAAATTGCAAGGAAATTGAACACCAACACAATACCCGGGATACCAAATTAATGCACAAAAGAATTAATGACATCACTAACAAAAGAACACACACATCAACTGGTTGCCTAAAAACCAAAGATGGCAAAATCATAATAGAAAATGATCAGATTTTACATGCGTGGTCAGACTATTTGAAAGGCCTTTATGATGATACAAGAGAAGAACAATATGATCATCGGAATAATAATGAAGGACCATCAATTTTGAAGATAGAGGTTAAGAATGCTCTTAACCATATGAAAACTGGCAAGACCCCGGGTACAGATAACATCACAGTAGAAATGATCAATGCCGTAGAAGAATATGGAATTGACCAAATCACCAGGCTGCTGAACGCAATATACGATACTGGGGATATACCTCCTGAATTATGTAATTGTATATTTATTGCAATCCCGAAGAAATCAGGAGCCATGGAATGCGATCAACATAGAACAATTAGTATAATGAGCCACATCACAAAGATTCTGCTGAGAATTATCATGCAAATAGTTAGGAAGAAAATACAACCCGAAATAGGAGAAGAACAATGTGGGTTTGTAGAAGGCAAGGGCACAGTAAATGCTGTGTATATACTGAGAACAGTAATTGAGCGTTCTATAGAAGTAAACAAGGATCTATATCTTTGCTTTATTAACTACACAAAGGCTTTCGATAAAGTGAGACATGTTGACATGATAAGGATGCTTGAAGATCTACAAATTGATGGAAAGGACCTTAGACTTGTAAAGAACATATATTGGAAACAACAAGCTGCCATAAGAATTGATAACGATGTAGGTCAATATCAGCCTATTAAAAGAGGTGTGAGACAGGGATGTGTAATGTCTCCAGATCTTTTTTCCCTGTACAGTGAATATATATTTATAAATATAGAAGATATGGAAGGAATCAACATTGGGGACGATGCATCAATAACATTAGATATGCTGATAATACAGTCTTGATTGCAGACAATGAACAAGACCTGCAAAATTTAGTAGATGCGGTTGTTGCACACAGTGAACAACTAGGGTTAGAATTAAATTGTAAAAAGACACAGATTATGGTCGTCACTAGGAAGAAGGAAATACCACAATGTGATATACGAGTAGATGGACATATTCTTAAACAAGTGAATCGATACTGTTATCTCGGCACAGTCATAACATCTGATGGGAGATGCCTTGAAGAGATTAGAACAAGAATTGCCATTGCGAAGGTAGCCTTTAGCAAGATGAAAAACATACTGACCAACAAAAAGATATCAATTGAGACGAGAAAAAGAGTGTTGAGATGCTACATAGCACCTATACTTTTGTATGGATGTGAAGCGTGGACAATAAGCAGTCAAGCTGAAAAACAGCTAATGGCTGTGAAAATGTGGTTTCTGCGGAAAATGCAAAGAATACCATGGACAGATAGAAAAACCAACGAACAAGTCCTACAAGAAACAAATGAACATCGTAAACTGATTAGAGTCATTAGACGTAAACAGTCAAAATTTTTTGGGCATGTTATGAGAAGAAATGAATTGGAGAACTTGGTGACAACTGGCAAGATCGAAGGGAGGAGACCAAGGGGAAGACCTAGAAGCAAATACCTGGATGGCTTGGCCTGGTTACATGGTCGAGACAGGAACACAGAGCTCTGGTGATCGAGTGAGATGGCAGAACATGATCGCCCACGCATACCAGCATGGCATAAGATGGATGGATATATGGAGAAGAGATCTAGTGACAAGACAAATCCCTGTCGTACTACTAGCTTTATCTGTTCGTAACTACTCTCTTTATTTCCCATTTTATTGCTACTACTTAGTTCCAGTAAATATTCTTTATTATTCTTAAATCTTTCCCATCAATGTTGATATCTTTTAACATTATAATCAGTTCAACATGTTTTACTTTATTAAAAGCTTTAGTATAATCTATGAAGCACAGATATATATCTTTCTATTTCTCTTTTGACCGTTTTATTAGTTTCTGTAATGTATGTATTGCATTGTTTGTGCCCTTTCCCTCCACAAATCCATACTGTTCTTCACTAATTTCCATTTTGATTTTCTTTCTGGTTCTTCTCATTATGATTCTGAGTAGAAGCCTAGTGATATGGTTTATGAGATTAATTGTTCGAAAATCTTCACATTCAATTACTCCTGGTCGTTTTGGTATAGCGATAAATACAGATTTCAGCATATCGCTCGGTAAATATCCACTGCTGTAAATATCATTCAACATTTTGGTTAATATATCTACTCCAAATTCTCACAATACTTCTAATTCTTCTATTGTGATTTCATCTGGCCCAGCTGTTTGTCCTTTCTTCATATATTTTATAGCGTCAGCGACTTCTTCTTTTAGAATAGGTGGGCCTTCTAAGTTACTTTCTTGTGTTAATTCTTCCCTTTCTCCATCATATAATCTCTTATATACTCATTCCACCTCTTCTTTATAGCACCTTCCTCCAATAATATCTTTCCTGTTTTTGATTTCAAACACCCTGTATTTATTCTTATTTTTCTTCCCATGAGCTCACTGATCTGTCTGTGTGTATCTTTTGTTTCTTTAATGGACTTTAATTAAATTTTTTGCACTGCCCGTTTAACCAACTTTCTTTTGCCTTCACACATTTATCTTTTATTTCTTTATTTATCTTGGCGTATTCTTGTTAGTCATTTTTACTCTGTTTTTTTTTTTTTTTCCACCAACATTAAGATTTCTTTATTCATCCATTTTTATTAGCTATTTGGCTTCTCTCCGGTAATATTTCTATGCTAGTTTGATGAATGGAGTCCCTTAACATTTCCCATTGTTCAAGATTACACATGAAATAACATTCCTTTGGTATAACATAAAATAACTATTTCGTGACTGAGATCTGGTCACTAGAGTTTCCTTATCAAATATAATGTCACAAATTTCAGTTGTCAACAATGTCGTTAGAAATACAAATATGAATGACGGATATGAATGAATCACCCCCCCCCCCCCCCCCAAAAAAAAAAAAAAAAAAAAAAAACCGAGAAGTAGATTGTGAGCTTTACTAAAACACGACTACAAGAGACAAATTTCTAGCAACGGATATGAACTGCATGAAAATAACACCACAGTACAAACAGAACAGTCGCTTTACCAACACCGTGTCACCAGTTTCCGTTGTAAAAAAATGTCGTTTCACACACTAGTATTGTAACAATGGATTCGAAATGCATGTAAATAATACTATAGTACAGTCAGTACAAACAGTAGTCTCCTTACGAACATAGTGTCGCCAGTTTAAGTTGTCAACAAAGCCGTTAGATTTGCAAGCATTGTAACAACGTATATGAAATACCATCAAATAATTCTAAATATGGACAGAAGAGACATGATCAGTAGGGGTGCAAATAGGGCCTAGAAGCACGGAATTTTAAGTAAGCAAGTCGAATAGTTCAGAGGGCACGTCGGCGGAGTAGTTATGAGGTTTCTCTGAGAATGTCATGAGCGCGGTTGAACAGGGTTCGACACCTCCGCTGGCTGTGAGCGAAGAGAGGTACAGGGTGTTTATCTATTTCTCCGTTCAATTAGGCCTACACTTCTCTGGTCTTAACACTTCATAAAACCAGACCAGGTTCAGGCTTCGGACTTCTTTAGAAGTCAAATGGTTCAATGATGTAACTCTAACTCTATTGCCACGACATACCATAGCATTAAGCCAGCAATAGAACAAGATGTAATTGCGGATTCGCAGAGACAATAAACACCAGCTTTGTGTAAAGCCTACCCAAAAGCCTTATCAGGAAAGTCATGTCAAATGAGTTATGAGTTATGAGCTAAGAAACGATTTGACTGCACTCAGGACATTCCCACATGTGCTCAGTCCCCTCGTTCAACAGCCAGTGAAGAGTCATACTACCAATCGTTCCAATCGCCATCTGATTGAAAGTTCTCCTGGTCTTCCCTTTTAGTCTTGAGATTCGTCCAGAACCCCTGCCAATCTCCCACGATATCTTTCTTTCCACATACAGGTTCTCAATCTGCTCCACCACTTTCTCCACCTGGTCCCAAAGTCGACCGACCACGTCTCCCTTGTCCATAGGCAATCTACCACCAAGAGGTGTATTCCCTGCCAGCCAATCAACCTATTCATCCCCCGCAATCCTGCATGACCAGGGCAGTCAAATGTGTAACGTTGAAACGTGTATGACCTCCATATAAATATATTGCCTTAAATGTCATTTCCAATCTAATCTAACGTTGGAACTTCATGAACCCCATACAAAGGCAACGTCCTGAAACGTTGAAAACCCCAAACAGAGATTGCGAGCAGACAAAAAGAATTAAGTAATATAAAGATCACCAAGTTTTCACAAATACCACATGTTTGGGCTTCCGTTAAACACTGTTAGATGAAGTGTTGAACATTCAAATACACATGTTGACTAGTAATGTCTGGGTACAGGAAGTTTATGTAATGGCGCAAAAGCCTCAGAAGTGTTATGTCTAAAAGAAATCATGAAAATGACGTCAATCAATCATGTGCCATGCCGTAAAGCCTAGGCTGTCATGACTCGCAATTTCACTCGATCACCAGAGTCGTGGATCAGCTCAGTGTTCCTGTCTCGTCCATGCCATGTGGCCAAGCCATCGAGGTATTTTCCTCTCGGTCTTCCTCCTGGTCTGTTTCCTTTGATCTTGCCACTTGTCACTAAGTTCTCTAATACATTTCATCTCATAACATGTCCAAAACATTTTGACTGTCTACGTCTAATTTCTCTAATCAATTTACGATTTTCACTTGTCTCCTGTAGTACTTCGTCATTGGATTTTCTGAATGTCCATGGTATTCTTTGCATTTTCCTCAGAAACCACATTTCTGCAGCCAACAGATGTTTTTTTCAGCTTGACTGCTCATTCATACAAAAGAACAGGCTTTATGTATCCCCTCAACACTCTTTTTCTCGTTTCAATTGACATCTTTTTATTGGTCAGAATGTTTTTCATCTTGCTAAAGGCTACTTTCGCCATGGCGATTCTTGTTCTAATCTCTTCAAGACATCTCCCATCAGATGTTATGACTGTTCCGAGATAATTGTACCGATTCACTTGTTGAAGAGTATTCCCATTTACTTGTATATTACATTGTGGTACTTCGCTCTTTCTAGTGACGACCATAACTTGTGTCTTCTTACAAGTTTATTCCAACCCCAACTGCTCACTGTGTACAACAACTGCGTCTACTAATTGTTGCAGATCCTGTGCATTGTCTGCAATCAATACTGTATCATCTGCATATCTAATGTTATTGATGTTTTTTCCTCCAATGCTGATTCCATTTATATCTTCTACATTTCTGAAAATATTTTCACTGTATAGGGAAAAAAGATCTGGAGACATTACACATCCCTGCCTAACACATCTCTTAATAGGTTGATATTGCCCCACTTCATTATCAATCCTTATGGCAGCTTGTTGTTTCCAATATATGTTTGTTTTTTATAAGTCTAATGTTTTTCCCATCAATTTGTAGATCTGCAAGCATATCCGTGGGTTCTTAAAAATAGTCTTTAGACTCATTATATTACTCCTCTCCACGGAAATCTTTAATAACAGGCGAATTTTTTGCTTATTTTGTACAAAGTTATTATGTACATAAACAGTGTCTTTTTTACATTAGCAAATACAGCAAATACATTCATACACGTGTGACATTATATTCTTTGCATGGTGTAACTACATAATATTACCTGTTGTCGATGGTGGTTAAGTTATCATTCGTTCCCATGCATATCAAACAATATAATAAAAAAAAAAAAACTTTCACACTCAGGCTCATTCGCACTTATGTGTCAACAATAATGCTGAATCACTTTTGTTTCCCGTTTGTGGCCTTATGAGGCCAGTAAAAAAATGTCTTCCCCCATATAGGGGGAGCATAGTTGCGGCATGTGGTGTCCTGCTACATTGAAAGTTTACAAATAATATTTCAAAAATGAATAAAGGACTAAAATGTCGATTATAAAATGTAAGTATGAAAAAAATAAAAACATATTCCGCAAGAAGTCTAAATGTATTCTATTAACTTTTACAAATTTTACTTTGGGATTGATGTTCTTAATTTTAAGGATAAAGAAGAGAAGTTTTGTCTTATTTATAAATATATCGCTGGTATATTTTTTTAAATGTTTTTTAATTGTATTGTTATCTCCCTTAGAACATAATTATTTTTTTATATCCCCTTCTCAATGCTTATTTAAGTGTTTTTTTTTAAATATTACATTGTGTTATTTCGTTCTTCCTAGTGACGACCATAATCTGTGTCTTTTAACAATGTAATTCTAACCCCAGTTGCTCACTGTGTACAACAGCCGTATCTACTAATTGTTGCAGATTCTGCCCATTGTCTGCAATCAATACTGTATCATCTGCATATTAAATGTTATTGATGTTTCGTCCTCCAATGCTGATTCCATTTATATCTTCTACATTTCTGAAAATGTTTTCACTGTATAAGGAAAAAAGAAAATGACATCAAGAATCAACATTACTGCACTCCGGACTTTCCCAAACGTGCTCCGCTCCATTCTTCAGTAGCCATCGAAGAGTTCAAATGCTGATGGTACCAGTGACAGAATTATTTGAAATGTCGACTAAGGTCATTATCATCATCATCATCATCATCATCATCATCATCATCATCATCATCATCATCATCATCATCATCATCATCATCATCATCATCATCATCATCATCATCATCATCATCATCATCATCATCATCATCATCATCATCATCATCATCATCATCATTATTAGCATCCTTGTTAATTTGAGTATAGGTATAATGTTATATTTATAATGTTATAGTGATCATGTCATATTTATAATGTTATATTTATAATGAAAAGTTGAAGTAACAGTTATCGAGCCAAGCTCTTATGTGTACAGTCTCTCCCAGTCTAAATCGTCTCATGTAAAAAAAAACAAAAAACACACACACACACATCCATTGCCCACAGAATCGGTCGTAACTGTACGTCTCCATCCAGAGTATCTGACAAGTAGTTTCTCCATATTCAGTCATCCCAGCATTTATTGCGTTTTCATGATATCTTGGTAAGTTCGGGCCGGGTCGTCTTTTCTTGGAACGGGAACGGGAGCAGAGGCCGAATATGAATTAAATGAGATGCTCCCTGCCAGGGGCTGGGAGAAGCCGCCAGGCTTCTTATTTGGGTACGGGAACGGGGGCAGGGGCCGAATACGAATTAAATGAGACGCTCCCCGCCAGAGTCTGGGCGAAGCCGGGCCGGGTCGTCTTTTTTGGGAACGGGAACGGGAGCAGGGGCCGAATATGAATTAAATGAGATGCTCCCTGCCAGGGGCTGGGCGAAGCCGGGCCAGGCTTCTTATTTGGGAACGGGAACGGGAGCAGGGGCCGAATATGAATTAAATTAGACGGTCCCTGCCAGGGTCTGGGCGAAGCCGGGCTGGGTCATTCAGACAGACAGATAGACAGACAGAGAGATAGATAGTCGGGAACGGACCTTATATGACTATTTATATGAATTAAATGACATGCTCCCCACCAGGAACTGGGCGAAGCCGGGCCGGGTCAGCTAGTATATATATATATATCGTCTACGTTAGACTAGCTTTTATCCAGGTAAATTGTTACAATATCATTAGCCTTAAACGAGATTTTATCAGGTGATATGTTACTCTCCTCTAAAAGTACTGGAGAGTTTTGGTCATAGACCATAACTTTAGGAAGGGAAAATCCCAACTGCACCTCTCCGTGGTAGAGGATGGAAACACACCACGGTGTGGCTAACACAGCTCTGGGGACCGAGTATCCACCGGAATAAGTGGACAACTCTGCACCTGAGCAGGGCAGGGCACTCACTTGTCCTTACAGTCGGAAATGGCTGTCAAAGGCAGAGGTAAAAAGACCACCATGTGAATGTGGAAGGCAAGGGGAAACCACCACATTATCTTCCCAAGACTTCATGGCAAAACATATATCAGAGTTAGTGAACGACGTTAATGGCTGTCTTAGGACATCCTCGTCCGGTAGGGATAGTCATGAGCCACAGGTGACACCAGACCGTCATCCAGCTACTGATGGCAAAATCATAACTAAAATAAATAAATTTAGAGTAGGAACATGGAATGTTAGGACATTAAATGAGCTAGGAAAGTTGACCAATGTTCTAAGAGAGATGGATAGCATGAAAATGAATATACTAGGCGTTAGTGAGATGAGATGGAAGGGATCGGGCAAAATTATAGCTGACAATCACACAATAATTTATTCTGGAGGGGATACACAAGAAAAAGGTGTAGGAATAATATTAGACGAAAAAACAGCCAAGTCAATTAATGGATACTGGTGTATTTCAGATAGAGTAGTTATGGTAAAAATCAAAGGCAAACCAATAGACATAAATATTATACAGGTATATGCACCAACAACAAGCAGTAGTGATGAAGAAATACAACACTTTTACAACGAAATAGAAATGGTGATGGCTCAAATTGGATCACAAGAAATAAAGATAATACTTGGTGATTTTAATGCAAAAGTAGGAAAGGGGAAAATGGAGGATGTAGTGGGGAATTATGGTTTAGGTACAAGAAATGAAAGAGGGGAAAAGCTAATAGAATGGGTAAATATCAATGATATGATAATTGGAAACACATGGTTTAAACAACATAAAAGACGACTGTACACATGGAAAAGCCCTGATAAGAAAATACGCAACCAAATTGACTACATACTAATCAATAAAAGATATAGAAATGCTTTAATTAATGTAAAGACAATGCCTGGTGCTGACTGTAATAGTGATCATGTACCACTATGTGGACAAATAAAAGTGAAAAAAAATGGTTAAGAACATGAGACTTAATAAAGAGGTTCTGAAAATAGATAAAGAACTGCAAGAACAATACAGAGTGACTGTGAAAAATAGGTACAATGCGATAGCTAAAATACAGAATATAAATGAACAATGGGAAATGTTAAGGGACTCCATTCATCAAACTAGCAAAGAAGTATTACCGGAGAGAGGCAAAATAGCTAAGAAAAAATGGATGAATGAAGAAATCTTAAAACTGATTTACAAAATAAAACAGAGTGAAAATGACAAACAAGAATACGCTAAGATAAATAAAGAAATAAAAGATTAATGTGGGAAGGGTAAAGAAAGTTGGTTAAACGAGCAATGAAAAAAAAATTGAATTAAATTCCATTAATGATACAAAAAATATGTACAGACAAATCAGTGAGCTTACAGGAAGAAAAATACGAATAAATACAGGGTGTTTGAAATCAAAAACAGGAAAGATATTATTAGAGGAAGGTGCTATAATGAAGAGGTGGAATGAGTTTATAAGAGAATTATATGACGGAGAAAGGGAAGAGTTAACAGAAGATAGTAACTTAGAAGGTCCACCTATTTTGAAAGAAGAAGTCGCTGACACTATGAAACGTATGAAGAAAGGAAAAACAGCTGGGCCAGATTAAATCACAATAGAAGAATTAGAAGTGTTGGGAGAATTTGGAGTAGATATATTAACCAAAATGTTGAATGATATTTACAGTAGTGGATATTTACCCAGTAATATGCTGAAATCTATATTTATAGCTATACCAAAAAGACCAGGAGCAATTGATTGTGAAGATTTTCGTACAATTAACCTCATAAACCATATCACTAAGCTTCTACTCAGAATCATAATGAGAAGAAACAAAAAGAAAATAAAAATGGAAATTAGTGAAGAACAGTATGGATTTGTGGAAGGAAAGGGCACAAACAATGCAATTTAACATTACGGACACTAATAGAAAGGTCAATAGAGAAACAGAGAGACATATATTTGTGCTTCATAGATTATACTAAGACATTTGATAAAGTAAAACATGATGAACTGATTAAAATGTTGGAAGATATCAACATTGATGGAAAAGATTTAAGAATAATAAAGAATGTTTACTGGAACCAAGTAGCAGCAATTAAAATGGGAAATAAAGAGGGTAGTTACGAACAGATAAGGCTAGGAGTACGACAGGGGTGTGTCTTGTCACCAGATCTGTTCTCCCTGTATAGCGAAGTAATAATGAAAGAGATCAAAGAGATGACAGGAATAGTAGTTGGAGGTTTTAATATAAATAATATACGCTATGCAGATGACACAGTATTGGTGGCGGATAATTCAACAGACCTACAGCAATTATTAGACGTTGTAGTAACAGAGAGTGCAAGGAAAGGACTCTCCTTGAATATCAAGAAAACAGTAACAATTGTAATATCAAAGATAATGGTGACACCAAAATGTGACATAGAAATAGAAGGAAAAATCCTTAACCAAGTGGATAATTTTAGATACCTAGGGGCATTTATAACATCAGATGGAAGATGTACAACAGAGATTAGGAGCAGAATAGGGCAGGCAAAAGCCGCATTTCAGAAAATGAAGAGTATCTTGTGCAATAAGTCACTATCACTGAATGTAAGAAAGAGAGTGCTGAAATGCTATGTAGAACCAGTTTTGCTGTATGGCAGTGAATCTTGGAATGTAAATGAACAAAGCAAGAAGAAATTAGAAGCAACAGAGATGTGGTTCCTGAGACGAATGTTGCAAATTCCTTGGACTACCAGAGTAACTAACGATAACTGCCTGAAACAGGCTAATGAAACTAGAACATTATATACAACAATAAGACAGAGACAAACATCTTTCTTCGGTCACGTGATGAGAAGAGAGGCATTGGAGAACATCGTAACAACTGGAATGATCGAGGGGAAGAGAGGCAGAGGCAGACCAAGAGAAATGATGCTGGATGGATTGAGACGGTGGCATGGAGGAATATCAGCAGCAGAGTTGATCCAGAAAACCAAAGACCGAGATCTGTGGAGAGCCATGAACGCCTACGCCAGCTGGCACGGCACTTGATGATGATGAGTTTCTCCATACGCGTAATGGACTCTAGCACCGATGAGGAACCAGCTGTGTGTACGCCAGAACGACTTGTATTGCAAATATTCCTTTGTTTAGGTCTGTTTTCTAAGCCGTCAATGTGGCAAAGGAGTTACAAACGCAGTTCGCAATCCCGCATAATGCTTTTGAAACACAGTTTCATTCTGTAACTTCATCGTGTAACAGATCATTTGCAGAACGTCTCATCGTGTATCGCTGAAAAGTTTCTGAATATCTTACCATTTATTCAGCCTCACAATCCCTTATACCCAAAGTGTCTGCAGTGTCCTGTGTCCGTCTTCCTGCTGGTCAATCCATGCCTTTCACCACGGTACATTCCCAAACCACCCGATAGCGCTTGATATAGCTTTTGATTTGGCCAGCGTACTTCAGTTTGGAAATGAACCATGCCAGCCTTTACATTTTCTTTGAACACGTTATGAGAAGAAATAAATTGGAGAATTTTGTGACAACTGGCAAGACTGAGGGGAATAGAGCAAGGGGAAGACACATAAGTAAATATCTGAATGGCTTGACCACGTGGCATGGTCGAGACAAGAACACGAAGCTGATCCACGACTCTGGGGATGCATGACCGACTACGCTTATATGATGATTTCAGTTTGAAGAAAGAAATACCACAATGTAATATACGGGTAAGTTGGAGTATTCTTAATCATATGACTCGGTATAACTATCTCGGAACAGTTATAACATCAGATGGTAGTTGCCTTGAAGAGATTAGAACAAGAATCGCTATGGTGAAGGTAGTCTTCTGCAAGATGGAAAGCATACTGGCTAATAACAAGTTGTCAACTTTAACGAGAAAAAGAGTGTTGAAGGAACAAGGAACCTGTAGTTTTGTATGGATGTGAAACTTGGACAATGTGCAGACAAGCTGAAAAATATATAATGGCAGTGGAAGCGTGATTTCTGAATAAAATGCAAAGAATAGTATGGACGAACAAAAGAACCCAATAACAAGTCCTTTAAGAAACAAATTAAAACCTTAAAATGATTAGAAAAATTATACATAGATAGTCAAAATTTGTTTGGGCACGTTATGTGAAGAAATAAACTGGAGAACTTGGTGACAACTGACAAGATTGTGGTGAAAAGTACAAGGGGAAGGCAGAGAGGTAAACATCTCGATGGAATGGCTACATGCCATGGTCAAGACGAACACAGATGTGAACTACGTTCTGGTGATCGTGTGATATGGAGAAACATGGCAGCCAACGCTTATCGGCATGTCACATGATCATGATGATGCTGATAATGCTGTTTGTTTGTGAGATATTATGCTGTTTAGGGGCCAGTTTTCTTTGATGTTCAAATCTTGTAGAATACAATAGTTTTTTTCTTCTTGTTTTACAACATTCTAATATTCTTCTTGTAACATTTAAGTACAAAAGCTTCTTCTTTTTAGCAAAATGGTCCGTGACTTAAATCCGTATGTTACTACAGGAAAGATGCACATACTGCAAAATACACATCAAACCATAATTATGGGGACAGCTTAAAAATCATGTCAAATGGAGGTGAAAACCTCATTATGCACACTTTCATCAATAACTTTCTTTTTTTCTTTAACTTACGCAAAATCAACACCTGCGAGATAAAATACTTAAGAAGATCTGCCAACTTAACGATCCAAGACTGAGTAAGAAATGATGTTACAGTGGATACAAACTGTGTGCCACATACATTAAAAGGCACAAGATCAGATGATTTGGTCATCTCGTTGGAATGCACCACCATCAACTACCAGCACTGGCCCTACGTCAAAGATTTGACATGAGATAAGATGAAAAGAACATGGATTGACGACATGAAAGACATCGTACAATCACACGGAATGACACTATCCAGTGCCACCCATCGGGTGCTCGAGCGTTAACTATTCCTCCCCACGACGCTTGATGGAAACAGGGAAAGCTGTTGATGATGACGTTATCAGTTAACTGAGTCTATACTAGGAAAAGCATCATGTATCTACTGGTTACTCTATACACGATATCACACTTGTCTGCAGGGCCACGGTTATGTGTTCAAATCCCCATCAAGGTAGAACTGTATAGTCTGAAATGTTCATGGAAGTAAAGGCGTGCGGTATGATATTGACTACATCACATACCTAGTGCCGATTGTCTTGTGAAAATATGACCCTATACCCAATACGCCTATAGGGAGTGAAAAAAAACGTTTTATCTTTTACCCACATTTCTTTCAACCCCCCTCCCTCCTTTTAACTACATTGTTTAAACCCCCCCCCCCATTTTTACCCACTTTTAACACCACCCCCCAACTCCGACGTC
This sequence comes from Cepaea hortensis, assembly GCA_963921405.1. Taxonomy (NCBI): domain Eukaryota; kingdom Metazoa; phylum Mollusca; class Gastropoda; order Stylommatophora; family Helicidae; genus Cepaea; species Cepaea hortensis. Next base: position 27,461,572 of record OY992887.1, on the reverse strand, counting down.
CCAATTTTTGTTTTTAAAAACTCCATCGTCTACACACACACACACCCATACAAAACCCACCCACCCATACACACACACACATATATATGCATTTTCCCACTGTTTAACCCCCACCCCCCCCCCCCTCTCGTTACTTTATTTTTAACCCCCACCCTTTTTTTCTTGTAAACCCTCGTCCCCCTTTTTTACCCACCCCTGTTCCCACTTTTTTAACCCCCGATCCCTGTCCCCACTTTTTAATAACTCCCAGTATATGTTTTAAGCCCCCGTCCCACTTAATAATTTAACCTTCCCCCCCCCCCCCACCCCCCCCTCATGTCCTCACTTTTTAGACCTCCCTCCAAGTTCTCACTATTTTAAACCCCCCTCCCCGTCCTCACTTTTGTAAACACCCCTCCCCATCCTCACTTTTTTACACTTCCCCCTTCCCGTCCTCACTTATTAACCCCCCCCCCTTTCCTCCCGCCGGTCATCACTTTTAAAACTACGCCCTCCATCCCCACTTATTTTTAAAACCCCATCCGTCATCTTTTTTTTTTTTTGTAACACTCCCTCTGTCCCCACCGTTTTTGTGAAACCCTCTCCGTCCTCACATTTTTGTTGTTGTTGGTAAAACTCCCTCCGTCCTCAAATTTTTGTTGTTGTTGGTAAAACTCCCTCCGTCCCCACTTAAAAAAACATCCCGTCCCCATTAAAAATATAAAAAAACTCTCCGTCCCCACATTAACAAAAACAAAAACCTCCGTCCCCACTTTTTATAAAAACCCCTTCGGTCCGCAACTTTAAAAAAAAAAAAAACCTCCCTCCGTTCCCACTTCTTTTAAAAAAAATAACCTCCGGTCCCACATTTAAAAAAAAAACACACCTCTACATCCCAACCCTTCCATTTATTGTTTAGCCCTCCCCCCCCCCCCCCAAAAAAAAAAAAAGAAAGAAAAACCCCACGCTTATTAACCCCCCTCCAACCCCACTTTTTTTTAACCCCCTCCCAACTTGTTACCCCCCCCCCCTTCCCCTTTTTAAATCCTCCACTTATTTTTTTTATCGCCCGCGCCCGTTCCCATGTTATTTTAATCTCCCCGCCCATTCCCACTTTATTTTAACACCCCCCCCCCCCCGCCCGACACCACTTGTTTTTATACCCCCCTCCACGGTTTTTAACCCCCTGTCCACACTTTTTTTAAACCCCATCCACCAGTCGACTTATTTTACCTACCCACTCCATCTCCGGTTCCCACTTATTTTAACAGTCCCCCATCTCACTATTTTGTTTAAATCGTTCAGCACCCATCATTATATTTTAATTCTCGCCCGTCCCCACTTTATTTTAACCTGTCTGCCCGTGCCCTCCATTTTTAACCCCCGCCCGTCACCACTGTTTTAACACCCCCCTTCCCACATCCTCACTTTTTAAAATCCCCCTCCGCGGGTTTAACTCCCCCCGTCCATATTTTTTTAAACCCCATCCACCAGTCGACTTTTTTACCCTCCCCCCCCCCCCCCCCCGTCACACTTTGTTTTAAACCGGTCCGCACCCGTCATTACTTTGTTATTACCCTCCACCCCCCCCCCCTTCCTCACTCATCTCACGGATCACCAACTTTTTAAATTCCCCTCCCACACTGTACTATTTTGTACCCCCACCCCCTTTTTTTCCGCATATCCTTTACAGGACATCGCTGTCAACAGCAACATCTTTCAGCTGTCTGTTGATTTCTTGGCAAGATTACGCTCAGTAGTTTGCCATTGCTTTCTGAGCGGCCGGCTCAGTTATCCCGCAAGTCACCAGCGGGGGACGAACCGCTCCCAGTTCTCGCCCGCTACGAGACTCTGCGTGATAAACGGGATTACGGAGAAAGTGTTGTAACCCCTCGGCCAGAGAGACCGGCTGTACCCCCCTACCCCTACTTAATATTTTGTAACCCCATCCTCCACTTTTCGTTAACCCCTTGCTTTTTTTGTTATCCCTCTCCCAGACTTCTCCCCTTCCGCACTTTTACCCTTCATCCTCTCAACTCCACTCTTACCCTTACCCCTCCCACCCCTCCCCTCCATTTTTTCACCCAACCCCACACCTTACCATACCACTCCCCTCTCCCTCCTACCTTTGACACTGCCCTTGACCTGACCCTTGGCTTCCGTTTACTTCACTTACTGTTTCGTTTAGAACCAGGCATGAGGATTGACTTCATTGCACCGGGTTTTATCCCATATAGCTTGGTCTCTTTCCGCAGGGCGGCCTGCCCCCTGCACTTGCTCTTTTACCATCCAGTTTGCCGGCTGTCCCGAAGATTTCAAGTGTACTTCCCCATGAACAGTTGTACTTGTCTCAGGACATTTATAAACATACATCAATTGGTTTATGCAATAAAAATAACACAAACACTTTCCGCCACATGAAATGGCGTGTGGTATCTTCTATACGCCACTTCAGGTGAAGTGAATATATAGTGAAAATTCACTTTATGTCATTTGTCAACATATCAAGAAGAATACATTTTCACAACATTTAAATTTACATTGCAATATTTGAATTAAAACAAACAAACAAACAACCAAACAAACAAACAAACAAACAAACAAACAAACAAACAAACAACCAAACAAACAACCAAACAAACAAACAAACAACCAAACAAACAAACAAACTTCACCAGACCGCAAGAACAGTCAAAACGGATGAAACCCGACAAAAGCGCTATGTAGGAGGCCAAAGAAGAATAGTCAACAACACAGAACAGGTGTCGTCAGAGATACACGCTGAGTGAGATACTTTCTATTTCTGCATGACGTATGTGTCAACCCAGTCTTTTTAAACTCTCCGTGGTATTTTTTTATTCAGTATTTTATGTATTAGTAAATATTAATAAGCTCATCATCAAGTGCCATGCCAGTAGGCGTTTACCTCTCTCCACAGATCTCGGTCTTTGGTGTTCTGGATCAACGTTGCCGATGAAATTCCTCCGTGATGCCATCTCATTTCATCCAGTATCACTTCTCTTGATCTGCCTCTGCCTCTCTTTTCCTAGATCTTTCCAGTCGTCACGATGTAATCCAATGCCTCTATTATCATCACATGACCAAGGAAAACTGTTTGTATCTTTCTTATTGTTGTATATATTGTTATAGTTTCATTAGCCTCTTTCAGGCAATCTTCGTTAGTTACTCTGGCTATCGAATGTAACAAACTGTGTGTGTATCTGTTTATGTATATATAAATTAGATAAATGAGAGCAAATGCATCGTGATAATTGTAACAACACTCAGTATCTGTTTACACTATGCACTTTACTTTACTTGTCACAGGGCAGATCACCAACGGGGGAAAGGTGGGATCTCGGCTTGGTCCTTCAACAAGGATTTCATCCTGCTCTGACTTCTGGGCACATGACCTGCAGCAGCGAGGACACTATATCCCAGGCTTCTATCCTGGACAGCACTTCCCTTAGTGGCTGCTATTGCTTGATGGCTGGTGATCAAGTCAGGAGCTGACTCGTTTCGGCTATCTTTCCCCTCCAAGCCCGGTTCGTTAGCCTACAGGACTGCACAAGAAGTGAATGTGCCGTCCTGGCTCTATAGATTCCTCTGTTTGTCTGATGATGCCTGCAGGCTTGACCTAGACAAGGAGTTTGAGTATGCCGTACCCTAAGTCCCGGCTCCAGACAGTCCCAGACCATAAACCAATAACGTGAACGAAAGCCTGGGCTATAGCATCCTATAAACATTGCTGCAGGCCAAGACAGTGGACAGGGCATCCCATATCTACTGTATATGCCCAGGAATGAGACAACCGATGTCCATCAGCGGCCAAAGTGACCAAGTCACGGGGGCGGGGACTGTAAGATCATACGTTCACTTAATTTGAAAAGTGATGCACTGATAGTGCTTCCGCTGGAAATTACCCTGTCTGCCAGACATTTAATCTTTCTGTCAGAGTCATTCGTGTGCCTTCACTAATGATTATATGTAACGGGTATACATTATCAAAGGTAAGGTAATAGACCATCTGCACTTCGCTGCCCTGCTGGATTCCCATGGGTAGATTGATTGATTGATTGACTGATTGATTGATTGATTTAGGAACCGACATCACAGCATGGGTAGAGTACTTGTTTAGCCATTAAAACAAATACACGGGAAACCATGGTAGTAAGACTGATCTTGAGAGCAGCCGACAGATGGATGTTGGTTATGGTTTCAAGTAGGCGACTGCCTTGCGATTGGTCTAATTCTGGAGAATTAGGATGCTCTCTTTGATGTCATTCTTGTGTTTTGCTTTCCAGTGACATTTTAAAATGATAGCGGTCTGACTAGCTATAAAGGACACAACCCTTTATATATATTGGGTATATGGTGCAAGCCTGACATGTTTATAGACCAATAGGCACACCATTAATAACGTGATAAATATCACGACGGTTATTTTTTAGCTACGGGTAAATATTGAAATGTGCCAACTATTGGGAGTATATTGTACGCTATTTTAAGTTTAAGAGAATATTCGCTATCAGGTCAAATAGTATAATAATAATAATAATAATAATAATAATAATAATAATAATAATAATAATAATAAGTCTTTATTTTCAAAGGGTTAAGAATTGGGCACGCAGGCCCGTCTGACATTCTGCCCTTCTTCTCTATTTCCTCTCATACATTCTTTCATTCAACATCACTTATGAAGCAACCTTTGGACAACAAAAGAACATTAAAACGCATGAAAAATAATGAATAACAAATGACTCACTGAAGCAGTGTTTAACATGGGCATTATAAATACCTAAGGAGGGTGTAACGTGCCATACATAAGGGAATGTTTTTTGGCTAGTTGTCGTTTGAGATAAGTTACCATTATTGTCTTTTTTGTGTTGTTTGTTATGTAGTCTGTACTAAGGTAGTGTTCAAACAGGTTGCGAATGTATGTATCATGATTGGTGGTGTCTTTGATTTCTTGTGGAAGATTGTTCCACAACTGAGCGGCAGAGTATAGTGAGAATATTAGTTATATGTATATAAATCACCAGACATCAGATCAAAGAGCGAGAACTATATATGTTCGTGTTCAGTATTCACGACGTGGTACTGTCAATTAGAAACATTACATGTCTATTAACTGAACACAGGCGCTACGAAACATCAAGACAGGTAGCAACGATAGAGGTAGAAAGATAAATTAGCTCGGAGACGGCATTTTCTTGATCGATACTTCTTTTCAGTTCTCCATTTGAAATTATAGTTTATTATGTAGGTGGTAGAGGTTGTACTTGACTCTCATTGCAATCGCCATGGCAGCCATTGTATAGATGCGGCCTGATGTACTGTCCTCTTCAACTTCATTACTGAATGGTACAAGCAGCCCTATGTTGTTAGCCTGCTCCTCACAAAAGACGTTGCATAGGTGGGGCCGGCTGTACTGGGTTGGCATAAAGCTCTCCATCGTAGATGTCACCGTGCAAGTAGGACATGCTGTACTGGATTGACAGATCTCCATCGTAGATGTCTCTGTGCAGTGGGACATGCTGTACTGGATTGACAGCTCTCCATCGTAGACGTCACTATGCAAGTGGGACATGATGTACTGGATAGACAGCTCTCCATCGTAGATGTTGCTGTGCAGTGGGACATGCTGTACTGGATTGACAGCTCTCCATCGTAGATGTCACTGTGCAAGTGGGACATGCTGTACTGGATTGACAGCTCTCCATCGTAGATGTCACTATGCAAGTGGGACATGATGTACTGGATTGACAGCTCTCCATCGTAGACGTCACTATGCAAGTGGGACATGCTGTACTGGATTGACAGCTCTCCATCGTAGACGTCACTATGCAAGTGGGACATGCTGTACTGGATTGACAGCTCTCCATCGTAGACGTCACTATGCAAGTGGGACATGCTGTACTGGATTGACAGCTCTCCATCGTAGACGTCACTATGCAAGTGGGACATGATGTACTGGATTGACAGCTCTCCATCGTAGATGTCACTGTGCAGTGGGACATGCTGTACTGGATTGACAGCTCTCCATCATAGACGTCACCGTGCAAGTGGGACATGCTGTTCTGGATTGACAGCTCTCCATCATAGACGTCACCGTGCAAGTGGGACATGCTGTACTGGATTGACAGCTCTCCATCATAGACGTCACCGTGCAAGTGGGACATGCTGTACTGGATTGACAGCTCTCCATCGTAGACGTCACCGTGCAAGTGGGACATGCTGTACTGGATTGACAGCTCTCCATCATAGACGTCACCGTGCAAGTGGGACATGCTGTACTGGATTGACAGCTCTCCATCATAGACGTCACCGTGCAAGTGGGACATGCTGTACTGGATTGACAGCTCTCCATCATAGACGTCACCGTGCAAGTGGGACATGCTGTACTGGATTGACAGCTCTCCATCGTAAATGTCACTGTGCCGTGAGACATGCTGTACTGGATTGACAGCTCTCCATCGTATACGTCACTGTGCGTGGTACATGCTTTATTGGGTTGCAAAGAGCTCTTTATAGTATACGTCATTAATCAGGTGGGCATGCTGTACTGGGCTGCAAAGAGCTCTCCATCGTAGACGTCATCATGTAAATGGAACCGGCTGTGCAGGGTTATCATAGCGCCCTCCATCACAGTCGTCATTATGCAGACGTCGTTGTACTATAGGAACTGGCTGAACGGCGTTGCTACAAAACTCTTCATCGGAGACATCGCTGTGTAGTCCCTGGGCGAGCCGTAGACGGTGGCTTTCGATGCTGCAGTTATTGGTGACCTTCGGTGTGCATATCTGAGGACAAGTGGTGTAAATTAATAGTTGTTATAAGGTTGCCAATATGTGACATGTTATTGTATTCAAGGACACCGTTACTATTAAATACATATAAGTAAATCACGCATCAAACCAATCTGTGGTTTTCATGTATTATCAAAACTGAAGATTCCTTAAGTATGTTGATTCATCTGTTAGTGTGTCTTCAACTATCAGACCGTTATAAAATATCTCTCTATGGCATCGTGCGTTGTCCAACTACTGGCGTTATTGAAACCACCAGATGCGTTCGCTCGTCGTCTCACATTCCAGCACCATTCAGAGTGTATCTCATGTGCCACCATCTGTGTCGAAGGGGTGGTGAGTGTGAATCGTAATACAGCATACTGCTTTCACGATTAGCTGCAGACGGTTTAGAAGCAAACCGTCTTGTGTTGATATTTAACAGTGTCATGTGCGTCGGTCGTTCAGAAAGCAGTGGCAAACTACTCAATGTAAATTTGCCTAGTAAATCACAGATACAATGATGGGGTTGATTGCGACGTCATGTACAGAACACCCAACTCACTTGTTAAATATATCCCATGTAAGGAGAGCCGTTGTGGGGCAATGGTTAGCAGGCTTGATTTCGGTATAAGCACACATACATGAGATGGGTGATTGGCAGGCACACACACACACGCACACACACATACACACACACACACAAGATGGGTGATTGGTATACAGACACACACACGAGATGGGTGATTGGTATACACATACACACACAAGATGGGGGATTGGTATTGACACACATACACGAGATGAGAGATTGGTATACACACACAAGATGGGTGATTGGTATACACACATACACACACACACACACGAGATGGAGTGATTTTCACACACACAAACGAGATGGATCATTGGCGCGCACACACACACGCGCGCTAGCGCGCGAAATGGGTGATTGGCACACACACACACACACGAGATAGGTGATTGGCACACACACATACACGAGATGGGTGATTGGCACACACAAACACACACGAGAGGGATGACTGGCACACAAACACATAAGATGGGTGATTGACACACACACACGAGACAGGTGATTGGCACACACACACGAGATGGGTGATTGGTACACACACACGCACATACACACACACATACACACACACTCAAGATGGGTGATTGGTATACACACACACGAGATGGGGTAATTTTCACATACACAAACGACATGGATGATTGGCGCGCACACACACACACACACACACACACACACACACGCGAAATGGGTGATTGGCACACACACACACGAGATAGGTGATTGGCACACACACACATACACGAGATGGGTGATTTACACACACAAACACACACGAGAGGGATGACTGGCACACACACATAAGATGGGTGATTGGCACACACACACACACACGAGATTGGTGATTGGCACACACACACATATACGAGATGGGTGATTGGCACAGACACACACTTAAGATGGGTGATTGGCACACACATACTCACGCACACACGAGATGCGTGATTGACACACACACACACAAACACACACACACACACACACATACGAGATGGGTGATTGGCACACACACACATATACGAGATGGGAGATTGGCACAGACACATACTTAAGATGGGTGATTGGCACACACATACTCACGCACACACGAGATGCGTGATTGACACACACACACACAAACACACACACACACACACACACACACTCATACACACACACACACACACACACACACACGGCATTTAGGACTTTCTCAGTTGATTTTCTCTCCGTTCATGATATTCTTGTGCATTTTTCCCAAAAATGCACATTTCCACCGCTATTAGATGTTTCTCAGCTTGTCTGTTAATTGTCCAAGTTTCACACAAACAAAAGAATATATGTTCTATATAGCACTCCAACGCTACTTCACACTGCAGTTAACAACTTTATGTTGGTAAGTATGGTTTCCATTTTGCAGAAGGCCACCTTTACCATGGCAATTCTTGATCCAATCTCTGCAAGGCATCTTCCAACAGATGTTACGACTGTTTCGAGATAGTTACACCGATTCACCTGTTTATGAATATTTCTATTCACTTGGATGTTAAAATGTATATTTATTTTCTCTTGGAGACGACCATGATCTGCATCCTTACAATTCAATTCCAAACCTAGTTTCTCACTGTGAACGCAAGGAGGAATATGTGGCCAATCTTTCCCCCATTTTCGCTGACGACGAGCTCAGGAATCGAACCTGCGACCGATCATGCTAACTGCATTATCAGAGAGATTCACCATTAACTTCACTAGCGAGCCAGCTCTAACAATGGGTGGCAACCACATCGGCCTTGAGTGTCTATTGTTGTATACACACTGGAGACTACCAGCATACCCAATACTATACAACCAGGCGTTGGAGCAGGTGCCTTGTATCACTTCATTGACATTTTACAATATGCACGTAATACTTTATTGATATTCTAATACAGTGGTTCTCAACCGGTGGGGAATTCCCCCCCCTCCCCCAGGGGGGAATTTTAGGGTTACCGGGGGGGGGGGGAATTAAGATCATTTCAAGATTGCATTATTACAAGAACCAGTTACTTGATATTGTTTTTCCCTCTAAATTTTACGGTTCTGTACTTCTCTCCCTAATGAAATTCGTACAACCACCTTGGGTATTCATGATGCCCATGTTTAACATTGCCTCAACGAGGGTATTATTGATTATTTTTCATGCGTTGTAATGCTTATTGTTCTTTGGTTGTCAAAGAATTGCTTCATAAGAGATGTTGAATTAAAGAATGTATGAGAGGAAATAGAGAAGAAGGGCAGAATGTCAGACGGGCCTGCGTGCCCAATTCTTAACCCTTTGAAAATAAAGATTTTCGTTTAATCGTTCGTTCGTTTTATAACGTAAGTAGACCCGCAAATCACGTTTTATGTAGATGTCTAGACTTGTTCTAGTATGTGTTATTAAATTTAGCTTTAATTTTTATGTATAACGTGCAAGTGTGGCGGGGGGGGGGGGGGGGGGTTATAGGGAAGAAATTCGAAAGGGGGGGGGGGGATGATGTTCTGAACATATGGGGGGCATGGGCCAAAAAAGGTTGAGAACCAATACTTTACTGAGTTTCTACAACATACATTTAATATCTAAATGACATTCAACAAATATATGTTATACTTTACTGACATTTTACATCATACATGTAATACTTTACTGACATTTTACAACATACATGTAATACTTTACTGACATTTTACATCATACATGTAATACTTTACTGACATTCTACAACATACATGTAATACTTTACTAACATTCTAAAAGCTAGATATCATACTTTACTGAAATACTAAAAAAAAATACATGCAATACTTTACTTAGATTCTACACTATACAGTTAATACTTTACTTGCATTTCATAACGCATAGGTAATACGTTACTTACATTCTAGAACATACAAGTAACACTTTACTTACATTCAACAAAATACACTTAATGCTTTACTGACATTCTACAACAAACAGGTAATACGTTACTGACATTCTACAACAAACAGGTAATGCTTTACTGACATTCTACAACAAACAGGTAATGCTTTACTGACATTCTACAGCAAACAGGTAATGCTTCACTGACATTCTACAACAAACAGGTAATGCTTTACTGACATTCTACAGCAAACAGGTAATGCTTTACTGACATTCTAAAAAATACAGGAAACACTTTACTGACATTCTACAACATACATGTAATATGTCACTGACATACTACACTATACAAGATGACATTCTAAAAATACAGGTAATACCATACTAACATTTTACAACATATAGGTAACACTTTATTTACATTCTACAAAATACAGGTAATAGTTTACTTACATTCTACAAAATACAGGTAATAAATACTTTACTGACATTCTACAAAATACAGGTAATACTTTCCTGACATTCTACAAAATACAGGTAATACTTTACTGACATTCTACAAACTACAGGTAATACTTTACTTACATTCTAGAAGACAAGGTAATACTTTACTTACATTCTACAAAATACAGGTAATAGTTTACCGATAGTCTACAAAATACAGGTAATGCTTTACATACATTCTATAACACACAGATAATACTTTACATACATTCGATAACATACAGGTAAATCTTTACATACGTAATACAACATACAGGTAATACTTTACTTACATTATACAAAATACAGGTAAAACTTTACTGACATTCTAAAACATACAGGTAATATTTTTCTGACATTCTAAAACAAACAGGTAATACGTCATTAACATATGACACTATATAATGAATATTTTATATACATTCTACAACATACTGGTAATACTTTACTTACATTATATAAAATACAGGTAATATTTTATTGACATTCTACCACATTTAGTAATACTTTACTCACATTCTACATTATACAGGTAATGCTTCACTGACAAACTACACTATATAGTTAATACTTCACTGACATTTTACAACATACAGGTTATATTTTACTGACATTCTAAAAAATGCAGCTAATAGTTTACTTACATTCTATAAAATATAGGTAATACGTTACTTACATTCTATAACATATAGGTAATACGTTACTTACATTCTATAACATAAAGGTAATACGTTACTTACATTCTATAACATATAGGTAATACGTTACTTATATTCTATAACATATAGATAATACGTTACTTACATCCCATAACATATAGGTAATACGTTACTTACATTCTAAAACATACAAGTAACACTTTACTTGCATTCTACAATATGCAGATAATACTTTACTGCCATTCTACAAAATACAGGTACTACTTTACATATATGCTACAACACATAGGTAATACTTTACGCACATTCCACAAAATACAGGTACTACTTTACATATATGCTACAACACATGGGTAATATTTTACGCACATTCCACAATTTACAGGTACTACTTTACATATATGCTACAACACATAGGTAATATTTTACGCACATTCCACAAAATACAGGTACTACTTTACATATATGCTACAACACATAGGTAATACTTTACGCACATTATACAAAATACAGGTACTACTTTAAATATATGCTACAACACATAGGTAATACTTTACCCACATTCTACAAAATACAGGTACTACTTTACATATATGCTACAACACATAGGTAATACTTTACGCACATTCCACAAAATACAGGTACTACTTTACATATATGCTACAACACATAGGTAATACTTTACGCACATTATACAAAATACAGGTACTACTTTAAATATATGCTACAACACATAGGTAATACTTTACGCACATTCTACAAAATACAGGTACTACTTTACATATATGCTACAACACATAGGTAATACTTTACTTACAGTATACAAAATACAGGTACTACTTTACATACATTCTACACCATACAGGTAATACTTTACTTACATTATACAAAATACAGGTAATAATACTTTAGTGACATTCTAGAAAATACTGGTAATACTTTACAGACATTCTACAACGTACATATTATACTTTACTTACATACTACAACGTAATGTAATATGTTACTTACATTCTACAACATACAGGAAATACTGAGCACTTACCTGAAGCTGGAATATTCAAGTGCTAATTCTCTACAATCGGTCACCGCTGGCTTGCACACAATGACCATATGTCTATTCCTTCGTCGTTCACAAATAACTGTTCTTGATACTCCACTTTCAATCGTCTATTCCTACGTGGGTCACAAACATGATGGTGGGTCACATGGGGGGTCTTCACCGCGCCCACATAGTTCTTCTCGAGAAGTCGTTGAAGTTGGCCTTAACCAGTGCCGCGCTATGTTACAGAGAGGCGGCCCCCCGAGGCGGCATTTTTAAAGAAAACAACACGTAAAGGGCGGCATTTCGAAGACTTACATCATACTGAGAAAACTTCTACCGCACAGTACTGGCATTAACAATGATGTTTCTGAACACTGTAAATAATCAAGTAACAGCTTACATTCAGTGAACACACACAAGAAGGCACGGATGGATGTAGTGGATATTTGGGTGGTCCAACGATGTAACTGTTCGAGTGACTTGCCTCAAGTGAGTGATTTCTGTTTGATATTTACCGCTAGAATTGTTTACATGTTTATTCACACGTGACATCTAACTGTGTTTTGATTTGTTGGCTCTTTTCCATCATAATTGTGGTCTAAACACTACTCAGAGTTATGGAAACATGGGTCAATGTCTACACATTCATGTCTAGAGGAAAACAAATAGAGGCGACTCGAGGGCACGAAGTGAAGATAATTCACAGAGAAATGAACGATCTGGGGACGACATGGTAGAATTGGCAAGAAACTGCAACAGATAAGACTTAGCGTAAGAATCAGTATAGGGTACATCAGGCGTATTACATAGAGTTGAGTTTACCGAGTCAAGAATCAGTATAGGGTACACCTGGCATACTACATAGATTCAAAACAATGTTTTCCCGTGATGAATTTGAATAACGAAGACACAAACAATAGATTGCACGATTTATTGCCTGGCATATTTCGCTGCATCTCGTCAGGTACATACTGCAGAAATCACACAACTTACGTGAATTAATTAGATAAATCCTTCAAACTGAAATATACACATGTTCGCACAGTAATGTCGATTGTCTACCACGGTAATTTTAAACTGACTAACATGTCTTTCTGCTTACACAAGGACGGCTTACGAAGGTTGATTATTATAGCTTCAGCAAACTTTAACAATCGACTACTTTGTGTGTTGAACAACACACGGAAGGCACTGTCTCTTTCAACCACGTGGCCACTCTCGAGCACATGTCTCCCAACCTTTGTTGGCACTCATACCAATTCATAAATAATAAACGCAAGACGGCCTGCTGCCAAATCACCCGCAACTGTGTTTCTAACGCAGTATGTGAGATTACGAACTGCATCCGTAAAACCTTCGCCACAGAGCAGGTTTCGTTTACTGCTTATTGAATATAGTATACGGAACGCATTTTCCTTGTTAACTTTATGGCTGCAAGTTAGCACGTAGTGATTGATAGCCGAGTTTGATCTTTTATAGCCTGTCAACAGCACAAGGTTTCCCGAAGACTGATTAACTTTCTTCTTGACAAACATTAAGCTAAATATATCGAGGCCATAACAATTAGGCACCTAAAACTGGGGTTGTGCAGACGGAAAGATTTAACAGTAACTAGTTAGTTAGTTAGTTAGTCGACAGATCATCCTCATTGAACATCGAACCATTCAGTCCATAAGTGATCGGATCCCCTCCTCAGCAAATCCCGCAGCGTGTAGCGGCTCACGACTGCGTAGTGTTCTAATTTGGCAACACCTCTTTTAATTTGCGGTTCTCGCAGTCTGACCATGGTTGTAGATTCACAGTCATCGCTTGGTTCTCGCAACAGTCTTACTTCTCGTAGAGCATTCAGAATGTCAGCCTGGTTCATAGCGCGTCAGCCCTAAACAGTAGCCTTACCTGCGAGCTCGTCATCCCGCTCATTTCCTTGTACTCCCGCATGCCCTGGCACGAAGATGAAACTAATCTTTACCAGCCGAGACCGCTCCAGAGACATCAACCACTCTCTTCGGATCAACCCCATCTCTATCCTCTTGAGCATACTCATTGAGTCGCTAAGGAAACATGCCCTAGTGAATGTTAATACTGTGTCTCTAGCCATGTTATTGCTTTACTTACTGCCATGACTTCCATATTCTGGCTATTTGTGGTCTCAGCAAAAGCACCAGAGTCCTACTTCACAACTCTCCCTCCGGCCTGCGCCGTAAAAGCCCATGAGCTTCTCACATGTCGGACAACCGACCCATCTGTGTAAATGACAGCATCACTGTCTAACGAATTCTCGAAAATCAAATCTTGTACTTCCTCCTCCACAGCAGTGTTACCCACTCCTCGCCAGGTTCTAAGTCCTCAAGTGAGCATACCTGATGAAGAATGTCCTCGGCTTGACCCATCCACGACCTTTCTCTGTTTAACCTACTGCCCTTCACCATCCTAATGTCACTATGCAGAGGATGTTGTGTGTTTGCGTTAACTCTGAGGTAGGCACGTGATCTGCAAATTTGTATTCTGTCTTCAATGGTTGGAAAATCAAGAAGGTAGCGCATCGTCCTGCATGCTGTATCTCTTGTACATGCAAGAATAATGCGCATGGCTTCGTTCTGTATCCTTCCTTTCTATCTGCTTACGGCTGAGAGTCAGGATAGCCATCGCATACTCAAAAACAGACATGACCAGCCCTTCGTATAGAAGACATAGATGGCGCTGCTCACAGTTTGCTGCCGCCATCACCCGCATCGCAGCCAAACCCCGCTTGGCCTTTGTTATCACCTGGTCTATGTGCTCGATATAAGCAAGGCTTCGATCAAAACGTATCCCCAGGTAGTTCATTGCCTGCGTTCTTTCCACAGTCTCTGAACACAGATTTACAGTTGGTGTTGGAGTGTTGGCAATATGATATTCAAAGAGTGTGACAACACTGGCCCGGATCTCAGTAGAGGTCACTATATTTTAGTTGGGGTTCTTGATTAACGTCCGTCTACCCTCACACCAAATGCCACCGGGACGGTGCCCGGACGACACTACCCATATGAAGACTGTTGATACACGAAGACACCTAACTGACTATAAGAGAACAATCTTATAAAAAACGAATCTAGAATCTTTATTGGAGATTCGAACTCTACCCAACAGACAGACAAACAGACATGAACAGTTAGCTGGGCGAGAGAAGTCTGGTAGACGATCTCATCATCCCACTGGAGTTCTGTCCGTGCATGATTGAATGTCAGTCTGTAAACACAGGGTTATGGCACATTCACCTGATCCTGTGTGATTCCCCCAGGGCTCTTCCATCACACCTCTGAATAATACATACCGCATCAATATACATACACTGGCTCTCTCTCTTCCGTGGTCAGCACCTCGAGCTCAAACTACTGTCTGAACTCCCAGACATATCCCACCGACAGGCTAGGTTACAACACTTAGTAATCCTAACTGAAGTTCAGTAGCTTTTCAGCCACGCGTCTCATCCCTAGTAATTAGTGGATAGGATGACGCGGTTCCTGTCACGGGATACTGAGAGTTAGCGATTTCACGATAAACTAAAATAGAAAAATTACTTGCAATGTACGAGGATGGGAAGTTATTGACCTTTGACTCAGGACAACAAGCGAGCACTTCGGTCTTGAGGTGAATACCAGTCATTAACTCCAAGATCAAAAGAGATATCGCGTGTTTGTTGGAGGACGGACGACGGAAAAACAGCGATTTCAAAACCTTTGAACACCGATGTATCGCGATAGAGTATTTCACTAACCTTTGAAGTGGGAAAACGGAGATTCGCGATCAAGCCGTTTCACAGCCGTTTGTAGTAACGGAGGCGAATATTCGTGATCGTAGGAGACGAGTAGATAATCATTGATGTCCCGAAATGACCGGGCATTTTATATTGTGAAGACATCCTCAACACCAAGCAGAGAGAAAATACCCTGGGTGAGCTCAATCTGATTCTGTGCTGTGGTGACAATCTATGCCGTTGTGTGATGAGCACAGTGAGATGAATCTTGGACTGTCAATCTTATCTCACCTACAATATAGAACACACCAACAACGTCTTTGCATACACTCTATACACACCCATGACACTTTTTATTCAATAAATATGTTAGTATTTATTGGAGGACAATGTTGTGTGGGTATGTTCTGAAGGAAAGTGAAGAGGGGTATGGCTTAGAGATACTAGAAAGAGAGAGATAGTGAATAGAAGATTGGAACGGGGTTGTGTAGACAAAAGTCTGGCAATAGACCCAACATTGTAAAAAAGGGAAATTGAAGTGTGCTTGTTGATTCTACTGTTCCCCCCAGAGACGACAAGTGACAGTCCCTACCATCTCATATCTAGTAGATAGTAGGTATAGTGACAGGATCCATTCCTGAGGATGGTAGTGCCATACCTCCTATGAAGATCATCAAGTGTTATGGCCTGGCTCATCTTTCTTGATCACATTCTGTCTCATCAGAAAAGTAGAAAAGCATATCGGGGTACCTCAGGTAAGTACCATATGACACCTCCAAAGTTACTGGAAGATGCTCAGACTGCAATGGTAACTAACCTGAAATACTGAATTACAGACCAGACAAACCATCAAAGAGTTTTGTGTTCTTGTGTTTGTCGCTTTTCATCTTTCTGCCTCCGATACCTGGATTTCTGATGTGGGTGGGTGTATGTATATGTATATAGATAATCATAACATGAATACATTCCGGTTTCTGCCTAGGAATTAACCACCCCAAACAATGCGTTCCGATGAAAGTACAGAGACAGTAGAAACTTAGATCAGCCTGACAAATTGTTCCTTTCTCCTCAAAGGAATTGTGGAGTCGGATAACACTGATGAAATATACACGCGTTACATGAATGGGTGTCTCCCCACCGCTATACTGGCTCAAGGTTAAATCCCTAGTAGGCGTGAAGATATCTTTCCTCCCTCTGACCAAGCCCGGTTAAATAACAACCAGCCTAGGTGGCGATAATCACTTATAGCATCCTACATATTTGGGTTTCACCTTAACGAGAAACGCATGTGGTTCTCGCGCGTCACATGAGGCTGACTGACAAGTACTTAACAGCCACTTGATGATAATTGCAAAGTACTAATGTAGAACCTATTCATTAGGGGAATAAAATTACAGCTCTGTTCAAGAGGAATTCTTCTATTAGAACAGTATTTCGATAATGTACACCATTATTAAAATAGGGTGTCGAATGCATTGGTCATTCGCTTAAACCAGAATGTTCCCCTGAGCTGGCTAGCGAAATACATTCCGTCTTGTCTGTTGAACACTGGCCTCCACTTAATCTCTAGGTTATAGTAAACACCCAGGCGTGCTACACGACTGGCGTGCCTGGTCGATACTTGAATTACACCGGTGTCCGCTGATCCGAGGTAAACGTGCACATCTCGGTCATAGCACAGGCTACGGCGCAGCTGGCCGGCCTGGTCAAGAATTGATCCACAACTGAAATACAAACGTTAGGTAAGCGACGCCAAGTATAAAAGTGTGTTACCTATAAAACTTAGGAACAACTAACTATACATCAGACAGCGACCCGGTAGGTTCATCAAGCCCTGGGCTGTAGGTCCCCTTCTCGAGCCCCAAAAGGTCAATGTGATACAGTCTGCCAAAGGCCCGGAATCTCGTCTCAAGGACAACAATGCCACCACTGTAGATCAATCTCTGATTCCCTAAGATTTGCATAGATTACAGCTGGTGGACAATGCCGTGAAAGGATAGCTTCAACAGAAACAACCTCCACTGTAGAGCATTCTCCCAGATGCCTAGTATATAGCTGGTTATAGAAGCGGCGTCCCTTCTTGATGACCGGTTACCTAATGACCAGTTCGGATTGAGTCCGGAAGTATCACCAACTTACGGAACTCCCCGAACATCTCCCAGAATTCCCTCACGAATGTGATGGAAACTCACCATTCTCCGAGATTATCAGAGTGTGCGATTTACATCATCAATATCTACGCACATTCAAATAGTTAAGTTTCTCGGGACCCCTGAAATTCACAACCCCGATACATAACATTTCGAGGACCCAGAAGACGGTTCTAACTCTTTTTACTCGGGAATCCCCACTCACCCGCCTTAAAATGTGGCCTAGCCGCATGAACGCGGTGGGACAAAGTGGGTAATCCGTTGTCTCGTCTGAGACCCACTTCCGTTTCGCGACAAAGAGAACCATGTCACTGTTGCCTTTGTTGGGTTGACCATTGCCCCAGCTTCAACACAACAAGTACTTATGCGACTGAGTTCGGTTTTTAGTCCCGCGCAAGCCTGATCTCTATCCTTCCCCTGACGATACACTAAAACATCATCGGCATATGACAATGTCCTTCCTGGTTCGGTGATCTGCTCGCTGGTGATTCTCACAGTGTAAGCGTTGAACAGCACTGGAGATAATGGTGATCCCTGTGGTAGGCCAGGATATATTGCTGTTGGTTCTGAAGTCCAACTGCCACATTTAAAAACTACTTTCTGTTGGAAGAGGGCTGCAGGGATCCAACTCAGGAGGAAAGGACTTATCTTGAGTTCAAGAAGCTGAAACATAAAAAAATCCAATGGTACTCTGTTGTACGCGTCCTCAAGATCAATCGCTGCCGCAAAGGTTTCAACGCCTGAGTGGAAACTTTCATAGACGTCATGGGCAAAAACTGCTGTACAATTTCGCATTAAATCCCATTGAAAAATATTCACACATTTCAATCTTAGTGATAAGTTGTAAGATTTAAAAAAAAAAAAAACATATTAATCAGCTTTCATGAAATAACCCACATTTTGAGACACCTCTGAACAGTCCTAGTTTGAACAACGCGGGGAGTTGGCATAAAGCCAATCCCTTCAAAACACGTACAATATTCAACATTGAGCGCTGATTGTCTGGCTACGCTGTAATACATTTAAAATTATGAATTTCATCTCAGACACGTAAATTATATACCGCATATAAACAAACTTTGAAATCTGCTGTTAAATATCCAGAACAAAAATTTCTTTGTTGGGTGGACATAATGATAAGGTTATATACTAAATCTCATAATTTTCCCTCAGTTGGTTACTGAGATATGGATGTTTATATTGGGGGGGGGGGGGGGAACCACACACACACACTATAAGGAAACATGCCCTAGAGAATGTCTGTGTCTCGAGCCACGTTATCGCTTTACTTACTGCCATGACTTCCATAGTCAGGCTACTTGTGGTTTCAGTGAAAGCACCAGAGTCCCCTTCACAATTCTCCCTCCGGCCTGAGCCGTAAAGGCCCATGAGCTTCTCACATGTCGGATGACCGACCCATCTGTGTAGATGACAGCATCACCGTCTAGCGAATTCTCGAAAATCAACGCTTGTACTTCAGCCTCCACAGCAGCCGGATTTTCTTGTCTGCATTTTCTATCTAGTTGGATGCAAACTGAAAAGGATGTGCAGAAATCTGTTAGCACTTGTACCCACTCCTCGCCAGGTTCTAAGTCCTCAAGTGAACACACCTGTTGAAGAATGTCTTCGGCTTGACCCATCCACGACCTTCCTATTTTTAACCTGCTGCCCTTCACCTTCATAATTTCACTATGTAGTGGATGTTCTCTGTTTGCGTTAACTCTGAGGTAGGCGCGTGCTCTGCAAACTTGTATTCTGTCTTCAATGGTTGGAAAATCAGGAAGGTAGCGCATCGCCCTGCATGCTGTATCTCTTGTACATCCAAGAATAATGCACATAGCTTCATTCTGTATCCTTTCTATCTGCTTACGGCTGAGAGTCAGGATTGCCATTGCATACTCAAAAACAGATATGACCAGCCCCTCGTACATAAGACATAGATGGCGCTGCTCACAGCTTGCTGCCGCCATCACCCGCATCGCAGCCAAACCCCGCTTGGCTCGTTATAAGCAAGGCTTCGATCAAACCGTATCCCCAGGTAATTCATTGCCTGCGTTCTTTCCACCGTCTCTGAACACAGCTTTACAATTGGTGTTGGAGTGTTGACAATATGATTATTCAACGAGAACCAAGACACTGTTGCCTTTGTTGGGTTGACCATTGCCCCAGCTTCATGACACCAAGTACTTATGCGTTTGAGTTCGGTTTGTAGTTCCACAGCAACCTGCTCTCTATCCTTACCCTGACGATACACTAAAACATCATCGGCATATGACAATGTCCTGCCAGGTCTATTTTACACCTCTACTCAACTTATCACTTTTAGCATTCGCTTCCGGTCAACTGACAATGAAATACCTACACCTTTGATGGAACCATTACCAAGCATGACTTAAACCCCGCAGTCTGCACGTGCTGTGCTGAATCATCACCTGATTACATCTTAACACACCCATCCGAAAGTGTGAACGCCCATTACCAGTCTTGCTCACCCTTTGGTTTCTTGGATTGGATACCTGAAGGCGAGCTCTGCAAGCAGTTCCCATGGAGATGGCGCGTTTGGTACCGGGAAGGGATGTCTCTACGCCGACCTCACAGCGATGGAGGCAGGGTCTATTCCATGTTCAGTTTAGTTTAGTTTAGATTAGTTTAGTCGACGGATCAACATCATGGCACACGGGTGTAACCCATAAGTGCTGCCGATCTACTCCTAACTCAAGCCTGTATAGAGAATCTCAGCTCAGTGCACGAACTCCGTAGAACCGGCAAGGATCCTGAAATACTTTGAGTAGATTTTTAACTCGAAATGTTGCCCATGCAGCGCGGTTATGCTAATCATTTTCGATGTCCAACTGACAAGGGAATTTGTACATGCGAAACAATACACACGGGCGTTCGATCTCACTACCCAGCGACCAGGGGAAATTTTGTAACTAGAAGTCTACTTGAAAAAATCCCACCCCACACCGGGTCTTGAATTTGGGACTTCACCACTGGAGGCGGACACCATACCTCGAGATCACTCAGCCCCCCTCCCTCCCCCCCATCACCCCACCCCAAAATTCCATGTTCAGTCGACCTGAGTACCAACCATTAGGACTTGGGAGTTGCAAAGAATGGTCTCCCTGAAGATTCACAACAAACCAATAATCCAATCATACTTCCAAACAACCATACAACAAACCAACAATCCAACCATCCCTCCAACCAACCACACGTCTAACCCATCATCCAAATTCATCTTACTGGCACGATGAGTTGTAGATTATACACGCCTCTCTGTCTCGCTATATATTACTTTCCTTACGCCTCGTTGTATATTACTTTACATTATGCGACTCTGTGCATTACTTTACTTTCTGTATCTTTATAAACTACATTAATTCTGATAGTGGATTGACTTTACAAGATTCATCATCATTATCAAGTGCCCTGCTACCTGGCGTAGGCGTTCATATCTCTCCACGGATCTCGGTCTGGGGTTTTCTGGATCAACTCTGCTGATGGTATTCCTCCATGCCACTGTCTCAATCCATCCAGCATCATTTCTCTTGGTCTTCATCTGCCTCTAATCCCCTCGATTTTTCCAGTTGTCACAATGTTCTCCAATGCCTCTCTTCTCATCATATGACCGACGAAATATGTTTGGCTCTTCCTTATTGTTGTATATAATGTTCTAGTTTTATTAGCCTGTATCAGGCAGTCGTCGTTAGTTACTCTGGCACTCCAAGGAATTCGCAACATTCCTCTCAGGAACCACATCTCTGTTGCTTCTAATTTCTTCTTAATTTGCTCATTTACATTCCAAGATTCACTGCCATACAGCAAAACTGGTTCTACATAGCATTTCAGCACTCTCTTTCTTACATTCAGTGATAGTGACTTATTGCATAAGATACTCTTCATTTTCTGAAATGCGGCTTTTGCTTGCCCTGTTCTTCTCTTAATCTCTGTTATACATATTCCATCTAATGTTATAAATGCCCCTAGGAGTATAAAATTATCCACTTGGTTAATAATTTTTCCTTTTATTTCTATGTCACATTTTGGTGTCACCAATTTCTTTGATATCACCATTGTTACTGTTTTCTTGATATTCAAGGAAAGTCCTTTCCTTGCACTCTCTGTTACTACAATGTACAACAATTGTTGTAGGTCTGTTGAATTATCCACCAACAATACTATGTCATCTGCATAGCGTATATTATTTATATTATAACCCCCAACTAGTATTCCTGGCATCTCTTTGATCTCTCTCATTATTACTCTGCCATATAGGGAGAAGAGATCTAGTGACAAGACACACCCCTGTCGTACAACTAGCTTTATCTGTTCGTAACTACTCTCTTTATTTCCCATTTTAATTGCTGCTACTTGGTTCCAGTAAATAGTCTTTATTATTCTTCTATCTTTCTCATCAATGATATCTTTTAACATTTTAATCAGTAGAAGCCTTGTGATATGGTTTATGAGATTAATTGTACGAAAATCTTCACATTCAATTACTCCTGGTCTTTTTGGTACAGCCATAAATACAGATTTCAGCATACCGATCGGTAAATATCCATTGCTGTAAATATCATTCAACATTTTGGTTAATATCTACTCCACATTCTCCTAATACTTCTAATTCTTCTATTGTGATTTCATCTGGCCCAGTTGTTTTTCCTTTCTTCATATATTTTATAGCGTCAGCGACTTCTTCTTTTAGAATAGGTGGGCCTTCTAAGTTACTTTCTTGTGTTAATTCTTCCCTTTCTTCATAATATAATTCTCTTATATACTCATTCCACCTCTTCCTTATAGCACCTTCCTCCAATAATATATTTCCTGGTTTTGATTTCAAACACTGTGACATATTCACCAACCATCATTATACAGGCGTCAACAATTTCGCACCACGAACCAGAGAGTCACACACTTGAACGCACCTTTTAGAATCTAACACCAGTTGACACTTTAGATAGACGGATGTCATCTAATAATAGAAAATTACAGCGTCTGCAACTAACAAAACGAGTGGTAGGAAGGGGTCACGTGATTTAATTTTGGCCTAAGTGAGCGTCTCTATTCTCAAAACCCGCGCACTCTACTTCTTCAGCCCTGACGACCGGTCAGATAGTTTGTGAGACCTGTCCTTTCTGAGTGCAAAGACTGCAGTTTGATTCAAGATCTGAGGTAAGCTTGACAATCCTCATATCAGTGTGATACCCAGACATGTGCATCGAAGGTATCCAGTGTTGTGTGTTAAAATTAAGTATATTAGTGATAAAATAAATCTCTGAAGTGTAAAAATTGACGACTGCCACTTCTAGCTACACTGAGCCTTTTCCCCCGGCGAAACCGACATCTCAAACTTTCTCAAAACTGCACACTCTGATATTCTTCACTACAACTATTGACTTCACGTTAATGCATTGCTTCAAAAAACACTTTGAATTGCTTTCTGCAGACAGGTCAGTTTGAGCACATTAACTACTGCCTCATTTGAAAACGTACATATTTCTGTCTATTTACAATCTAAGGAGCTGAGAGATGGATTATATCTTTTCTTTCCTCTTTACGCATTAAAATAATAGTAGTTGATAGTAATTGATTGTATTTGTGTGACAGATTTTAATTAGTCAAAGCACTCACTAAACGCATTGCTTAGAAACAGGATACGCTTCACAAGACGCCATTGTGATAGACGGCCTGGTTGATCTGTCGAGACCACAAGGTGAATAAAACCTCGGTCTATTGTCAACTAGTGATCACCAACAGAATGAACATGATGTGCACTGGTGATATTAGTGGTAGAATAAAATTAAGATGAAGAGAAGGAGGGAATTAGGAAAGGTACTTTACGTAATAACCTTTTTACTAATGGACTGTTGTCATGATCTTGTATAGATTACTTTGGTAACAAATACACATCAGAAATTCTGTATGACAGACATGCATAACAATAACACATTTGATGAGTTAATCTCATATTAACTACTGATGATGGAGGGGGAAATGGTACAAACTATGAAAACCCCACACAACAGAAATTAACTCAACACAATACTCAACACAGCACTCCACCCAACACCACAACCACAACAGGAACAAGAACACGATTGATAATGGGAAGAAGAAGATAAATGGTTGATTTGGGAGGTACAGATAAACATTTAAACACACCATGCAACACTGAAGGAGATGATGAGGATGTAATGTATGTCATTTGTAAAAATGCCTCTTGTCCTTGTCTTGATCTTGCTTTATTTGCTTGACTTCAATGACACAAGGAACAACACATCCTCACTCTTATCTCTGTCTGATTACACACTTCTCAATGTCCCAAAAGTACACTGAGAGAATGCAAACAGCAGGTACCAACTGATGACATGTGCATGCAGTGAAATGCTGTCTGACCCCACACAAATTAACACAACAACACTTCTTCTGATCTTATTCTTTCTGTTATGTTGTTCTCATACTTATGACATGCTGCAAAAATTACTTTGGTAGGATTGTACATACCTCTGTGAATTTTAAACAGTGATGTCCATGGTGGAAACCAGACCGGGAGAGGGAGGCAGATGAAAGAAGATGTCCCAAACGAGATGGCAGAGACCTCAGGCCCTGACCAGAGAATGAGAAGCCTTCAGAATAGCTTTGGCAAGTACTGAATGGGATCCAGCAGTCGATGGACCCAGGCTCCACTCACTCCAACCACTCATAGGTGATCTTTCATATGTTTAAACCCAAAACCACCCAGAGGACTGATGACAACACACACCTACCTTTTTTTTATAGAGTACTAGGAATGAAATGAACATTTTAGTCTCACTTAAAGATGCTTTTCTATAAGACATTGTGATCATTTTGATTATTATGCTTTATTGATGGACTGATTATTGACCATGATTTGCATTGGCACATGTGTAACTATCACCATGAACTGATGTACCAAAATGTTTAATGATCAATCAATAGGCCAAAAGAGAATCAGGCCAGTCAATAAATTTATACAATGTATTGAAGTTCCTAATTTCATTACAGTCCATCCTGTCTGTTGACATCTCTGTCTTATTTGTGTAGACAAGTCATCAATGTGTTTCATTGTTTGTGAAATTATTAATTATCTGACAAACTAGCTCAAAAATGAATTCTATAACACAATAGTAAAGAGGAGACTCTGGATCTTTTAAACTGTTCATGACCCATGTTTCCTTGCACCTGGTTCACCCTGAGGAAATCTTTTTACACATTTTCACAGATTGAATGGGGCTTCGAGAGCTATTATATTTCAGGTGAAAAGGGGCATAGTCAGATTTATTTGTTCATTGTTTTTCCCAAAAAAAGAGGACCACTTACTCCTAGACAAAACTACCAAAAATGAGTCTGTAAATGATCAAGGGTCGTATTCTTGGTTTATTTACATAGCGGAAGAGGATGGGGCCCAGCTTCTAAAATTAGAATATGGGTGAGGCACAGCAGTGAACCCATTCCCTTCAGAATATAAGACACACACCCTGTATTTATTCTTATATTTCTTCCCATGAGCTCACTGATCTGTCTGTGCGTATCTTTTGTATCTTTAATGGACTTTAATTAAATTTTTTGCACTTTTCGTTTAACCAACTTTCTTTTGCCTTCACACATTTATCTTTTATTTCTTTATTTATCTTGGCGTATTCTTGTTCGTCATTTTTACTCTGTTTTCTTTTGTCCATCAACATTAAGATTTCTTTATTCATCTATATTTTATTCGCTATTTGGCTTCTCTCCGGTAATATTTCTTTGCTAGTTTAATGAATGGAGTCCCTTAACATTTCCCGTTGTTCAAGATTACACATGAAATAACATTCCTTTGGTATGTCATAAATTAACGATTTCGTGACTGAGATCTGGTCAGTAGAGTTTCCTTATCAAATATAATGTCACAAATTTCAGTTGTCAACATTGTCGTTAGAAATACAAATATTGTAGCAACGGCTGTGAACTGCATGAAAATAATAACACAGTACAAACAGAACAGTCGCTTTCCCATCACCGTGTCACTAGTTTCCGTTGTAAAAAATGTCGTTTTACACACTAGTATTGTAACAATGGATTCGAATTGCATGTAAATAATACTATAGTACAGTCAGTACAAACAGTAGTCTCCTTACGAACATAGTGTCGCCAGTTTAAGTTGTCCAACAAAGCCGTTAGAGTTGCAAGCATTGTAACAACGTATATGAAATACCTTAAAATAATTCTAAATATGGACAGAAGAGACATGGTCAGTAGGGGTGCAAATAGGACCTGGGAGCACGGGATTTTAAGTAAGCAAGTCGAATAGTTCAGAGGGCACGTCGGCGGAGTCGTTATGAGGTTTCTCTGAAAATGTCATGAGCTTGGTGGAACAGGGTTCGACACCTCCGCTGGCTGTGAACGAAGAGAGGTACGGGGTGTTTATCTATTTCTACGTTCAATTAGGCCTACACTTCTCTGGTCTTAACACTTCATAAAACCAGACCAGGTTCAGGCTTCGGACTTCTTTAGAAGTCAAATGGTTCAATGATGTAACTCTAACTCTATTGCCACGACATACCATAGCATTAAGCCAGCAATAGAACAAGATGTAATTGCGGATTCGCAGAGACAATAAACACCAGCTTGTGTAAAGCCTACTCAAAAGCCTTGTCAGGAAAGTCATGTCAAATGAGTTATGAGTTATGAGCTAAGAAACGATTTGACTGCACTCAGGACATTCCCACATGTGCTCAGTCCCCTCGTTCAACAGCCAGTGAAGAGTCATACTACCAATCGTTCCAACCGCCATCTGATGGAAAGTTCTCCTGGTCTTCCCTTTTAGTCTTGAGATTCGTCCAGAACCCCTGCCAATCCCCCACCATATCATTCTCTCCACATACAGGTTCTCAGTCTGCTCCACCACATTCTCCACCTGGTCCCAAAGTCGACCGACCACGTCTCCCTTGTCCATAGGCAATCTACCACCAAGAGGTGCATTCCCTGCCAGCCTATCCACCTATTCATCCCCCGCAATCCCACATGACCAGGGCAGTCACATGTGTAACGTTGAAACGTGTATGAAGTCCATAGGAAAACCTGGTTCCGAAAGACATTTCCTATGTAACGTTGACACGTGTATGACCTACATATAATATATTGCCTTAAATGTCATTTCCAATCTAATATAACGTTGGAACTTGCATGAACCCCATACAAAGGCAACGTCCTGAAACGTTGACAACCCCAAACAGAGATTGCGAGCAGACAAAAAGAATTAAGTAACATAAAGATCACCAAGTTTTCACACATACCACCTGTTTGGGCTTCCGTTTAACACTGTTAGATGAAGTGTTGAACATTCAAATACACATGTTGACTAGTAATGTCTGGGTACAGGAAGTTGATGTAATGGCGCAAAATCCTCAGAAGCGTTATGTCTAAAGGAAATCATGAAAATGACGTCAATCAATCATGTGTCATGCCGTAAACCGTAGGCGGTCATGACTCGCAATTTCACTCAATCACCAGAGTCGTAGATCAGCTCAGTGTTCCTGTCTCGTCCATGCCATGTGGCCAAGCCATCCAGGTATTTTCCTCTCGGTCTGTTCCATTCGATCTTGCCAGTTGTCACTAAGTTCTCTAATCCATTTCTTCTCATAACATGTCCAAAAATTTTTGACTATCTACGTCTAATTTCTTTAATCAATTTACGATTTTCATTTGTCTCCTGTAGTACTTGGTCATTGGTTTTTCTGTCTGTCCATGGTATTCTTTGCATTTTCCTCATAAACCACATTTCTACAGCCAACAGATGTTTTTTTTCAGCTTGACTGCTCATTGTCCAAGTTTCACATCCATACAAAAGAACAGGCTCTGTGTATCCCCTCAACACTCTTTTTCTCGTTATAATTGACATCTTTTTATTGGTCAGAATGTTTTTCATCTTGCTAAAGGTCATGCTAAATCGACATGGCGATTCTTGTTCTAATCTCTTCAAGATATCTCCCATCAGATGTTATGATTGTTCCGAGATAATAATTGTACCGATTCACTTGTTGAAGAATATTTCCATTTACTTGTATATTACATCGTGGTACTTCGCTCTTTCTAGTGACGACCATAACTTAAAGTCGACTTTAGTTACTTCTTCCTCGGGGGCTGAGTGGTCTCGAGGTATGGTGTCCGCCTCGAGTGCTGGAGGTCCTGGGTTCAGGCCCCGGAGAGGACCGGGATTTATTTAAACAATCCACGTGGACTTCCAGTAATAAATTTCCCCTGGTCTCTGGGTAGTGAGATCGGACACCCGTGTGTATTGTTGTCTCTGGGTAGTGAGATCGGACGCCCGTGTGTATTGTTGTCTCTGGGTAGTGAGATCGGACGCCCGTGTGTATTGTTGTCTCTGGGTAGTGAGATCGGACGCCAGTGTGTATTGTTGTCTCTGGGTAGTGAGATCGGACGCCCGTGTGTATTGTTGTCTCTGGGTAGTGAGATCGGACGCCCGTGTGTATTGTTGCGCACGTAAATATTCCCTTGGCAGTTGGAAATCGAAGAAGAGTAGCCTAACGGCGCAGCCCGGGCAAAATGTCGAGTTAAAAATCTACTCAAAGTATTTCAGCATCCTCGCTGATGCAACGGAGTTCGTGCATTTAGCTGAGTTTCTCCAGACTCAGGTTTGAGTTAGGAGGAAAACGGAGCACTTATGGGTTAAATCGTGTGCCGTGATGTTGATCCGACGACTAAACAACTAAACGACTTTAGTTACTTCTTACAATTGTATTCCAACTCCAGCTGCTCACTGTGTACAACAACTGCGTCTACTAATTGTTGCAAATCCTGTGCATTGTTTGCAATCAATACTGTATCATCTGCATATCTAATGTTATTGATGTTTCGTCCTCCAATGCTGATTCCATTTATATCTTCTACATTTCTGAAAATATTTTCACTGTATAGGGAAAAAAGTTCTGGAGACATTACATATCCCTGCCTAACACCTCTCTTAATAGTTGATATTGTCCCACTTCATTATCAATCCTTACGGCAGCTTGTTGTTTCCAATATATGTTTTTTTTTTTGTAAGTCTTTTGTTTTTCCCATCAATTTGTAGATCTGCAAGCATATCCGTAGGGTCTTAAAAATAGTCTTTAGACTCATTATATTACTCCTCTCCACGGAAATCTTTAATAAAAGGCTAATTGTTTGTTTATTTTGTACAAAGTTTATTATGTACATAAACAGTGTCTGTTTTTACATTAGCAAATACAACATATAAATTCATACACGTGTGACATTATATTCTTTGCATGGTGTAACTACATAATATTACCTGTTGACGATGGTGGTTAAATAACCATTCGCTACATTTCATAGAAAACCCTTTCACACTCAGGCTCATTCGCACTTATGTGTCAACAATATTGCTGAATCAATTTTCTTTCCTGTTTGTGGCCTTATAAAGCCAGTAAAAAAATGTTCTTCCCCCATATAGGGGGAGGACACACAATATACTGAGAAACTACATTGAAAGTTTACAAATAACGTTTAAAAAATGGATAAAAGACTAAAAAGTTGATTATAAAAAGTAAGTATGAAAAAAAAAGAAACATTTTCTGTAGGAAGTCTAAATGTATTGTAATCGGCTTTAAGAACTTTTACTTCCGTATCAATTTTTCTATTTCTAAGCGTAAAGTAGAGAAGTTTGATCTTATTTATAAATATTACCGCTAGTATATTGTTTATCTTTTTTAAATATATAGTTGTCTCCCTTGTAACAAAATTATTTGTTTATATCCCCTCCTCATTGCTCATTTTAAGTGTTTTCCTTTTATATTACACTAGCAGACCCGGCCCGGCTTCGCCCAGTTCCTAGTGGAGAGCATCTCATTTAATTCATATAAGTAGTCATATAAGCTCCCGTTCCCGTTCCTGTCTGTCTGTCTGTCTGTCTGTCTGTCTGTCTGTCAAATAGACCCATCCCTCTGCCTCTCCCTCGTCTATCCCTCCCTCCCTCCCTGTCTGTCTGTCTGCCTACCCGTCCCTCCGTCTCTCCCTCCGTCTCTCCATCCCTCCTTCCCTGTCTGTCTGTCTGTCTGTCTGTCTGTTTGTCTATCTATCTATCTCTGTCTGTCTGTCTGTCTGTCTGTCTAATAGACCCATCCCTCTGTCTCTCCCTCCGTCTATCCCTCCCTCCCTCCCTGTCTGTCTGTCTGCCTACCCGTCCCTCCGTCTCTCCCTCCGTCTCTCCCTCCCTCCCTCCCTCCCTCCCTGTCTGTCTGTCTGTCTGTGTCTGTCTGTCTGTCGGTGTCTGTCTGTCTGTTTGTCTATCTATCTATCTCTGTCTGTCTGTCTGTCTAATAGACCCATCCCTACGTCTATCCCTCCCTCCCTCCCTGTCTTTTTGTCTATCTATCTATCTATCTATCTATCTATCTATCTATCTATCTATCTATCTATCTATCTATCTATATATCTATCTATCTATCTATCTATCTATCTATCTATCTATCTATCTGTCTGTCTGTCTGTCTGTCTGTCTGTCTGTCTGTCTGTCTGTCTGTCTGTCTGTCTGTCTGCCTGACCCGGCCCGGGTTCGCCCAGTCCCTGGTGTGGAGCATCTCATTTAATTCTGAGTAGGTAAGAATCCGCTCTGCCTTCAAAATGTTGACGTGAAGATTTTCTTCCTGCAGCTGCTTCTGTATTTGTTGATCAGTAAGCTCCATTTTTAGCCGCTTGACCACCCATCTGACTGTGTTTGAATCAGTGTTTCTGATTCTGGTGTCTTGGTCCTCCTTCCTCTCACAAGTTTTTGTGTTCGTCTGTGGGTAGTCGTCGCTCTTCTTATTGGTAGTTTCATTGACTGTAGGTTCAGATACTTTATTACAGCTTGCATGCAGACTCTCCAAAGGCAGGTTCGTCTTCTTGATAGTCTGGTCGGTTTTCTCACTATGCATCTTGGAAGCTGCTTGTTTCTTTGTGCTATTACGACGTGCCATCCCCCCCCCCCCCCCCCCGCTGCTTGAAATGTGTAAGGCGTCTTGGCTTGATAGCGCTGAGAAGTGCTGTCAAGCGAATCGTGTCGATATGATGGCGGAAAACACTAAAGATGCGATGATATTGTTCAACATCTTTTAGATAACTTCTTAAGTATAGAAAGATGAGTTAAAATGTTATGCATTATGCATTATTTTTATGTAAACTTTGAAAATGTCTAAAAGATTGTATCATTATTTATTATAACACATATGCCGGTACATAACTATAGACAAAGAGTTTATAAATCTTTGAAAACGATACAACAATATGACTATAAGTTATACAACAATGTTATTAAAAGTTATGCCCCTTGAAATAACTTTTTCTAGAGTTAAATCCCTTAGCTATATACAAATTTTAATGAAAAATGAAAAATGAAATAATACTGAGTAAGCAGGCGATTTCACACTAAAAAAAATATCACAGTTGGCAGCTCTGGAATGAAAGGAAGACGTGTAGAAAATTTCATCTCAATCGGATGGGCCGTTAGCGAAAAAATAAAGGACATACATATTTACATACATATTTACATACATACACTTTGTTTTATAGATATAGACTAGCTGACCCTGTCCGGCTTCGCCCAGACTCTGGTGGGGAGCATCTCATTTAATTAATATAAGTAGTCATATAAGTTCTCGTTCCCGTTACCGACTGTCTGTCTGTCTGTATGTCTGTCTGTCTGTCTGTCTGTCTGTCTGTCTGTCTGTCTGTCTGTCTGACCCGGCCCGGCATTGCCCAGCTCCTGGTGTGAAGCATCTCATTTAATTTATATAAGTAGTCATATAAGTTCCTGTTCCCGACTGTCTATCTGTCTGTCTGTCTGTCTATCTGTCTGCCTGACCCTGTTCGGCTTCGCCCAGTCCCTGGTGGGGAGCATCTCATTTAATTCATATAAGTAGTCATATAAGTTCTCATTAAATTCATACAACAAAAAAAGTAACTTAAAAGAATGTCCTTCCACACACCATCCATTATTTTTAATGAAAACTCTTTCTAATCACCTGCATGACTACAGTAACTTCTTAAGCAAAAAAAGATGAGTTACAATGTTATGCATTGTGCATTATTTTTATGAAAACTTTGAAAATGCCTTACAGATTGTATCATTATTTATTATAACTCATATGCCGGTACATAACTATGGACGACGAGTTTATAAATCTTTGAAAACGATGCCACAATATGACTATAAGTTATACAGAAAAGTTATGCCCCTTGAAATAACTTTTACAGAGTTGGGTCCCCTGAGATATATGAAATTATAATGAAAAATGAAATAATACTGAGTAAGCAGGCGATTTCACACTAACAAAATATCACAGTTTGCAGCGCTGGAATGAAAGGAAGGCGTGTAGAAAATTTCATCTCAATCGGATGGGCCGTTCGCGAACAAATAAAGGACATACATACATACATACAGACAGACAGACAGACGGAGATCCTAATTTATATATAAGAAGATTGTGGTATTTCGTTCTTCCTAGTGACGACCATAATCTGTGTCTTTTTACAATTTAATTCTATCCCCAGTTGCTCACTGTGTACAACAACCGCATCTACTAATTGTTGCAGATTCTGCTCATTGTCTGCAATCAATACTGTATCATCTGCATATGTAATGTTATTGATGTTTCGTCCTCCAATGCTGATTCCATTTATATCTTTTACATTTCTGAAAATATTTTCACTGTATAGGGAAAAAAGAAAATGACGTAATCACTTGAAATATGACATCAAGAATCAACATTACTGCACTCCCAAACGTGCTCCGTTCCTTTCTGCAGTAGTCATCGAAGAGTTCAAATGCTGATGGTACCAGTAACAGAATTATTTGAAATGTCGACTAAGGTCATTATCATTATCATCAGCAGCAGCAACATCATCATCATCATTATTAGCATCCTTGTTAAATTGAGTATAGGTTTGTTTAGTAATCGAAAGATTATCCTCAGTGCACATTGAAACATCAAGTCTACAAGTCTTTGAATCCCCGCTTTAGTTTCTCTCTTAGAATGTGTGCTCAGATCCCTTCTTCAGTACCTCTCTCAGGATATTTTCTTTTTTTTTATAAAGCACTTCATCACTAATATTCTTACTGCAGCTGTCAGCTTTTCATTGGTCAATATGTTGACATGACTCATAAATGTAAGTTGCCTGTTACTTGTGGTTTTCATGAATGATCCATTGTCGACAACAAATGTCAATTCCTTGAAGTGTGTTTCCTTCCTCACTCACGATGTTGTGAACAATCTTCTCAAAAGCAATGCCTCTCAATGCCTGCCATTCTCCCAGAGTTTAATTACTGATTGATTGATTGATTGATTGATTGATTGATTTAGAAACCGACATCACAGCATTCGGGGCATTCCCATAAGCGCTCCGTCCCCATCCCCAGCAGCCAGCGAAGAGTTCCAACACTTATAGCACCAGTAGCAATCTGATTATATGTCCGTCTCTCCTTTTCTCTGAGCGTCGATCGTCGGTCAGATCCCCTCGTCACCCCTCGCTGTCACATTCTTGCCAGACCATGATGATCCATTTGCTCCTCCGAGGGGTACACGTGCTCCCACAAGGCCGCAACCACGTATGCCTTGTCATGCATCAGTACTCCACCAAGTTTTGCATAGCCAGCCAATCTGTCCGACAGTTCATTCCCCAGCACATCAGTATGCCCCGGAGAAAAGATCCAGACGATGCTTGTCACCCGTGACTTCCGAAGCGAAGCAAGCCACCCTGAACGAAGCTTGCCTGTCCTCACCCTACTCAGCATGCTCTCTGAGTCAGTTACAATCACGCTGTGTGTGTGTGTATTGTATTCTCCATCCAGCGGAAAGCTACACTGACCGCCTCCACCTCCATTCTTAAGCTAGATGTTGTGGTATCATATGCCAGACACTTCGGCACCAAACTTCGACCATTAGCTTTTGCTAAGAACCCCCAGCACTTCTCCAGCCTCTCAACACAGAACCATCTGTGTATATAATCACTTCACCCGGGCGAGCATTATCTTGAATTAGTTGCTGGATTTCCAATTCCGTGGCCCCTGCTAGCCACTCCCTGCACTCCCGGCTCAATGTGATTATAACTCTGCACAAGTCTGACTGCTTTGCTGGCACTCTGTTTAAGTACAGAATTTAATTACTGATTGCCTTCCATACAATAGAACATGGAGTCCTAAGTGAAACCACATCACTCAAGCAAGCTAGGACTTTGGGAATAGACTTATGGGATGTCGCCAGCTCCGGAGAATAGCAGATGGTAAGGGGATATGATTAGACCACTTCGGCATCAACATTCAGACTGATTGAGATGGTGATGATAATGATAATCTCAACTCATCTCATCAGGTTCCTCTTGTACCTTGCGGCGTCGAGGTGAAGTATAAACATCGTGAGAGTGCCCGATTATGGGCTTCATATATCGATATTACCATGGACTCTGCTATTCCCTCCGTCCAACGTTTATGTGGTCGGCCTTTTCCTCTGTTTCCATCTGGTCTGTACATCATTGCTTGTTGTGGTATGCTGTTGAATGGTAACCTACTTGCATGGCCAAACCATTTGACTTGCTGCTTTCTAATAAAATTTAGTGCTGCTTTAACCCCCCACTTTAGTCCTGATTTCTTCATTTCTGATCTTATCTCTTCTTGATACGTTGAGTATTCTTCTCGGGAATCTCATTTCTGTTGTTGTGATTATTCTTTTCTCTTTTTCTGTCATTGTCCAGGTTTGGCATTGTTAGCATAGAGTTGGTAAGAAGATTGTGTTGTAAAGTGCTTTCTTAGTAATTATTGATACATTTTTGTTCTTTAGTATTGGTGCCATTTGTCCAATGAGTTGGTTTGCCGTATTGTATATATTTTCAATCTCGTCTTCTGGTCTGCCATTTGATGATATTATACTTCCTAGGGAAACGAAACTCTTTACTTGTTTCAAGGGATGTTCGTTTAAGTGAATTGTTGTTGTTTTTTCTTCTTTAGTTATAGTCATTATCTTTGTTTATCACACAAATTGCTCCTCACTGCCCCATGTGAAATGTAGAACAGATAGGAGTCTCGGCAAGCCAACAGCCAGCACAGGTAC
The DNA here is from genome assembly GCA_963921405.1 of Cepaea hortensis. Taxonomy (NCBI): domain Eukaryota; kingdom Metazoa; phylum Mollusca; class Gastropoda; order Stylommatophora; family Helicidae; genus Cepaea; species Cepaea hortensis. The sequence goes on along the minus strand of OY992887.1, from coordinate 27,426,163 downwards.
ATTGTGCTTAAAGCCGCCGCCAGAATTCCAACAGAAAAGTCCTCCACGAAAATACAGTTCATCGTCGATGGAATCGGCAGTCACCAGAAAGACTTCACTGACCCGGGTTTTATCCCACAATGCTCGGTCTCTTTCCGCAGGGCGACTCGTCGAGAATGCCGCACAAAGCACGATCTCCGTAGCTCCAGCACACGACTCCCAGGAGTCTCCTGAAAAATGTACTCGTGAACCGAAAAGGCAAACGAGTCAATTTAGCGACAGCCGTCAATTGTTCCGGATATGTAGTTCACTGTTCTAACAACAGCGGATAGACGTAAAAGCATTTGGCACGAATCTCACAGCTCACAGTGTCGAGCAACGAACTCACTAAGTAGCAGGGTGACGGAACCATGTACTACTACCAGTCTAACATGAGGAAAATGCGAATGCAAACCGTAGCCACAAGCATAAATACGCCAGAGGACTTAACGGTTTAATGCCTAACCGCCATGTTGGGGACCGGAAGTCTTGGACAAAGTTAACTTAAATCTAACAACACATTTACAAATTATGTTAACTGAAATCTAATGACACTTATACACACTACTAGGTGGACTCTAATACAATGACACGCACTGTTAACATGACTTTAAAGTTTATAACAATCATCACCATCATCATTAACACCATCATTATTAGCATCGTCATTATTAGCATCATCATCAATAGCATCATCATAATTATCATTAGCATCACAGTCTAATTAGCAGTATCATCATCACTAGCACCATTTTCATTATACGCATCAACATTATCATCTGTAGCATTATCATCAGTAGCATCATCATCAATAGTATCATCACAATTAGCATCATCACTATCATCATAATTAGCATCATCACAATCATCATCAATAGCTTTATCAAGATCACTATTAGCATTAGCATCATCATCATAATTATCATCATCATTATTAGCATCGTCATCATCAATAGCATCATGATTATCATTAGCATTATCATCATTAGCATCATCATTAATAGTATCATAATCATCATCTTCATCATCATCATCATCATCATCATCATCATCATCATCATCATCATCAGCATCAGCATCAGCATCATCATCATCACCGTCATCATTTTGTAGCAGGTCCCATGCCGAGCCTCGCCCTCATTAATGCCCGCCGACAAGCCTCTCCATCCCTGTCCATCTCCTCTGCCTCAAGCTCTCCAATCCCCAGGATGTCTTGCATGTCCTGTGTGCAACTTCGTCCTGGTCTACCCTTCTTCTTCCCCCACGAACCAACCACGCCTTCCGTGGGTGTTCTGACCCAGTCACTGTGACGTTCACTGTGACCTAATTTTGTCAGTTTCCGAGACATGATCTTGTTGATGTAAAATGTTATTCTGTACCATAATTTTGAAGACCGTGTTGCGTTACACTGGATGGTAATGTTGCTTCCCTTCACATAATAAAAGTCATCTGTTTTGTTAGGATATCCCATTTTTGGTGGTGTGAAAACTGGAAAATAGGAGGAATAAATTATCACTTTAGAATAAAAGAAGCACATTGTCACATTATAATTTAAAAAATAAAATTGTCACTTCAGAATAAAGGAAATCGACAACACCGATCTCATCTCATCTCATCTCATCTTGTTCCTCTTGTACCTTGCGGTGTCAAGGTGAAGTATAAACAGCGGGAAGGTGCCCGCTTATGGTTTTTATGTCTCCATATTCCCATGTACTCTACTATTCCCTACGTCATCCCTACGTCTATCGTTTACGTCCTCTGCTTCCATCTGATCTGTACATCATAGCTTGTTGTGGTATACTGCTAGTTAGTAACCTAATTGCATGGCCAAACCATTTTACTTGCTGTCATCTAATACAGATTAGCAAATCTCCTATTTAGTCAGTCCGTTTATACTTCGTAGATTTTCTACAAGCAACACAAAAACACTTCAGGAAATAAGTCCCATTGACAAATAAACTCCACTGGCACTTAAGAGTCAATAAGCACTCAATCGCGTCCGAAAAAGAGAAACACGTTGTCACTAAAGACACGCATTGTCATTTCAGAAGTAAAAAACGAAATATTGTCATTTTATAATTTAAAAGAGCGTATTGTTATTTTAGAATAAAAGAAACGCATTGTCACTTCATAATTACACAAGAGTAATAGAAACGCATTGTAACTTCGTAATTAAACAAGAGTAATAGAAACACATTGTCGCTTCAGAATTTAAAAAGTAAATATTCTCACTATATAATAAAAGAATCACATTGTTAGTTCATAATACAAGAGACACATTGTCACTTCACCATAAGGGACTCATTATACACACTAAATTAAAAGACAGATTTAAGAAATACGAAAATTGAACAAGCAATGTACGTTATGCCGAATAAAGCTCATTTAATCATAGCCTTTCATGTAAGTTAAAGCACAGAAGCCAAACACAATATATTGCACTGCCATATTTCGCTGCATTTCGTCAGGCCATATTGCAGTGCTGTATATCATATGAAGTGAATAAATGAATTATACTCTGGCTAAAATACTTGGCGAGATGCAGCGAAATCTATCAGGCAATAAATTGCGCAACCTATTATTTTGTGGCTTGTGTGTTTAAATTCACTAAGGGGACAAATTGCGATATGCCATATAAATATCAGGCAGCCCACATAAATATTAAGTAAAAACGAATGGAATACATTATGATATGTCATTTAGGGTAGCGGGGTAGGGGTATCCCCTATCAAAGGAGAAGTAAGGCGCCTCCTTCCCTCCGCTAGCCTACGGGACACCCTTGGGCAAGGTGGAGTACCCGTTTAGCACCCCGATCAGGGTTACGTAAAGCCATGGGTGCAGGTGGTGGATGAAGATGCAGAGCAGCCAACAGATAGTTGTAGGTTATGGTCTCCACCTTCACGACGGTAGGCAGAGGATCTCTATTTTGAGGAGACAATGGCTACGGTCACTGACCAGTATGGTCACTGCTAGGAAGGAAAGCAATGGCAAACTACCTTCTTTACAGATGCCAAGAAAATCATGTTGTGTGAAATCACCTGCAAAATTTAGTAGATGCGATTGTTACACACAGTGAACAACTAGGGTTAGAATTAAATTGTAAAAAGACACAGATTATGGTCGTCACTAGGAAGGACGAAATACCACAATGTAATATACAAGTAAATGGGAATATTCTTCAACAAGTGAGCAGGTACAATTATCTCGGAACAGTAATAACATCTGATGGGAGATGCCTTGAAGAGATTAGAACAAGAATCGCCATGGCAAAAGTAGCCTTTAGCAAGATGAAAAACATATTGACCAATAAAAAGATGTCAATTGAAACGAGAAAAAGAGTGTTGAGATGCTACATTGAACCTGTACTTTTGTATGGATGTGAAGCGTGGACAATGAGCAGTCAGGCTGAAAAACATCTGATGGCTGTAGAGATGTGGTTTCTGAGGAAAATGCAAAGAATACCATGGACAGCCAGAAAGACCAATGAACAAGTCCTTCAAGAAACAAATGAAGATCGTAAATTGATTAGAGAAATTAGATGTAGACAGTCAAAAAATTTTGGGCATGTTATGAGAAGAAATGGATTGGAGAATTTGGTGACAACTGGTAAGATCGAGGGGAACAGACCAAGGGGAAGACCTAGAAGCAAGTACCTGGATGGCTTGGTCTTGTGGCATGGTCGAGACAGAAACACGGAGCTGATCCACGACTCTGGTGATCGATTGAGATGGCAGAACATGACCGCCCACGCTTACCGGCATGGCACATGATGGATGGATTTATCTATTAGGTTAAATATCAAATGATAATGAGGAACAACGAAGACTGTAATTATGTTTACTGAACTAACGTGAAGTACAACTGATTTAAACTGTGGTTTTTATCTAGATACAGAATATATCTTACCATGAGGAACACATAAAAATCTCATATACATCTGCACTAGTATGAGTGCGAGAATGTAGATAATAATCATTCTGTGATATTTCCACAGAAGAAACTGCATTGTGTCATTTATGTTGTTAGGTACTGTAAAATAAGGAAACAAACAGCATATATATATATATATATATATATATATATATATATATATATATATATATATATATATATATATATATATATATATATATATATATATATATATATATATATAATCAGTAGTATATCCTTTGCAGAACATCGCTCCCATGACAATATTTAAGAAAACTGCTCGGTCATAAGCAAGATATCCAGCATCCGATACACCCATCTGGAGATCATCCACCACATCCTCCACCATCTTCTGTTTAGCCTTGTTTCCCTCTTTTCCCGAGCATATACCCCTCCATTATTGTTCTCCCCAACCTTTCATGGCGTTTCAAGTGATCAAAATATTTCAGTTTGTTTTGTTTTATATATAGCGAAAGATACAGAATCAGAGAATAAGTAATATATTGTGGGTCAGAAAAGACAGAGACAAAGCATCACTCTTGATTTAAGAGAAAAAAAAATTACGCCTCTACTCACCATATCACTTTTAGCATTCGCTTCCGGTCAACTGACAATGAAATACCCACACCTTTGATGGAACCCTTACCAAGCATGACCTAACCCCCGCAGTCTGCACGTGCTGTGCTGAATCATCACCTGATTACATCCTAACACGCCCATCCGAAAATGTGAACTCCCATTACCAGTCTTGCTCACCCTTTGGTTTCTTGGATTGGATATGGGAAGGCGAGCTCTGCAAGCAGTTCTCATGGAGATAGCGCGTTTGGTACCGGGAAGGGAGGTCTCTACGCCGACCTCACAGCGATGGAGGCAGGGTCTATTCCATGTTCAGTTCAGTTTAGTTTAGATTAGTTTAGTCGACAGATCAATATCATGGCACACGGGAGTATCCCATAAGTGCTCCGTTTACTCCTAACTCAAGCCTAAGTCCGGAGAATCTCAGCTCAGTGCACGAACTCCGTAACACCGTCAAGGATCCTGAAATACTTTAAGTAGATTTTTAACTCGAAATTTTGCCCGAGCAGCGCGGTTAGGCTAATCTTTTTCGATGTCCAACTGCCAAGGGAATTTTTACATGCGCAACGATACACACGTGCGTCCGATCTCACTACCCAGAGACCAGGGAAAATTTTGTAACTAGAAGTCTACTTGAAAAAATCCCAGCCCTCACCGGGTCGTGAACACGGGACCTCAACAATGGAGACGGACACCATACCTCGAGATCACTCAGCCACCCCCCCCCCCCCCCCCACCACCACACAATACCATGTTCAGTCGACCTGAGTACCAACGATTAGGACTTGGGTGTAGAAAAGAATGGTCTCCCTGAAAATTCACAACAAACCAATAATCCAATCATACTTCCAACCAACCATACAACAAACCAGCAATCCAATCATCCCTCCAACCAACCATACATCTAACCATTGACAATGTTTTTGTCCCCTATGTTAATGTAACATGCACATTTGATGAATGAAAGATGAGTGATTGAAAGGGCCGAAGGTAAGACGGGCAATTCTTAACCCTTTGAAAATAAAGATTTTCGTTCGTTCGTTCGTTCGATCGATCGATCGATCGATCGATCGATCTATCTATCTATCTATCTATCTATCTATCTATCTATCTATCTATCTATCTATCTATCTATCTATCTATCTATCTATCTATCTATCTATCTATCTATCTATCTATCTATCTATCTATCTATCTATCTATCTTACTTTCTATCTATCTATCTATCTATCTATCTATCTATCTATCTATCTATCTATCTATCTATCTATCTATCTATCTATCTATCTATCTATCTATCTATCTATCTATCTATGTTCGGCGTACATATAGCAAGGGGACTTAACTTAAGATATAGCAATGCTACTAACAGTTATGTCCCTTGAAATAACTTTTCTTAAGTTAAGCCTCCTTGCTATATATAAATTATAAAAATAATAAAAACAAAAGTTTTATTACGTAAATAACTGTTTGTAAACTAACAAACTATGACAGTTGGCATCCCGGGAATGAGAAGAAAACATGTAGAAAATTTCATCTCAATCGGATGGACCGCTCGCGAACGCATCAATAACATGCAGACAGATATACATTGCATTTTATATATATATAGATTTATTGTTCTAGTTTCATTAGCCTGTATTAGGCAGTCTTTGTTAGTTACTCTGGCAGTCCAAGGAATTCGCAACATTCATTTCAGGAACCACATCTCTATTGCTTCTAATTCCTTCTTAATTTGTTTATTTACATTCCAAGATTCACTGCCATACAGCAAAACTGTTTCTACATAGCATTTCAGCATTCTCTTTCTTACATTCAGTGATAGTGACTTATTGCATAAGATACTCTTCATTTTCTGAATTGCGGCTTTTGCCTGCCCTATTCTGCTCTTAATCTCTGTTGTACATCTTCCATCTGATGTTATAAATGTCCCTAGGTATCTAAAATTATACACTTGGTTAAGGATTTTACCTTCTATTTCTATGTCACATTTTGGTGTCACCATTTTCTTTGATATTACCATTGTTAGTGTTTTCTTGATATTCAAGGAAAGTCCTTTCCTTGCACTCTCTGTTACTACAATGTCCAACAATTGTTGTAGGTCTGCTGAATTATCCGCCAACAATACTGTGCCATCTGCATAGCGTATATTATTTATATTATAACTTCCAACTAGTATTCCTGGCTTCTCTTTGATCTCTCTCATTATTACTTCTCTATATAGGGAGAAGAGATCTAGTGACAAGACACACCCCTGTCGTACCACTAGCTTTATCTGTTCGTAACTACTCTCTTTATTTCCCATTTTAATTGCTGCTACTTAGTTCCAGTAAATATTCTTTATTATTCTTAAATCTTTCCCATCAATGTTGATATCTTTTAACATTTTAATCAGTTCATCATGTTTTACTTTATCAAAAGCTTTAGTATACTCTATGAATCGCAGATATATGTCGTTCTGTTTCTCTATTGACCTTTTTATTAGTTTTCGTAATGTATATATTGCATTGTTTGTGCCCTTTCCCTCCACAAATCCATACTGTTCTTCACTAATTTCCATTTTTATTTTCTTCCTGGTTCTTTTCATTATGATTCTGAGTAGAAGCCCAGTGATATTGTATATGAGATTAATTGTTCGAAAATCTTCACATTCAATTACTCCTGGTCTTTTTTGTATAGCCATAAATACATATTTCAGCATATCGCTCGGTAAATATCCACTGCTGTAAATATCATTCAACATTTTGGTTAATATATCTACTCGAAATTCTCCCAATACTTCTAATTCTTCTATTGTGATTTCATCTGGCCCAGCTGTTTTTCCTTTCTTCATATATTTTATAGCGTCAGCGAATTCTTCTTTTAGAATAGGTGGGCCTTCTAAGTTACTTTCTTGTGTTAATTCTTCCCTTTCTTCTCCATCATATAGTTCTCTTATATACTCATACCACCTCTTCTTTATAGCACCCTCCTCCAATAATATTTTTCATGTTTTTGATTTCAAACACCATGTATTTATTCTTATTTTTCTTCCCATGAGCTCACTGATCTGTCTGTGTGTATCTTTTGTGTCTTTAATGGACTTTAATTCAAGTTTTTTGCACTGTTCGTTTAACCAACTTTCGTTTGCCTTCACACATTTATCTTTTATTTCTTTATTTATCTTGGCGTATTCTTGTTCGTCATTTTTACTCTCTTTTCATTTGTCCATCAACATTAAGATTCCTTTATTTATCCTTTTTTTTATTAGCTATTTGGCTTCTCTTCGGTAATATTTCTATGCTAGTTTGATTAATGGAGTCCCTTAACATTTCCCATTGTTCAAGATTACACATGAAATAAAATTCCTTTGGTATGTCATAAATTAACGATTTCGTGACTGAGATCTGGTCAGTAGAGTTTCCTTATCAAATATAATGTCACAAATTTCAGTTGTCAGCAATGTCGTTAGACATACAAATATTGTAGCAACGGATATGAACAGCATGAAAATAATACCACAGTACAAACAGAACAGTCGCTTTACCAGCATCGTGTCACTAGTTTCCGTTGTAAAAAATGTCGTTTCACACACTAGTATTGTAACAATGGATTCGAAATGCTTGCGAATAATACTATAGTACAGTCAGTACAAACAGTAGTCTCCTTACGAACATAGTGTCGCCAGTTTAAGTTGTCAATAAAGCCGTTAGAATTGCAAGCATTGTAACAACGTATATGAAATACCTTAAAATAATTCTAAATATGGACAGAAGAGACATGGTCAGTAGGGATGCAAATAGGGCCTGGAAGCACGGGATTTTAAGTAAGCAAGTCGAATAGTTCAGAGGGCACGTCGGCGGAGTCGTTATGAGGTTTCTCTGAGAATGTCATGAGCGCGGTTGAACAGGGTTCGACACCTCCGATGGCTGTCAGCGAAGAGAGGTACAGGGTGTTTATCTATTTCTCCGTTCAATTAGGCCTACACTTCTCTGGTCTTAACACTTCATAAAACCAGACCAGGTTCAGGCTTCGGACTTCTTTAGAAGTCAAATGGTTCAATGATGTAACTTTAACTCTATTGCCACGACATACCATACCATTAAGTCAGCAATAGAACAAGATGTAATTGCGGATTCGCAGAGACAATAAACACCAGCTTTGTGTAAAGCCTACCCAAAAGCCTTGTCAGGAAAGTCATATCAAATGAGTTATGAGCTAAGAAACGATTTGGCTGCACTCATGACATTCCCACATGCGCTCAGTCCCCTCGTTCAACAGCCAGTGAAGAGTTATACTACCAATTGTTCCAACTGCCATCTGATTGAAAGTTCTCCTGGTCTTCCCTTTTAGTCTTGAGATTCGTCCAGAACCCCTGCCAATCTCCCACCATATCATTCTCTCCACATACAGGTTCTCAGTCTGCTCCACCACATTCTCCACCTGGTCCCAAAGTCGACCGACCACGTCTCCCTTGTCCATAGGCAATCTACCACCAAGAGGTGCATTCCCTGTCAGCCTATCAACTTATTCATCCCCCGTAATCCCGCATGACCAGGGCAGTCAAATGTGTAACGTTGAAATGTGTATGAAGTCCATAGGAAAGCCTGGTTCCGAAAGACATTTCCTATATAACGTTGAAACGTGTATGACCTCCATATAAATATATTGCCTTAAATGTCATTTCCAATCTAATATAACGTTGGAACTTGCATGAACCCCATACAAAGGCAACGTCCTGAAAAGTTGAAAACCCCAAACAGAGATTGCGAGCAGACAAAAAGAATTAAGTAACATAAAGATCACCAAGTTTTCACACATACCACCTGTTTGGGCTTCCGTTTAACACTGTTAGATGAAGTGTTGAACATTCAAACACACATGTTGTCTAGTAATGTCTGGGTACAGGAAGTTGATGTAATGGCGCAAAACCCTCAGAAGCGTTATGTCTAAAGGAAATCATTAAAATGACGTCAAATAATCATGTGGCATAACGTAAAGTATAGGCGGTCATGACTCGCAATTCCATTCGATCACCAGAGTCGTGGATCAGCTCAGTGTTCCTGTCTCGTCCATGCCATGTGGCCAAACCATCCAGGTATTTTCCTCTCGGTCTGCCTCTTGGTCTGTTCCTTCGATCTTGCCAGTTGTCACTAAGTTCTCAAATCCATTTCTTCTCATAACATGACCAAATATTGTCCAAACAATTTTGACTGTCTACGTCTAATTTCTCTAATCAATTTACTATTTTCATTTGTCTCCTGTAGTACTTGGTGATTGGTTTTTCTGTCTGTCCATGGTATTCTTTGCATTTTCCTCAGAAACCACATTTCTGCAGCCAACAGATGTTTTTTTCAGCTTTACTGCTCATTGTCCAAGTTTCACATCCATGCAAAGGAACAGGCTCTATGTATCCCCTCAACACTCTTTTTCTCGTTTCAATTGACATCTTTTTATTGGTCAGAATGTTTTTCATCTTGCTAAAGGCTACTTTCGCCATGGCGATTCTTGTTCTAATCTCTTCAAGGCATCTCCCATCAGATGTTTTGACTGTTCCGAGATAATTGTACCCATTCACGTGTTGAAGAATATTCCCATTTACTTGTATATTACATTGTGGTACTTCGTTCTTTCTAGTGACGACCATAACCTGTGTCTTCTAACAATTTAATTCCAACCCCAGCTGCTCACTGTGTACAACAACTGCGTCTACTAATTTTTGCAGATCCTGTGCATTGTCTGCAATCAATACTGTATCATCTGCATATCTAATGTTATTGATGTTTTGTCCTCCAATGCTGATTCCATTTATATCTTCTACATTTCTGAAAATATTTTCACTGTATAGGTAAAAAAGATCTGGAGACATTACACATCCCTGCCTAACACCTCTCTTAATAGGTTGATATTGTCCCATTTCTTTATCAATCCTTATGGCAGCTTGTTGTTTCCAATATATGTTTTTTTTTTTATAAGTCTAATGTCTTTCCCATCAATTTGAAGATCTGCAAGCATATCCGTAGGGTCTTAAAAATAGTCTTTAGACTGATTATATTGCTCCTCTTCACGGAAATATTTAATAAAAGGCGAATTTTTTGTTTATTTTGTAAAAACAATGTATTTTTTACATTAGTACCAGGGGTTGGAAAGATACTAACATTTGCAGATGATATTATTGCATATAGGCAGGGGAGAGATAGGGTGAAAATAGCCCAGGAGCTACAGGCGACAGTAGACAAAGTGATTGACTGGTGCACTGAAATGGGTGCTGTCATCCACCCGTAAAAGGCAGCTGTTTAGTGGTGCTCTCTGGACAACAGGATTGTGAGAGCTGATGTCCCAAGCCTCACGATAGATGGTGGAAGCGTCAACAGAGAGAACAAACTGAAGTATCTGGGAATCACATATGACAGGAGCCTGTCCTTCAAAGATCATGTGGAGACGTTTGTGACAAGATCTCAAAAGGTATTCAACGCACTTAAAACTACGGCTGCAATGGACATAGAGCAGAGTTGCTTTTCAGACTATACCAGCACTTGATCCTCTCAGCGATTGATTATGGACTAGGACTGCTCACTGTCTCAAAGAGTCAGGTGGTGAGATTGGAGCGCATACAGAACGAGGCTATGCGGGTCATTCTGGGATGCACCAGAGACACCCCAGTGGTGTGTATGCGGTACATCCTTGGTTTGCCGACTGTTGCTGGTAGGTTCAAGGTGATGCAGACGAAGGCATACCTCAGAGTAGCTGCTGACACAGATCATCCGTTGCATGAGGCGCTGGACGCAGTTAAGGACCAGCGACTGATAAGAGGGACATCGTGGATGGTGTAACAAAACCGCCGGGCTTGGACTGGTTTGCTACTATAGATACTATCCCCGCCTTTGCTCCAACCACCTCACTAGCACTTCACATCTACCAGGCCCCACACAATCCGGGACAGCTGTACCTCCCCTCCCCTACCTAGGGTTTCCTACCCCAAGGGGGCTCGGACAAACACAAGTCATACCACAGCACAAAGTCATAGCTAACATAACAAAATTTAATTCATTACTACGTCAAAAGCAACACAGAGAAGGATGGCTGAAAGCCGGACCATAAGACAATATGTACATGAGCAAATCTACAGATGATTCTTCTGCATCATAGAGACTGTGACTATAGTTCGTGCGGTCGTCCTGTCGTGGTCACGACTCACCCAGGAACCTCCGGTGGACAGGAACTCCAAGGTCGGATGCCTCTCCAACGTTCCCTCTTCCTTCAGTGCTCCAACTCCCGGGATGATCAAGCGTAGTACCACTGCCTGACAGACACTGCACCTATGATCAAGGGTCCTCCCTTGATAGAGTACTATATCACCGTCACACTCTACGGAGAAAGTCTGGGCAGCCACTAGGCTACTAGCTGTCTCCCAACTGCAGACACGTACATGTAGCACTGTACTCTAAAGTTCAAGTGCCGGGATGCTCTTCTGTCTCATAAGTGACTGACACACTGATACGTCACCTATAACATGAGCGTTCGCTCCACATAAACACAATGTCACTTGCAAAGTCTAATAGGTGAATACCACCCTTCACCTATTCCACATAAACGCAATGTCACTTGCAAAGTCTATCAGGTGACTACACCACTTCACCTATTCCCATGTCTCTTGGAATAATATATCTTCACAAATTCACAAGTAACTACCCTGATCGAAGGGTATCAATCACATCCTAACCATCACTGTCAATGTTCAACACCTTGGAATGGTGTAGATCCCTACCCTAGCATGTCACTCCGGTGTTCACACCAATCAGTTAATCAATGTCTTAGGTCACTGGACCAAGTTTCGGCTTCAGAAAGGTAAACCATTGTAGGTACCCACCACACAAGCATGATAATATACAAGGTGTCCCATAACGACCCAGCCGGGCCGGAAGCATAATAAACAGGCCATGGTGACTGTTAACAGAGATTACTTCCGTCAACTTTGAAAGTTACTACCTTGCAATCCTCAAGGTTCTCACTGAGTTCGAATTCCACCAGTGCTTCACTGGCTAGAATCAACAGACGTTGTTTTGGATCCTCTCGGGATCTATGGACACTCGTCGGACTCTCTCCGGTGGTCACAGCATAGACCTACCGACACATTCTGTACTCAGCCATTTCAATCGTTGATCTCGGCAGATTCCTATGACCGCTCCCAGTAATGCCTTACTCGGTTTGATAGGCACTGGAGTGAGCCGGTCCCCTAGAGCTCATGGTTCAGCTCTGGAATCTCCGATAGTATACCAATAACAAATCCTGAAACACGGAGGGGGTGGTGTGAGTACTCAACTACAACAAGAACTAACTGCAACTCCACCATTACACCTGCCTCTCAGTCATACATAATTCAATCAAGATATATGGATGAGATCACCATATCATAGATCTACTCTTACCTATAATGTATAGGCATGATGATGTAAGAGCCAGCAATAGTACACCTGTAGATAGTCAAGTCACTCGTCTGGGCTACCACTAGTCCTCTAGTACCAGTGTCGACTGTGTGACTCTGCCAAAGCATAATGCGCCTGGTGCTAGTCCACTCCTGTTTCATCTTCCATCATCAATCAACCAATACACCTACTTCCCGTTCAGTGTAGGGATTACTTTATCTAGGGGGTGCCCAGCCGGACAAGTCCTCCTTCCACACATACTCACCAATTAACCAATCCTTTCACCCATGGATTGATCAACTACACACATTAATAACTATATGCCCATAATAAATTATATTCCTTATAATTCATTACTATAGTATTAACTAAGGATAAGGCATGAATTGTTAAACTTAAATAACCAACTCATATCACAGCCATCACTCCGTCCTGGGATCCCTGTCCCAGAACCTGAGTTGCCTTTTATTAACTGGCCTTCCATTTCAGGTCGGTCATCTCTGTGCCGGTCGAGCACAGCTTTGGTGGCCATCCACCAATACACTTTCCCACAACTACTGTGGGTCCCGTGCATCTTGTCCCGTGACGAATTAGGTCACGTCATCCAATGTAGCAAGGCCTCCAGCCTCTCCTCTACCACACCTCCGCTCCATATTTTTTTTTTTTTTTTTTTTGGGGGGGGGGGAATCATTCCCCTTACATACTACTGCTACTTCACGGCAGTACCTCAAGTACTCCATGAACAGAGTCATGTTTCTGGAAGAGTAGAATAATAGAGACAGACTCGGTTCGGTTCCTATCTCGGACCTACCTAGACGCAACAGCCTCGAATTACAGAGCGCCGCATAGCTCTCGGTCGGGTATGTTCAACCATCGGATCAGCACGATCGCTTTGGGGTCGGACCTGCAACCTAACTAGTCGGGCGGACCGGCCTACTTCCCAGTCGGTTAACTAGACATACGCAAAATTGTGTAACAATGCGTATACAGAGGATCAACAAGTTCGGCTGTGTTATTTCAAAACAGGTCTTTATTTGCACATGATGGTCGATACAAAATCCAAGTACAAATCAATCGTGATGTTGTCTTTTCTTCCCTCGTCCTTGGTGGTCACTACTCAACAACCAGCTACGTCACGACTTGAGCATCCTTCTTACTGTTCTATATGGATGCTCAAGCGTGCTGTAGTCTTGCACCCCTAAGCTAATACTAATATGATATTCATTCTGCTACACCTCCCTGTCTTTTAAAAGACTTTTCTTCTTCAAAAGTCTTAACTCCTAACCCCTTTATCCTACACCTTCTCTCCTTACCTCCTATAATTTCTCTAAGCCGCCCCAAACTAAATCTATTTTAGGTGAATATTTCCTTCCAATTGTACCACATAGCAAACCACTATGAAGTTATATTTCTTCTTCGTTTCTGGCTCTTCAAAATTTCTTTACGAAATATATATATATCATAAGAATGGCTCGTATCAATCGTTATCGTACAGTTGACATTATGAAATTTCTCATTCACACAACACAGGATAGACAGAAAAGATGTAGTTAAAAAAAAGTAAAGAAGGGGTGCGCACCCAATTTATGAAAAGTATAAGGAAATAGTCAACACAATCACATTTACCCCTCTTGCCAACGAAAAAACTTTTGTAAAAAGTTTTTTTTTTTTTAATATATCTTATGAAATACATCTCTGTTCACTATAAATTAAGATGATCTAAGTTTTCTTTTATATACTCAACATTTATATTGCCATCCACAACCTTGTATATATTTCACTTATCTCACCTTCAACCATGAACCAATGTTCATATTCCATGAACATTTTAAATTAATTAACGCTGTTTTTTTCACAGCTCGTACATTTTTCCCCCTCACATCCCATGACACGCCTCCTTGTTTATCTATTCCATATACCCAACCTTATATGCTGCCATTCACAGCCCTCTTTTTATCTATTCTCTATTAACCAACTATCATATCGTTACTCATAATATGGTATCCAATCCATATATCTTCAATTAATGCTGACTTTAATGCAGCTCCTATTTTAACTTTCCCATGACCATCCCCGGCATATGTTTCTAATATTTCATAGCCATATCAACCTCTTTATGCTGATTATCAAAGCAACAGAATATACCCATGAACATATTATTCGCAAAGATAATGTGTCCCTCTACTAGTCCTCAGTAGTTTATTACTATTTCTGAACGAAGGGTTCTATATAAAGTCCCGTGTATTGTTTTTATACTGGACAAAATCATAACTGTTTATAATTTAAACTCAACTTAACTGATTTCTAACATATTTATAAAAAAGGTAATTCTTATTTAACACACAAGACAATTCACTTAACTTATGAGTTAAGCGAAATAAAATCACAACAGGCCATCATACCCCCCCTCCCCAAGTTTTTTTATACATCATTTATGTTTCCCCTCATATCAATTAAAGGTATTAACTCATTCAAAGAAAAACATATTTTAAAATAATATAACATACATCCTATCTATTGTTAGTCTCTTTTATGGACTAACAATAACTTATTTATCTATTTAAGAAAACTCAAGAAGTCAAACCATAAAATCAATTGGCAATAAAATTACAGTAAAAAAATATACCTCACTCGAATTTACATACATATTAGTTATCTTAATACCCAATTATGTCTATTCTTCAAGACAACTTATTATAAGTATCAATAGAACCCTTTTCCATAACAAATGTGTCATATACATCCTCAAGTATCATTTTCCTTGTTAAATCATGAAATTTATATCTTGCTATCTGCAGTATTTTCTATCAATTTATTTCCTACGTTTCCATTTCCTCAGTAACTCCAAGTTCCTTTGAATAAGTGCTATCTCCACATCAATATCTTCTTCTTCGTATAAAGTATTACTTTCTTCCATACTACTATTTGATTCTGAATTTTCATCCATTTCTTCTTCATCTGTATGTCTATTACTAGCAGCTGCCAATCTTTTTTTTTTCTATATCCAATCTAATTTTTTTATCATCGTTTCTTAACGACCTTTCTAATAGGGGTATATATTCGTCGCTTGATGAATTTTCTCTAATTCTTCTCTGTCTTTTCACTTCTCTTTCTCTCTATCTCTCTATTCTCCTTTTCGTTGCTTGTCTAGTATTTTTAAATGGAGCACCTATCTCTTCTTCCATAGATTCAATACTATCATAATGACCCTCATTCATATTTTTTTCTTCTATCGTTTTCGGTATTGTCTGTTCTTGAGTATCATCACAAACTGGAGTTGTTATTAATTGACTTTGTGCTGGATCTTTTCTAAAATCTGGGGGTATTGTAGCTCTTCTGACGACTTGTTCATCTAAGTATCCGGTGTCTGAATAATAATTATTATTATAATTATTATTTCCCTTATCATCATTATCTCTTCTTAAGCGCTCTACGTGTGCCCTTGCTATATGTCCCGTGATCTGGTTCTTTATACTGTAAGATACATTTCCTAGCTTTTCTAAAATGTAATAACCTGGAACCCAACGAGCATCAAATTTAGAGTTCCTTCTATGCTTCTTATAATAAACTCTATCACCTACTTTGAATTCCTGTAATTTTGTATTCACGTTTCTGTACTTTTTCTGTCTTTCTCTAGCTTTAATTATATTGTTCTTTAATCTTACATGTGCTTTATGCATTTCTTGTATGATGACCTCTTGAAAGTCTTCCCCCATATATTTACGTCTTGGTTTTAACAGATTATCTATGGGTAGTATTGGCTCTCTCCCGTGTAATAAATAAAATGGTGAAAACCCTGTGCTCTCATTTTGATTTGTGCGTATAGCGCTAAGCGCAGGTCCTAGGAATAGATCCCAATCTTTTTCATGTTCATCGACAATCTTTGCTATAATATCGTACAATGTTCTATGTTGTGTTTCGTTCTTAGCATTTGAAGAAGGTCTATAGTATGAGGTCTTTATATGTTTTATATTCAAATCTTTTAATAACTTTTCGAATTTCTTATTCACAAATTCTTTACCATTATCCGTGAGTACAATCTGTGGGCAACTAAATCTTGGTACGAATTCCTGTAAAAAAAATATTAATGATAGTATCTGCGCTCTTATCTGGGATTGCATAAACTTCCGGCCAGAGACTGTAGACGTCCACCATATGAATTAGATACACGTTCCCTGATAATGTTCTAGGGTGAGGACCTGATATATCTAAACTAACTTTTTGCATTGGAAACTGAGGAATATCTGTATCTTTTAAGGGACACTTAATTGTTTTCATATTCCTTAATCTGCATCTTTCACACGTATCGACATATTTACAAGCAGTTTTAAATAAATTCGGCCAATAATATTTATTCGTAAGCGCTTTCACTAATTTATCACGACCGAGATGACCATTCTCATCATGATATGCTTTTAAAACTTCACTTTCCAAATTTTTGGAATATATTTCCTTAGCTGTTCGTTTCTTTCACTCATGTAATATAACTGTTCATCCTCTTGCAAAACTAAATAATTCTTCTTATACTTATTCTCATCCGTTTCTTTTAATTTCTGTTTTATTTCTAAGACTTTTGGATCTATTTCTTGTTCTTCTTTCATATTAAATTGTGCTAAATGTGGGTCTTCTGCTCAAGGTTCAGACTCTTGATCCGACAGTAAACTCTCAAAATCTTCTCTATTTATTATGGTAGAATCTAATATATTTACTTGCCAGTTTCGGTCGTCTATCTCCGGTTCACCTTCGTCTTCCTAGTTTCCTGATGACTATCCCTGTAGATTCAACGCCCATGTCTGTATTTTCCTGTTCTGCACTGGAGCTTCTAACAAAGATTTTAAAGGCATGTGGTCAGTTCTAATAATGAAATTTGCGTTATGTAGATAGTAGTTAAGTTTCTGAAGAGCATAATGAATAGCATAAGCCTCCTTCTCAATAGTCGACCATTTCCGCTGAGACCTGCTAAGTTTATGAGACAAGAAATAGATTGTCCTTTCATTTTTAACCCCTGGTATTCCAGATTCTTTTCCTTCATATGGTTGAACCAAACACGCTCCTATAGCATTATCTGAAGCATCTGTATATAATATTAACTGTTTATTCAAATCTGGATATGTCAATAGTGGCACTACTGTTAAGCTATTTTTTAAAAACTCGAACGCTTTTTGACATTCATCATCCCACTTAAATCTAGAGTATTTGCCAGTTAAGTTAGTAATAGGCTCTGCTATTTTTGAGAACCCTGGAATGAAACGCCGATAATACCCACAGGTTCCGATAAACGCACGAACTTCTTTTACGTTAGTTGGAGGCGGTAGTTCTTTAATAACCTTTACCTTATTCTGATCTGGTTTAATTCCGTCTCTATTAATAATATACCCCAAATACTTTGTTTCTGTTTTTAAAAATTCGCATTTACTGAGCTTCAGTTTGACATCATGTATTCTTAATCTGTCGAATACTAATTTTACATGTTTTAAGTGATCATCTATATCTCCTTCTGTATAAATTAAAATGTCATCTATGTATGCCAATGCAAACTTTTGCATACCCTCTAATACTTGATTTATTAATAGCATATAATAAGAGGGCGCTGTACGTACTCCAAAAGGCATTCGTAAGAATTCGTAAGAACCTGCGTGTGTACAAAAAGCACTCTTTTTCTGGGCGTCTGGGGACATAGGTATACACCAAAATCCTGATATTGCATCTAACGTGGTAAAGAAAGTAGACCCATTAAGTAAGCCCAAAATATTGTCAATCACCGGTAATGGGTACGCTATATTTTTAGTGATTTTGTTCAACGCCCGGTAGTCGCAGCAGAATCGATGTGAACCATCAGCTTTGGTCACAATTACTATCGGAGATGACCATTCTGACTGCGATCTTGTTATTATTGCTGCTTTCAACATATCTTCTATTGCCTTTTCAACAATTTCTCAATTTCTTAGGGGAGTTCTATACGGTTTTAAACTAATTGGTGGATGATCTCCAGTATCAATTTCCATCGTAACTGTTTTTGTCCTTCCCAATTCTAAATCATTAATTGCAAATACATCCTGATTCTCTTTTATAAGTTGTTCTAATACTTTCTTATTTTCTGGTGGAGTTTTTAACTGTGCCATCAATTCTTGCTCTCTTGTTATTTTGTCTAGTGAATGTATTTGGGCTGTATTTCTTCTGAATGGATGGATCAATTCATCCTTCTGCACGTTCCCTTTTCTTTCGCGTCTGCGTCTGTTATTAATTCTTTCACTAGGAGTTTCTGAATAATTTATTCCCGGCATTTCTACTCTATCTGTTGCTAATATGTCATTAATGTTATGTTCTACTTTGGCTATTACACATCCTCTGTATAATTTAATTTCTCTACCTGTGTTGTTAATAATCATTACTGGAAAAGTTAAGTGTTTATCTAATGATATTATTCCATCCGTAACTTCTAGACCAGGCTTATCAATTACCTCCCTTTGCAATTCAGTGATTCTAACTGTGTGTCCTGCTAAATAATATGGATTTCTTTTAACCTTTGCCTGTATCAAATTAACCGACTGTGGTTTTAACGTCGTAGACATTTTAACTCTAACCAGTGCTGATATATGCATGTCCTCCTCTAAATCTACGTACACGTCCTTGAATTTTAATTTATGTAGATCAAACATAAGTCTTACACCATTTTTTATTAGAAAATCTCTACCTATAAGCATATTTCTATTTAAATCTTTCACTACATGGAAAAGATGTCTTATGCTGACTCCCCCCCCCCCCCCCCAAATTTAAGATTTATTATTGTTTGACCAACTACTTGTAAATTTTGTCCTGTAACAGAGTGAAGATTATTATGACTCCTAAATATTCTGCAATTTCTCATTATTTTATATAAAAAACTTTCTTTGATTACACTAACCTGAGCTCCCGAATCAATTAATGTACGAACTCTATATTTTCCTATTTCTATTATACATGAGCTAGGATCTGTTTTATTCTCTGTAAACTGTTTGATTTAATCTAATTGAAAGTATTCTCTACTCGTCCTACTATACCTGTTATTAAAATATTCTTTAAATCTTGGGACCTTGTTATTTTCCCTCCTACTGCAGGTCCTATTTAATAGGTAGGGCGCCGGTTTTCCTGCGTTCTTGGACTTGTAAAACGTCTGTGTCTATCTTCAACAATCCCATTTAATCTGCTATTGCCATTTCTATTTTGTGTATTCGACTGAACACGCCTGTTACCACAAAAGCGAAAAATGTGTCCCCTTTGGCCACAACCCCAACAGACTATATTTGTGTTATTTGTGTTACCTACCGTCTCACTTGTAGGATTTCTCATTTGTCTTCTTGCATCATAAGCATTTCTGTTACTTCCTTGTAATTTCTGTATACTTCCTCTCCTATTCCATCCGACCCTTGTTTGTCCTATCTCCATGGGCTCTTCAATCCTGTCTTCTCGACTGGTTCCTATTTCCCGTCCTACTCTCAATCTAAATCTACGTCTCAAGTTCTCCTCTTGTACTGCTATATCTACAGCTTGTGATAACCTCTCAGGATATTCCCTCATCAGCTTAAATTTCAGTCCGTCTGACTTTATACCATCTACAAAAATCCCGACCAACATCCGTTCTACCTCTTCTCCTCGTACGTTTTGTCCTAAAAATGCTTCTTCAGCCAGGTTAATCAACCTATTACTAAACAGTAGTACCGTTTCTCCAGTGTTTTGTTTGGATTGTCTTAACACTGAAAACACATGTTGGGGGTCCGTGATTTCAGCGTATTTATGTGCCAAATCGTCCTTGAAGTGTTCCCATGTCTCATCTACGCTAGCTTCTAATTTCCTTCTGATATGATCAGAAACCGGTTCTGTCGCCGTCTGATAAGCAAGTTTCATTTTTTCTTCATCTGATGCTGACACCAAATATGCATGTTTCTCTATTGAAGTTATCCACTTCTTAAAATCTTTCGCCTGTCCGCTAAATTTAACAATTTCAGCTACCATTCCTTGTTGTTTCATGACTGTGTTTAGTTTACCTATTACCGTTCCTACCCCAGTCAAAACTTGTGTCAGTGAACCTTCTTCTGCCATGCTGAAATATTTTACTATACACATATACAAGCAAATTCACATTTATAACAATTTATCTAAATGATCTTATTAAAATCACATTAAAAAATGTTCTCATAGGAGTTATACTTTACTTAATTACCGTCAAGCATGTCTTTCCTTGCTCCCAGAGAAGCGTGAATTCACGTACGTTCTTTAAAAATTTCCCTTGTCACGGTTCCTGTATAACTCAAACGTCTGGAGTTCGTATTATTTAGTAGCTATCCAAACGTGACTTCAGTGATATCCTTCTTCCAGCGTCTCAGGTTTCGTTACTTTCAATTTCACTTTCAGCCCCTGGTCGGGCCCCTACCAAACTTGCAGTTTCTTTTCACCCTAACAGGGCTCTTCAAGGCGTCGGCTTGAAAGCGAGTCCAGCTCGATAGAACGATTTAATTTGGGTCTTCTCTTCAGCAGGTCGACACCCTGTTAAAATGTTCGCTTTTGTTGAAAACATTTTGATTTGCTGGAGTTCAAGATGAGCGAACGCAACTGTATTTTCTCGTAATTTCCAATTGAAGGAGCAATAGGGTTGAACTAAAACAAGCTCTCATTTTTCTTCAGGTTCTCAAAGTCAATATTAAATGAACATAACACAAGGAAACAGCTCCTTTAAACCAATTCTCTATTGAATTCGAGTTGTTTATAGCTGTCTTGAGATTTCTTTGCTAGTATGTAAATGTGTGACCTTCAACACAAGGTTACTTAACGGCTGTAATAATTGCAAGTCAAACCTCACAGCAATTCGACAAACATCACGTTGCTTCAAATATTTCTGACGAAAAACAGCTTGATAAAACTCCACAGTCATAGGCAATCATGTTATGTAGATGACTCCATTCAAAAATCTTGATGTGTGTAAGTTTAATTTAGGTAGTCTGAAAAACGCTTAAATTTTGACTTTGATTCAATTATAGTTGGTCCGACTTTGAACTTTTTCTTTCTTTTATTTAATGAATGTCTAAAATTTTGTTTGTACCTCAACAAGTTGCTTGGTCCACTTTAGCATGCGGCATGTTGACATTTCGTACTTCACGTTGTTCACGCGACATTCAAGTAAAAAAAATCGGATCCTGTATGCGGCACCATTTCTCCATCTTGTAACAATGCGTATACAGAGGATCAACAAGTTCGGCTGTGTTATTTCAAAACAGGTCTTTATTTGCACATGATGGTCGATACAAAATCCAAGTACAAATCAATCGTGATGTTGTCTTTTCTTCCCTCGTCCTTGGTGGTCACTACTCAACAACCAGCTACGTCACGACTTGATCATCCTTCTTACTGTTCTATATGGATGCTCAAGAGTGCTGTAGTCTTGCACCCCTAAGCTAATACTAATATGATATTCATTCTGCTACAATTGAACACGCACGGTCACTCTAGCGGACGGACATTTAACAAGCAGTGACAATAGGTCTTATAAATACTTCCTATCAACTGTTATCCACTAAATGTAACACCTTTCTTCCTATGAGGAATAACACTGGTAATATTACACCGCAAATACTTACCTGTCTACCTGTCCCATGAATCACACCTTGGTTGCAAGAAAAATCACCACCACTGATCTAACACCTTGGAGTTACATCATAATCTAACGAAGCAAATTATACATCTATAATAATAATAAGCCCTACCTTATCATTATTAACAGCATCTACCATTTCTGTGTAATGACTGACAAACAATCTGCCTTGCGTGAGTAATTATTAAACCAACCAAGTAACTGCTACACACTTGGTAAAGTACCGGAATCTCTCTGGCACACAGCAGTGATCAACTATAAATATCACTAACCATGCAAATCATTTGTAAACTAACCCTTTATAATTCTATCAATCTACAAACAATGGTTATTCGCGAGTACTAGAGATAACACACGTTCCGGCACATTTTGGATACACACGCTCAGCTGTTGAGCCCGTCTGTCAACACAACAGTTCGCTGATCGATAAGAGCTAATTAAATATGCAGGCCGCCGCTGGCAAATGTCTCCGCTTCGCTACGACAAACGCGGTCGGCAATTAATTTTCTTGGGACAGTAGGCGCTGTATATGGACAATAGTTACACAATAGACAAAGGATTCAACTAACCTGTGATATTCAATCACAATCTTGACTGCTGATGTCCCGCTCTGGCCGCGCACACTGACATCAACTTTCAGCAGCTCAATTTGGTGATCGTTCTACGATGAGGTCCGACTGGTGACTGATCACCCCCAGCTAAATGCGTCTTCACAATGCCTTCACTGCACGAGTGAATTTCATGATCCACGGAGAAGTCTTGCATCACGGATTGTTCGACCTTCTCGTGTTCCATGAGGCACTTGTGAGACAAGCGTGATCTTGACCACGTACGCACTTACTGGGGAAGCTTCTAGATTTCTCTAGAAATAACCAGACTAGTGACGTTAGGCACTACTTTCGTTGGGAAACCCCCTTATTTATTAGTATTACGCCAAGGGAGACTAACCCTTCGCCATCCCTCCAAAGGGATATAACTCAGAGACCAGCAGATCTGCAGACGTTTCGTCACAGATGGCTCAGGCGGAGGATACGATCAGACAGGTGTGCCCCTTGGAGAACATTAGGCGAGGAGAGGAGTGGGTCAGAATGCCAACGGAGCAGTCAGTCTTGTGCAGAGTTATAATCACATTGAGCCGGGAGTGCAGGGAGTGACCAGCAGGGGCCACGGAAGTGGAAATCCAGCAACTAATTCAGGATTCCGGAATAAGTGGACAACTCTGCACCTGAGCAGGGCAGGGCACTCACTTGTCCTTACAGTCGGAAATGGCTGTCAAAGGAAGAGTTAAAAGACCACCGTGTGAATGTGGAAGCCAAGGGGAAACCACCACATTATTTTCCCAAGACTTCATGGCAAAACATAAATCAAAGTTAGTGAAGGACGTTAATGGCTGTCTTAGGGCATCCTCGTCCGGTAGGGACAGTCATGAGCCACAGGTGACACCAGACCGTCATCCAGCTACTGATGGCAAAATCATAACTAAAATAAATAAATTTAGAGTAGGAACATGGAATGTTAGGACATTAAATGAGCTAGGAAAGTTGACCAATGTTCTAAGAGAGATGGATAGCATGAAAATGAATATACTAGGCGTTAGTGAGATGAGATGGAAGGGATCGGGCAAAATTATAGCTGACAATCACACAATAATTTATTCTGGAGGGAAAACACATGAAAAAGGTGTAGGAATAATATTAGACGAAAAAACAGCCAAGTCAATTAATGGATACTGGTGTATTTCAGATAGAGTTATTATGGTAAAAATCAAAGGCAAACCAATAGACATAAATATTATACAATTATATGCACCAACAGCAAGCAGTAGTGATGAAGAAATACAACACTTTTACGACGAAATAGAAATGGCGATGGCTCAAATTGGATCACAAGAAATAAAAATAATACTTGGTGATTTTAATGCAAAAGTAGGAAAGGGAAAAATGGAGGATGTAGTGGGGAATTATGGTTTAGGTACAAGAAATGAAAGAGGGGAAATGCTAATAGAATGGGCAAATATCAATGAGATGATAATTGGAAACACATGGTTTAAACACCATAAAAGACGACTGTGCACATGGATAAGCCCTGATAAGAAAATACGCAACCAAATTGACTACATACTAATTAATAAAAGATTTAGAAATGCTTTAATTAATGTAAAGACAATGATTGGTGCTGACTGTAATAGTGATCATATACCACTATGTGGACAAATAAAAGTAAGATTAAAGAGAGGGGAAAAAATGGTTAAGAACATGAGACTTAATAAAGAGGTTCTGAAAATAGATAAAGAAATGCAAGAACAATACAGAGTGACTGTGAAAAATAGGTACAATGCAATAACTAAAATACAGAGTATAGATGAACAATGGGAAATGTTAAGGGACTCCATTCATCAAACTAGCAAAGAAGTATTACCGGAGAGAGACAAAATAGCTAAGAAAAAATGGATGAATGAAGATATCTTAAAACTGATGGACAAAAGAAAACAGAGTAAAAATGACAAACAAGAATACGCTAAGATAAATAAAGAAATAAAAGATACATGTGGGAAGGCTAAAGAAAGTTGGTTAAACGAGCAATGCAAAAAAATTGATTTAAATTCCATTAATGATACAAAAAATATGTACAGACAAATCAGTGAGCTTACAGGAAGAAAAATACGAATAAATACAGGGTGTTTGAAATCAAAAACAGGAAAGATATTATTAGAGGAAGGTGCTATAATGAAGAGGTGGAATGAGTATATAAGAGAATTATATGAAGGAGAAAGGGGAGAATTAACAGAAGATAGTAACTTAGAAGGTCCACCTATTCTGAAAGAAGAAGTCGCTGACGCTATGAAACGTATGAAGAAAGGAAAAACAGCTGGGCCAGATGAAATCACAATAGAAGAATTAGAAGTATTGGGAGAATTTGGAGTAGATATATTAACCAAAATGTTGAATGATATTTACAGCAGTGGATATTTACCCAGTGATATGCTGAAATCTTTATTTATAGCTATACCAAAAAGACCAGGAGCAATTGATTGTGAAGATTTTCGTACAATTAACCTTATAAACCATATCACTAAGCTTCTACTAAGAATCATAATGAGAAGAATCAAAAAGAAAATAAAAATGGAAATTGGTGAAGAACAGTATGGATTTGTGGAAGGAAAGGGCACAAACAATGCAATTTATACATTACGGACACTAATAGAAAGGTCAATAGAGAAACAGAGAGACATATATTTGTGCTTCATAGATTATAATAAGGCATTTGATAAAGTAAAACATGATGAACTGATTAAAATGTTGGAAGATATCAATATTGATGGAAAAGATTTAAGAATAATAAAGAATGTTTACTGGAACCAAGTAGCAGCAATTAAAATGGGAAATAAAGAGGGTAGTTACGAACGGATAAAGCTAGGAGTACGACAAGGGTGTGTCTTGTCACCAGATCTTTTCTCCCTGTATAGCGAAGTAATAATGAGAGAGATCAGAGAGATGCCAGGAATACTAGTTGGAGGTTATAATATAAATAATATACGCTATGCAGATGACACAGTATTGATGGCGGATAATTCAACAGACCTACAACAATTATTAGACGTTGTAGTAACAGAGAGTGCAAGGAAAGGACTCTCCTTGAATATCAAGAAAACAGTAACAATGGTAATATCAAAGAAAATGGTGACACCAAAATGTGACATAGAAATAGAAGGGAAAATCCTTAACCAAGTTGATAATTTTAGATACCTAGGGGCATTTATAACATCAGATGGAAGATGTACAACAGAGATTAGGAGTAGAATAGGGCAGGCAAAAGCCGCTTTTCAGAAAATGAAGAGTATCTTATGCAATAAGTCACTATCACTGAATGTAAGAAAGAGAGTGCTGAAATGCTATGTAGAACCAGTTTTGCTGTATGGCAGTGAATCTTGGAATGTAAATGAACAAATTAAGAAGAAATTAGAAGCAACAGAGATGTGGTTCCTGAGACGAATGTTGCGAATTCCTTGGACTGCCAGAGTAACTAACGACGACTGCCTGAAACAGGCTAATGAAACTAGAACATTATATACAACAATAAGACAGAGACAAACATCTTTCTTCGGTCACGTGATGAGAAGAGAGGCATTGGAGAACATCGTAACAACTGGAAAGATGGAGGGGAAGAGAGGCAGAGGTAGACCAAGAGAAGTCATGCTGGATGGATTGAGACGGTGGCATGGAGGAATATCAGCACCAGAGTTGATCCAGAAAACCAAAGACCGAGATCTATGGAGAGCCATGAACGCCTACGCCAGCCGGTACGGCACTTGATGATGATGAATTCAGGATAATGCTCGCCCGGGTGATGTGATTATCTACACAGATGGTTCGGTGTTGAGAAGTAGTAGAAGTGACTGGGGTTTCTTGGCAATGGCTAATGGTCGAAGTTTGGTGCAGGAGAGCCTGGCTTATGATACCACAACATCTAGCTTAAGAATTGAGGTGGCGGCAGTCAGTGCAGCTTTCCGCTGGATGGAGAATACGATAAATACACATATCGTGATTCTAACTGATTCAGAAATCATGCTGAGTAGGTTGAAGACAGGCAAGCTTCGTGCCGATTGGCTTGCTTCGCTTCAGAAGTCACAGGTGGCAAGCATCGTCTGGATATTTTCTCCGGGGTATGCTGGTGTGCTGGGGAATGAACAGGCAGACAGATTGGCTGGCTCTGCAAAACTTGGTGGAGTATTGATGCATGATAAGGCAGGCGTAGTTGCGGCCTTGTGAGAGCACGTGTACACCTCGGTGGAGCAAATGGATCACCATGGTCTGGCAAGAATGCGACAGCGAGGAGTGACGAGGGGATCTGGCTGATGCTCGACGCTTAGAGGAAAGGCGAGACGCACATATAATCAGATTGCTACTGGTACTATTGGGTTGGAACTCTTCGCTGGCTTCTGATGATGGGGACGGAGCGCTTATGGGAATGCCCCGAATGCTGTGATGTCTGTTCCTAAATCAATCAATCAATCAATCAATCAATCAGTAATTAAACTCTGGGAGAACGACAGGCAGTGAGAGACATGGCTTTTGAGAAGATTGTTCACAACATCGTGAGTGGGGAAGGAAACACACGTCAAGGAATTGACATTTGTTGTCGACAATGGATCATTCATGAAAACCACAAGTAACAGGCAACTTACATTTATGAGTCATTTCAACATATTGACCAATGAAAAGCTGACAGCTGCAGTAAGAATATTAGTGATGAAGTGCTTTATAAAAAAAAAAAAGTACCACGAGAGAGGTACTGAAGAAGGGATCTGAACACACATTCTAAGAGAGATGCTAAAGCTGGGATTCGATGACTTGTAGACATGATGTTTCAGTGTGCACTGAGGATAATCTTTCGATTACTAAACAAACCTAGACGGTATATTCGTCACTAGGAAGAACGAAATATCACAATGTAATATAAAAGAAAAACACTTAAATTAGTCATGAGTAGGGGATATAAACAAATAAATTTGTTATAAGGGAGATAACTGTACGTTTAATAAAGATAAAACATATACTAGCGATAATATTTATAAATAAGATAAAACTTCGCTAGTGCAACCTTAGAAATAAGGAAATCACATTTGAAGTAAGAATTGTTAAAGGTAACATAATACTCTTAGACTTCTTACAGAATATGTTTTTAATTTTTTTATACTTACATTTTATAATCGACTTTTTAGTCGTTTATTCATTATTTAAATTTTATTTGTATTCTTTCAATGTTGTGATGCATATTTTGTTCCGCTCCTCCCCCTAGATGGGGGAGAACTTTTTTTTACTGGCCTCATAAGGCCACAAGCAGGAAACAAAAGTTATTTAGCAATATTGTTGACACATAAGTGCGAATGAGCCTGAGTGTGAAAGGTTTTTCTATTAAATGGTTTGGTATGCATGGGAACGAATGATTACTTAAACACCATCGTCAACAGGTAATATTATGTAGTTACACCATGCAAAGAATATAATTAGTTAGTTAGTTAGTTAGTTAGTTAGTTAGTTAGTTAGTTAGTTAGTAGCGGTTCCAACTTCACAGCAACGGTTCATCCCCATTATTCTCCGTTCCTGTGCCAGTGAATATCACACAAAACGCTCACCACTGCCCAATGTGAAAAGTGGAATATAATGAATATAATGTCACACGTTTATGAATGTATATGCTGTATTTGCTAATGATCCCAGATGGCGGTGTAAACCGCGTCGCTCGATTCAGAGATTTATTATGTGTTCTGTGCGTGTTTCCTAACATCATTTTGTTCAAGTAAGGATGAACCTACGACAGGTCCAGCAAACCGGTAGGGAATTTATTTGTTCAAGAACTATTGCTCGAGAATTATGGAGAAAATTGAAAGAAAAACGCAGCTCTATCAGCGTTCACGCCGGAAACTACACACCGTAGCGACACAACAACAAGCGACTAACGACGACTACTGCTAAATTTCGACATACTTCAAATAGAAAGGAGATTTTTGCAACTTGGAATGTTACAGGTCTGGGACATAAGGAACCAGCTCTCGTAGAGTTCATGAAACAATCAAATATTCAATTATTAGGACTCGCAGACACTAGGAAAAAGGGGCAGAACACGAAACAAACACATGAAGGTTACGTTCTTATATGGAGTGGCGTCGATCAGCGAGCTACAGCTAAACATGGAGTGGGTTTTTTGTTGCATCCAGACAAAGCGAAAGCTATTATCAACACTAAATTTATATCAGAAAGGATAATATTAGTATAGATCAAATAAGGAAATACAACAACGACTTTTATACAAACATACGCCCCATGTAATGACACTTACAGGGATGAAGACAAAGACGAATATTTTGATAAACTTGCAGACACGTTAAATAATGTCAAGGAGACAGATGAACTAGTTGTGATGGGTGATTTTAACGGACGAATAGGCACACGAAGAACACCGTGGGAGGATTGCATGGGGCCATTCAGCGACACAGAGACTGATTGTAACAGCAATGGTCAACGTCTACTCAACATATGTTCGGAACATGGACTAATAATAGCAAATAGTTGTTTTCAACATCGTCGTAGCCACACCAAAACCTGGTATAAATGGAATGACTTAGACCAAGCATCTCAAATTGACTTTATTCTAATTAGGAAATCAGACAGAAGGCTACTATTAGATTCAAGAGCACTCCCAAATACAGATGTTGACACTGATCACAAACCAGTCATAATTAAAAAGATTTCACCACACAGGAAAATAAGAAACAAAAAGGTAACAACACATGTCATCAATTATAGGAGGCTGCAGGAAAATACAGTTAAAGACGAATTCAACCAAGAAATCCAAAACCTACATAAGAACATCCCTGATGACCACTCAAGCGTAGATAAGGAATGGACATGTTTCAAGGCTGCCATGCTCGACACACTGAAAAATAAATGTGGAACAAAGAAAGTAGGACAGTACAAAAGATTAAGAACAGCCTGGTGGAACAACGAAGTTAAAGATAGCATACTCAAAAAGAAGGTAGCATTCAAAAAGTGGATCACAACTAAATCTGAACAGGACTATATTACTTATAGAATAGCACGACGTAATGCCAAACGAACAATTACAGCATCTAGAGATGAATCCTGGAGAATATACGGTGAACAGATGGCGACACTAAGCAAAGACTGCCCAAGAGAATTTTATAAACGTGTCACCACAATGAGAAACACAGATGCATCTTACAACCCAACCACCATCATAAACAGCAAAAGAGGTATACCGATATTTAATCCACAACAAAGACTAGCAAGGTGGGCAGAATACTTTCAAGAACTACTTAACCCCACACATAACATAGAAAACCTCACTTTTGTGCCTAAATGCCAGGGACAGCAAGAACCAAATTTCATACCTGCAGAAGTCAAAGCAGTTATACAGAAAAGCCCTAAAAACAAATCAGCAGGTCCAGATGGAATAACCACAGAAGCTATTCAGGCCTGTTGGGAAACAGGCGTTAAATGGCTAACAAGACTTTTTAACATAGCATGGGAAGAAAGAAAAGTCCCAGATGATTGGCAACAGGCAATAATAGTACCAATATGGAAAAAGAAAGGCAATATGAGAGAGTGCGAAACATACAGAGGTATATCACTCCTGAGCCATATAGGGAAAATGTATGCAAAACGTTTGGAACAAAGAGCTAGATCAATAGTTGAACAACAGCTAAGCAAAGCACAATTCGGTTTTCGGAAAGGTAAAAGTTGCACTGATGCATTATTTACACTTAGACAAATTTGTGAAAAAACTATCGAATATAGTGACCAGCAGAATATTGTGTTTGTGGATCAGGAAAAGGCTTTTGATAGAGTAGACAGATACAAATTATGGACCATTCTTGAAGACTATGGGATAGAAGGGCAACTGCTAGAAAACATCATAGCCATGTACCACTCGAGCCAAAGTGCAGTAAGAACACAAGAAGGTATATCAAATATGTTCATAGTCAATACAGGAGTGAGGCAGGGATGTGTGCTCTCTCCCCTGCTATTCAATATCTACATGGACAGAATTTCCAAAGAAGCAAGTCTCGACAGAACAGATTCAGAAAATTTAGAACTCTTTACTCCAGATGAAACAACTGACCCACAAGGAATAAATGAACTTCTATTTGCAGACGATCAGTGCCTGTTTTACAGCGATGAGGGCAGATTACAAAATCATATTACTAATCTGAGTTCAACCTGCAGCAGATACAATATGAGTATAAACACAGCCATAACCGAAGTAATGCAAGTTAGCAGATCGCCAGGCCCACTAAGTATACAGATAAATAATACACCTCTGAAACAAGTTAAAGAATTCAAATACCTTGGAAGTATGATCACAGAAGACGGCAGATTGGACAGAGAAATTGAAATCAGATGTCAAAAAGCTAGTGCACTTACATATCAACTATCACCCTTACTGAAGCATCCAAATATACCCATGTCCGCAAAACGACAGATAATAAACAGCATATTCACACCAACCCTATTCTATCAATCTCAAACCTGGACTTTATCCAAATTACACCTTCGCAAGATCAACACCTGCGAAATGAGATGCCTGAAGAGAGCTGCCAACTTAACAATCCGAGACCGAGTATGAAATGCTACTATCAGACAGACTGTGGGATCAACATCTTGTGCCACATTTATTGAAAGACAGAAGATCAAGTGGTTTGGCCATGTTGTTAGAATGCAACATCAGCAACTACCATCACTGGCCTTACATCAAAGATCATCTGCGACGAGACCACGAGGACGTCCAAGAAGAAAATGGATTGACGACATCAGAGACATTGTACAACCACACGGAATGACACTATCCAGTGCCGTCCACCGGGCGCTGGAACGCAAATTATTCCTCCCCACGACGCTTGACGGCAGAAGTGGAAGATGATGATGATGATGATGATGATGATGATGATGATGATGATGATGACTATGATGATGATGATGATGATGATGATGATGATGATGATGATGATGATGATGATGCTAATGATCGATTGATTGATTTAGGAACCGACATACAGACATTGCGTTTTATATATATATATATATATATATATATATATATATATATATATATATATATATATATATATATATATATATATATACTAGCTGACCCGGCCCGGCTTCGCCCAGGCCCTGGAGGGGATCTATCTATCTATCAGTATGTCTGTCTGCTTGTTTGTCTGTCTGTCTGGCTGACCCGGCCCGGCTTCACCCAGTCCTTGGAGGGGATCTATCTATCTATCAGTCTGTCTGTCTGCTTATTTGTCTGTCTGTCTGGCTGACCTGGCCCGGCTTCATCCAGTCCCTGGTGGGGAGCATCTCATTTAATTCATATAAGTAGTCATATAAGCTCTCCCGTTCCCGACTATCTGTCTGTCTGTCTATCTGTCTGTCTGTCTGTCTGACCGGGCCCGGCTTCACCCAGTCCCTGGTGGGGAGCATCTCATTTAATTCATATACGTAGTCATATAAGCTCTCCCGTTCCCGACTATCTGTTTGTCTGTCTGTCTGTCTGTCCCGGCCCGGCTTCACCCAGTCCCTGGTGGGGTGCATGTCATTTAATTCATATAAGTAGTCAAATAAGCTTCCGTTCCCTACTATCTGTCTATCTATCTGACCCGGCGTGGTTTCGCCCAGCTCCTGGCGCGCAGTAACTTAAAAGATTGTCCTTCCACACACCATTCAATGAAAACTGTAGAAAAAGATGGGTTAAAATGTTATGCATAATGCATTATTTTTATGCAAACTTTAAAAATACCTTAAAGATTATATCATTATTTAATATAACTCATATGCCTAAAAATAACTATAGACAAAGAGTTTAACAATAGTGCAGGTAAGTCCAACAATATGACTATAAAGTATATAGAAATGTTATTAAAAGTTATGCCCCTTGAAATAACTTTTCTAGAGTGAAGTTCCCCCTGCTATATAGACATTATATAATGAAAATGGAAAAGTAAATGTTATTAAATAAGTCGAAGATTTTACATTCAGAAATTATTATATTCGGTTGCACAGGAATGAAAGGAAGACGTGTAGAAAATTTCATCTCAATCGGATGTACCGTTATCGAACGCATCCAATACAAAAATCCCCACACACAAACAAACAAACATACACTCTGTTTTATATATATATATATAGAATGTATGTCTGTAAGTATGTCTAAATGTATGTATGTATGTTATTTATGCGTTCGCGAACGGTCCATCCGATTGAGATGAAATTTTCTACACGTCTTCTCCTCATTCCCGTGCTGCCAACTTTCATAGTTTGTTAGTGCACAAACAGTTATTTACTTAATATTATTTAATATTTCAATTTACATTATAATTTATATATAGCGAGGGGACATAACTTTTAGTAGCATTGCTGTGTATGTAAAATTTTTGCATATTTCTCAAATAGGTGGACATTTTCGCTACAGTTATCAAAATGCATATGCGTTATAATTCTCCTCCTGCTCCCCTACTCCTCCTCCCCTACTCCTCCTCCCCTACACCTCCTCATCCTCCCCCTCCTCCTCTCGTACTCCTCCTCCCCTCCTCCTCCTCCCCGTGCCCGTCTTCCTCACCCTCCTCCCACTTCTCCTCCTCCTCCCCCTCCTCCCTCCTCCCCTCCTACTCCTCCTTCTCCCTCTTCCACATACTCATCTACTCCTCCTCCTCCTCTCCTCCTGACCATCCTCCCTCTTCCTCCTCCTCCCCTCCTCCTCATCGCCCTCACCCTACTCCTCCTCCTCCTCATCCTCATTCCTCCTCCTCCTGCCCATCCTACTCACCCTCCTCCCGCTCCTCCTTCTCCTCTACTCCTCTTCCTCCCCTCTTTCCGCCTCTTCCTTCTCCTCCTCCCCCTCCCTCACCTCCTCCCCTCCCTCTCCTCCTCCTACCCTCCCTTCTCCTACTCCCGCTCCTCCTCCTCCCTCCTTTTCCAACTCCTCATTCCTCCTCCTCTCCTCTTCCTTCCTCCTCCTCCCCCTCCTCCTCCTTTCCTCCTCCTCCTCCCCTCTCCCTCCTCCTCCCCTACTCCTCCTCCCTTCCTCCTTCTCCCCTCCTCCTCCTCCTACTCCTCCTCCTCCCGCCGCTTCCTTCTCCTCATCCTCCCCTTCTCCTCCCTCTCCTACTCCTCCTCCTCCCCCTCCTCCCTCCTCCTCCAACTCCTCCTTCCTCCTCCTCCCCTTATGCTCCCCTCCTCCTCTTCCTCCCGCTCATTCTCCTCCTCCCCCTCCTCTTCCTCCTCTCCCTCACCCTCCCCTCCTCCACCTCCCCCTCCTCCTACTCCTTCTCCTCCCCTCCCTCCTCCGTCTCTCTCCTCTCCCTCCTCCCCCTCTTCCTCCTCCCTCCTCCTCCTCCCCTACTCCCCCTTTTCCTCCCCTCCTCCTCCCCTTCCATCCCCCTCCCCTTCCTCCTCCTCACCTATTCCTCCTCCTCCTCCCCTACTCCTCCTCCCCTTTCTCCCGCCTCTTCCTTCTCCTCCTTCTTCCCCTCCTTCTCCTCCTCCCCCTCCCTCCTCCTCCCTCCACCTCCTTCTCCTCCTCCTCATCCCCTTCCCCCCTCCTCCTGCCCCTCCTCCTCCCCTCCTCCTCCCATCTCCTCCTCCATCCTCCTCACTCCTCCTCCTCCTCCCTCCTCCTCCTCCTCCTCCCCCTCCTTTTTCCTCCTCCACCTCCTCTTCCCCCTCCCCCTCCTCCTCCTTTTCCTCCTCCTTCTTTTTCTTCTGCTGCTGCTGCTGCCGCTCCATTTACTTAAGTTAATTGTTGGGGGAAGATGTAAAGATCTTTCAAGTGCTCTTTCTAATAATAGACAGATAGACAAACAGATAGATAGTCGGGAACGGGAGCTTATATGACTACTTATATGAATTAAATGAGATGCTCCCCATCAGGGGCTGGGCGAAGCCCGCCCGTGTCAGACAGATAGACAGACAGACAGACAGACAGACAGACAGACAGACAGACAGACAGTCGAGAATGGGAACTTATCCATCCATCCATCATGTGCCATGCCGGTAAGCGTGGGCGGTCATGTTCTGCCATCTCACTCGATCAACAGAGTCGTGGATCAGTTCCGTGTTTCTGTCTCGACCATGCCACAAGGCCAAGCCATCCAGATACTTGTTTCTAGGTCTTCCCCTTGGTCTGTTCCCCTCGATCTTACCAGTTGTCACCAAGTTCTCCAAATCATTTCTTCTCATAACATGCCCAAAAAATTGTGACTGTCTACGTCTAATGTCTCTGATCAGTTTACGATCTTCATTTGTTTCTTGAAGGACTTGTTCATTGGTCTTTCTGGCTGTCCATGGTATTCTTTGCATTTTCCTCAGAAACCACATTTCTACAGCCATCAGATGTTTTTCAGCCTGGCTGCTCATTGTCCAAGCTTCACATCCATATAAAAGTACAGGTTCTATGTAGCATCTCAACACTCTTTTTCTCGTTTCAATTGACATCTTTTTATTGGTCAGTATGTTTTTCATCTTGCTAAAGGCTACTTTTGCCATGGCGATCCTTGTTCTAATCTCTTCAAGGCATCTCCCATCAGATGTTATTACTGTTCCGAGATAATTGTACCTATTCACTTGTTGAAGAATATTCCCATTTACTTGTATATTACACTGTGGTATTTCGTTCTTCCTAGTGACGACCATAATCTGTGTCTTTTTACAATTTAATTCTAACCCTTGTTGTTCACTGTGTGTAACAACCGCATCTACTAAATTTTGCAGATCCTGTTCATTGTCTGCAATCAAGACTGTATCGTCTGCATATCTAATGTTATTGATGCATCGTCCCCCAATGTTGATTCCTTCCATATTTTCAATATACTGTCTGTCTGTCTGTCTGTCTGTCTGTTTGTCTGTCTGACCCGGCCCGGCTTCACCCAGTTCCTGGTGGGGAGCATCTCATTTAATTCATATACGTAGTCATATAAGCTCCCGTTCCCGACTATCTGTCTGTCTGTCTATCTGTCTGTCTGTCTGAGCCGGCCCGGCTTCACCCAGTCCCTGGTGGGGAGCATCTCATTTAATTCATATAAGTAGGCATATAAGCTCCGTTTCCGACTATCTGTCTGTCTGTCTGTCTGTCTGTCTGTCTATCTATCTGACCCGGCGTGGCTTCGCCCAGCTCCTGGCGCGCAGTAACTTAAAAGAATGTCCTTCCACACACCATCCATTATTTTTAATTAAAACTGTTTTTAATCACCTACATGGCTGTAAATAACTTCTTTAAGCATAAAAGGATGAGTTACAATGTTGTGCATTATGCATTATTTTTATGAAAACTTTGTAAATGCCTTAAAGATTATATCATTATTTATTATAACTCATATGCCTGTAATTAACTATAGACAAAGAGTTTATAAATCTTTGAAAACGATGCAACAATATGACTATAAAGTATATAGAAATGTTATTAAAAGTTATGCCCCTTGAAATAACTTTTCTAGAGTTAAGTCCCCGTTGCTATATAGAAATTATAATGAAAAATGAAATATTAAATTTTAGTAAGTAATTAGCCGATTTTACACTAAAAACTATGGCAGAAAGTTGCACAGGAATGAAAAGAAGACGTGTACAAAACTTCATCTCAATCAGATGGACCGTTCGCGAACGCATAAGAACGGACGGACACCCCTCGCCTATTATATATATATATATATATATATATATATATATATATATATATATATATATATATATATATATATATATATATATATACATACAGACAGACAGAGATCGCTTTTTATATATAAGAAGATATATATATATATATATCCATCATGTTCCATGTTGATAAGCGTGGGCGGCCATGTTCTGCCACTTCACTCGATCACTAAAGTCGTGGATAAGCTCCGTGTTTCTGTCTTGACTAAGCCACATGGCCAAGCCATCCAGGTATTTACTACTCGGTCTTGCCCTTGGTCTCTTCCCTTTGATCTTGCCAGTTGTCACCAAGTTCTCCAAGTCATTTCTTCTCATGACATGCCCAAAATTTTTTGACTGCCTACGTCTAATGACTCTAATCTGATCTAATCTAATGCTGAGGATGGGGACGGAGCGCTTATGGGAATGTCCGGAATGCTGTGATGTCGGTTCCTAAATCAATCAATCAATCAATCAATCAATCAATGACTCTAATCAGTTTACGCAGACAGCAGAACACATACTCCAGGACTGCCCAAACTACAACATATCCAGGCGAACCTTCTGGCCTAGAGAGACAACAGTGGACGATAAACTCTATAGACGGCGGATTGAACTAAAAATAACTTTTACAAGAGACAACATTGCAGTTATAGACATATTTCAGGCGAATTTACTGGTATATCACATTGTGGTATTTCCTTCTTTCCAGTAACGACCATAATCTGTGTCTTCTTAATATTCAGTTCTAACCCTAGTTGCGCACTGTGTGCAACAACCGCATCGACTACACATCTTGCAGGTAATGTTCATTGTCTGCAATCAAGACTGTATCATCTGCGTATCTAATGTTAATGATGTATCGTCCCCCAATGTTGATTCCTTCCATATAGTCTATATTTCTGAATATATTTTCACTGTACAGGGAATGAAGATCTGGAGACAATACACATCCCTGTCTCTCACCTCTTTTAATACGCTGATATTGACCTAAATAGTTATCAATTCTGATGGTAGCTTGTTATTTCCAATATATGATTTTACAAGTCTAAGGTATTTTCAATCAATTTGTAGATCGTCAAGCATTCTTATCATATCGACATGTCTCACTTTATCGAAAGCCTTTGTATAGTCAATAAAGTAAAGATATAGATCTTTGTTTACTTCTATAGAACGTTCAATTACTGTTCTCAGTGTATACACAGCATTTATTGTGCCCTTTCCTTCTACAAACCCACATTGTTGTTCTCCTATTTCGGGTTGTATTTTCTTCCTAACTTTTTGCATGATAATTCTCAGCAGAATCTTCATGATGTGGCTCATTATACTAATTGTTCGATATTGATCGCATTTCAAGGCTCTTGATTTCTTCGGGATTGCTACAAATATAGAATTACATAATACAGGAGGTATATCTCCAGTATCGTATATTGCGTTCAGCAGTCTGGTGACTTGGTCTATTCCATATTCTTCTAAGGCATTGATAATTTCTATTGTGATGTTATCTGTACCCAGGGTCTTGCCAGTTTTCATATGGTTAAGAGCATTCTGAACTTCCATCTTCAAAATTGATGGTCCTTCATTATTATTCCGATAATCATATTGTTCTTATCTTGTATCATCATAAAGGTCTTTCACATAATCTGACCACGCATGTAAAATCTGATCTTTTACTATTATGATTTTGCCATCCTTAGTTTTTAGGCAACCTGTTAATGTGTGTGTTCTTTTGTTAGTGATGTCATTAATTCTTTTGTGCATTAATTTGATATTCCGGGTGTTTTGTTGGTTTTCAATTTCCTTGCAATTTTTCTTAAGCCATGTTTCTTTTGCCTCTTTGCATAGCTTCCTAATTTTCATGTGAATCTCTTCATATTTTTCCTTGTTATTTTTGTTATTTCTTCTTACTTGCATGAGTTTTAAGATCTCTTCCGTCATCCATTTCTTGCGCCCTATTATCTTTATTTTTGGGATGGTTGTTTCTGCAGCTTGGTTGACTGACTTCTTTAATATTTCCCATTGGTCACTAAAAAAAAGTCGCTTAAAAGTCGACAGGATCGACTTCATTGCACCGAGATTTATCCCATATGGCTCGGTCTCTTTCCGCAGCGCGGAAAGCGTCGCACAAAGCACGAACTCCGTAGCTCTAGCGACGACCCACAGGAGTCTCCGAAAATTTAACTCGTGAACCGAAGGACTCGGCCCGTAATCGAACCCACAACTTTCGGAGCCCGAGTTAAACGGCTGGACCACTTCGCCACGAAGACTCCCTAACGCCTTGAAATAATAATTCCATATCGGACAATGCATCGAATCTGTTCTTTACCTCTACGTTGAATTTATCTTTTATTCCCTCACTCTTCAGTGCCTGTAGATCAAATTGTGTGTTTCTTGGTGAATATTTGACTTTCTTTAATTTTATATGTAAATTGCTTAAGATTAATCTATGGTCGCTGTAGCAGTCTGCGCTTGGTAAATTTTTTGCGACTTTTAAGGCATTTCGAAATCTTCTGTTCATGAGAATATAATCAATCTGATTTCTGATCTTATGATCAGGACTCCTCCATGTCCATAATCTCCTTGGATGCTGTTGATACCATGTGTTTCCAATAATCAAATCATGCTCTTTTGCCCACCGTACAAGACTGCAACCTCTTTCATTTTGTTCCCCTAGGCCATTCTTGCCTACTATGCATCCGTCCTGTTGATTTCCAACTTTGGCATTCAAGTCACCCATTATGATAACCGAAATGTGCAATAAATACTCCATATATAAAAATATAATTATTACTGAAATTGTTATAAACAAACACATGATCCGGTTGATTGTGTAAGCTGGAGAACATTTCATAAATTGTGCTCAGTGGCCCATACATTGTGTGTCTTCTAACAGTCCATGCCGTTTGGCGTTGGTGATCATGACTGACCTCAATCTTCTATCTGGTGTAGAGCCAATATTGTTATACTCCTTGGCGCGTGGTGATGGTGGTCACGTTTGTCCACAGTCTTCTGACACGTGTACTGTGTAATTATAACCAATAACTGTAACCAATATCCATAACCAACAACTATAACCAATATATATAGATATATACACACCTAAAAAGTGAAGTGGAGTGAAGTGAAAAGTGAAGTAAAGTAAGGTAAAGTAAAGTAAAAATAAAGTAAAAGTAAAGTAAAGTAAAGTAAAAATAAGTAAAAGTAAAGTTAAAGTAAAGTAAAGTAAAAGTAAAGTAAAAGTAAAGTAAAAGCAAAGTAAAAGTAAAGTAAAAGTAAAGTAAAAGTAAAGTAAAAGTAAAGTAAAAGTAAAGTAAAAGTAAAGTAAAAGTAAAGTAAAAGTAAAGTAAAAGTAAAGTAAAAGTAAAGTAAAAGTAAAAGTAAAATTAACTTAAATTAAAAGTTAATACAAGGTGAAAATAAAATACAGGTAAAGTAAAATTATGTAAAAGTAAAAGTAAAGGTAAAGTGAAGTAAAAGTAAAGTAAAGTAAAATAAAGTAAAAATAAGTAAAAGTAAAAATAATGTAAAGTAAAGTAAATTAAAAATAAGTAAAAGTAAAAGTAAAGTAAATTAAAGTAAAAGTAAAGTAAAAGTAAAGTAACAGTAAAGTAAAAGTAATGTAAAAGTAAAAGTAAAATTAACTTAAATTAAAAGTTAATAAAAGGTAAAAGTAAAGTACAGGTAAAGTAAAATTATGTAAAAGTAAAAGTGAAGGTTAAGTGAAGTAAAAGTAAAGTAAAGTAAAAGTAAAAGTAAAGTAAAGTAAAAAAAAAAATAGTAAAAGTAAAGTAAAAGTAAAGTAAAAGTAAATGTAAAAGTAAATGTAAAAGTAAAAGTAAAAGTAAAAGTAAAATTAACTTAAATTAAAAGTTAATAACAGGTAAAAGTAAAGTACAGGTAAAGTGAAGTAAAAGTAAAGTAAAGTAAAGTAAAGTAACAGTAACAGTAACTGTTTTTTCTCCTTGTAAGCGTATTGGGTGAAGGTCCTATTTATATTTCCATAGAACAATGGACATTAGATGTGTAATGTTGTCAATGTGGCGCCGACCGAATTTACATCCAGGAACATTTCACGCTATACAACGCTACCTGGATCGGGGTTCGAACACATAACCATGACCCCGGCAGACAGTTAACAGAAAGTCATAATCAACTTCTTCCACTTTTGCCGTCAAGCGTCGTGAGGAGGAATAGGTCACGTTCCAGTGTCCGATAGGTGACACTAGATAGTGTCATTCCGTGTGACTGGGCAATGTCTTTGATGTCATCTATCCATTTTCTTCTCGGGCGTCCTCTTGCTCTCATGTCAGATCTTTAATGTAGGGCCAATAATGTTGCATTCTAACAAGATAACCAAACCATTTGATCTCCTGCCTTTCAATATACATTACATTGGCACCTTGCCGTCTTGACAGACGATAGTTTGTGCTTTAAAAAGGCATAATAACCTTTATCTATGGCGGTAGCAAATGTGACTGATAAGGCCAATTTGCGCTGTAAATGTCCGTTCACACTGGGTGCATGTGAACACGTGGTCATCTCCACCATCATGCACCATCTTACGTCTCAAACGCTCGGTGTGAGACTTATCTGCAATAATTTTCTCTTTTGTCTTTATTCCATTTCTGATGTTTGCCCTCCATGCAACACGTTCAGCGGCGACTTGCTCCCAATGTGCATTATCAATGCCTGTATCAATCATGTCCCGCTTACACACATCTTTGTATCGTAGTAGAGGCCGACCCTGAGATCTCTTACCCATCTGTAATTCACCAAAAAAGATGTCCTTTGGTATTCTACCATCATCCATCCTCCTAAGATGTCCTATCCATCTAAGTCTACGAAGACTGAGCATGGAATAAACTGTCACACAACTTGATCTTTCCAATACTTCAGTATTTGTGATTTTGTCTTGCCACTTAATACCAAGAATTCTTCGCAGACACCGCATTTGAAAGCTGTTTAAACGTTTCTCATGGTGTGAGTAAGTTGTCCAGGTTTCACTGCCATAAAGAAGAGTACTAAGGACACAGACTTGATAGACAAGGACTTTTGTTTTTGCAGTAAGCTTCCTGTTCTCCCAGACTCTTTTTCTTAACCTGTTCATTGTTGTTGCTGCCTTACCAATCCGGATGTTGATTTCCTGATCTAGGGATAATTTGCTATTTACTACTGATCCTAGATATGTAAAATGGTCTACCATCTCTAGTTCGGCGTCGTCAATAAAGATTGATGTTACCCCATGTACACCTTGTGACATAATATGTGTCTTCTTTTTGCTAATTGTTAAACCAAATTCAGAACAAGCATTGGAGAATGCAGATAGTAGACATTGCAATTCTTCCTCAGAGTGGGTCGTAACTGCAGCATCATCTGCAAAAAGCAACTCTCTGATCAGTACCCTCCTAATTTTGGTCTTGGCCTTCAGTCTATGAGCATTGTAGAGGTCGCCATCTGAGCGTGAGTGAATGTATATATCACCGTCCTGATCACGAAAGGCATATTTCAGTAGAAGTGAAAAGTATATTCCAAAGAGGGTGGGAGCTAGTACACAACCTTGCTTAACTTCACTCTTGATTTCAAATTCTTCAGAAGTTGCACCGTCAAACTTGATTATACCCTTCATGTCTGTGTGGAATGATTCCACAATGGACATTAGAGTTGGTGGGCAGCCAATCTTCTTTAGTGCCTTGAACAGACCCTCACGGCTGACTAAATCAAATGCCTTTGCGAGGTCGATGAAGGCAATAAACAGTGGTTGATTCTGTTCACGGCATTTTTCTTGCATTTGTCGCAATGAGAATATCATATCAGTGGTAGATCGGTTCTGACGAAAGCCACACTGTGATTCGGGGTAGACTTGATCTCCTAGGACTTGAAGTCTGCGCAGAACAATTCTGGCAAATACTTTTCCAACAATACACAGAAGTGAGATACCCCTATAGTTGTTGCAGTCGCTCCGATCGCCCTTGTTCTTGTACAGTGTTATGATGCTTGAATCTTTGAAATCCTGTGGGACTTGTCCTTCTCGCCAGCATAGCTCTATTAGCTGGTGGATCTGTAGAGTGAGTGTGTCTTGCCCACTCCTGATAACCTCTATTGGAATCCCATCCTTACCTGGAGCCTTGCCAGATGCAAGTTCATTTATAGCACACTTAACTTCTGTTATGGTAGTAGGTGTGTTCAGTTGGTCAAGAGTTTGTAGAGCCTCTATGGCGTTGGGGGGCATCATCCGCTAGTTTGGTCTCACTTGAGTAAAGCTCCAAATAGTGCTCTACCCATCCGTCCATCTGCTGTTTCTTATCAGTGTTTCTCCAGTCAAGGTTTTCAATGGTGCACTTCTTTTGATCACTGGACCACAGGCTTTCTTTATTCCTTCATACATGCTTCTTATGTTTCCCTTATCACTTGCGATTTGAATGGACTCACATAACTTTATCCAATAATGTCTTTCAATATATGTGGCGGAATATGTTGATAAAAATGTCTGTGAGATAACATAATTTCTTACTCGATTTCATATTGTTAAGTATACAGCTCTTCTTAAGCATTTCATTTTGCAAGTGATGAGTTTGCGTAAGTTTCAAACGAGAAAGTGATTGATGAAAATGTGCACCATAAGAATTCCACCTCCATTTGATAAGGTTTATATCCAACCCCTAATTATGGTTTAATGTGTAATTGCGGTATTGTCACCTTACCTACAGCAACATATCGATGTGGGTTATCGACCAATTAATACACAGTCACTAAATAGAGAACTGGGGCTTTTATACTTAAATGTGTATGTGTGTGTGTGTGGGTGGGGATGTGTGATTGGGTGAGGGTTGTGTGGGTGTTTGCGGATGGGTTGGGGATGTGTGGGTGGGTGGATAGAGGATGTGTGTGTGTGGGTGGGTGTGCATAGGATATGACCAGTCGTATGCAATAAGTCACTATCATTGAATGTTAGAAAGAGAGTGTTGAAATACTATATAGAACGTTCTTCCATCCCTCCCTACCTACCCATCACACGGTAGACACCATCACCACACGGTAAAGACAACTAACAGAGTTCTTTGAACTATTTACCTCTTTCTCTGCCATGCGCCCATACATCGCCATAATTGACCGACAGTGGCGCCCGTGGGCCCTTTAATCGCCACAGTTTAAACAGTGGTTTATTTGTCTCTTTTCTTATGTATTACATATGCCCTAGTGTAGTCAATATATTCTCTCTGCTCGTGTATTCGTTTCATGGCCAGCATGTTTTATCTTCTATAAGTGAATCTAAACACAGAAGCCATAAATAGTATATTGCACGATTTATTGTCTGGCACATTTCGCTGCATCTTGTCATGTGTATACTGCAGAGTCATGTCACATGAATTGAATAAATTATTTTACTGTGACTGAAATACTTTAAACACATAGTCATTGGTATTGTTCGAATCTGGAGCATGTTATTTCGCGGCATGCATATATCCGCAAATCCTTCCATCCATCCATTCATCCATCCATCCACATCCATCCATCCTTCCGTCCTGTACCATTTGTACTTCTTAGTGTGGTGTCATAATCATGTCACAGATAACAAATTGCTACCGTCGTCTCGTGACCATCTGTTTCGACCCATACTCCCCATTCATCCCTTGCAAGTATCACTTCATCTGTAACCAAACAACCAGGATTCCCCATCGACAAACATAACCAGAATTTACACACATCACTAGCAATACATCTTCACATTTCCTGGTGAAAAGATTGTCTGGTGATTCTGCAGGCTTATTTAGTCAAGTGTATACGCTATTGCTACTACTAATTTTACGCTTAAAATTCATTCGCAGAATATCCATTCTTGGACAAAATCATAGGGCGATAACTTTAATCATTGCGGTCGATGGGAATTAAAAGTGAAATAGGGCAAGAGGAGATAACCGCTAGGATTTTATAATTAGCATAGAAGCTTTCACAATGTTTGCTTTGTGGATTTAATATAATCATGGTGTTTATTTATG
This sequence comes from Cepaea hortensis, assembly GCA_963921405.1. Classification (NCBI taxonomy): domain Eukaryota; kingdom Metazoa; phylum Mollusca; class Gastropoda; order Stylommatophora; family Helicidae; genus Cepaea; species Cepaea hortensis. The sequence goes on along the minus strand of OY992887.1, from coordinate 27,381,399 downwards.
TGTTTGTTTATTTATTTCATTAATTTTATTAACTTAGAAAAGATGCACCAGATAGCGCTTGCTTGCGGGCATGAAGGTCACGTGTTGTACTCACTATCAAGGCAGAAGTCTGTTACATTGACCTGCTTTCCCCGGTCGATCTAACCTGACATTGGTACCAGAGAGTGTCGCTGGAAGTTAAAACGAGCTGTATGATAATGACCACAACACTGACCGTGTGCCATTATGAGTAGAGTTGAGTTAAGAACCGATATCACAGCACTTGGGACATTCACGCGCTCGGTCCTCATATTCAATAATCAGCCAGAGTCCCAGTACTAATAGTACGAACGGCAATCTTATTACGTGTCCGTCTGGCCTTTCCTCGGAGTACAGAGAGTTGGTCAGATACTTTGGTCACTTAGTGACGAACCATTCTTTACAAGCCATGATGGTGTGTTTGTTTATCCATACTATACACATGATTCCAAAGGACTCTGACTACGTATGCCTTATCATACACCAATACCCACCAATAGATGCAGGTCCAGCCAATGTATCCGCCTTTTTGTTTCCCAACACACCAGCATGCTCCGGAGAAAAGATCCAACGGATACTCTCTTTCTAATTTTTTAATAGAAGCATACCAATTTGCACGAAGTATACTTGTCTTCATCGTTCCCAGCATGCTCTGTGAGTCCATTACAATCACGATATGCGTGTGCTGTTTATCCTCTGTAGCCAGCGGAAAGCCTCAGTGACTTCCCCCACCTCTATTCTCAGACAAAGATGTTGAAGTACCATATGCCATGCTCTCCTGCGCCGTCCATTAACCTTCACTATGAACACTAGGAAGTAAAGGTGGCGGCATGGTACTGCCCACATCACTCGCCGTGTGCAGATTGGTCTATAAAAATATGGATAGGACACCACACGCCCAGTGCGCCTCAAGGTGTGCAAGTTATAAAAATATGGGTAGGACACCACGCGCCCAGTGTGCCTCGAGGTGTGCAAATTCTATCGATTGCCATGGGTTGAGCCCAGGAATCGCTGAAAGTAGATGAAGAGATATAATGTACTCGGTTCATCAAACACAGCTTCGGACAGGATAATGCTCGGTGGTGCATGTATCTGCTTTACGTATGTTGGTATGTAGTTTGGTAGAAAGGGCGGGAGGTAGCTAGGTTGGTTGGCAAGCAGGTAGGTTGGTAGGTAGATATATTACGTCTATATGTACCAGATTTTGGTAGTCTCTAGAAAGAAGGAGATACCACAATTAATATACAAGTAAATGGCAATATTCTTAAACTAGTGAATCGGTACAATTATCTTGGAACAGTAATACTATCTTATGGGAGATACCTTGAAGAGATTAGAACAACCATAGGGAAGGCAGCCTTTTGCAAGATGGAAAATCTACTGACCAATAAAAAGATCTCATTTACAACGAGAAAAAGAATGTTAAAGTGCTACATAGAGCATTTACTTTTGGATGGATGTGAAGTTTGGACAATGTGCAGTCAAGCTGAAAAACATCTGATGGCTGGGGAAATGTGGTTTCGGAGGAAAGTACAAAGAATACCATGGGCAGACAGAAAAACCAATCGCCAAGTCCTACAAGAAACAAATGAAAACAGTAACCTGATTAGAGAAATTTGACGCAGACATTTACAATTGTTTGGACAAGTTATGAGAAGAAGTAAATTAGAGAACTTTGTGACAACTGGCAAGATTGAGGGGGAAGGCTGAGAAGTAAAAACCTGGATGGCTTGGCCGTGTGGTATGGTCGAGACAAGAACACCGAACTGATCCACGACTATGGTGGTCGTGTAAGGTGGCGAAACATGACCGCCCATGCTTATCGGGACAGCATATGATGATGATGATGATATGTATGATTATTAAACACAAGCAAAACCACAGTGCTTTAAAAGAGGCAGACAGACAGATAGGTAAGTGGGTATATTACGTTAACATGTATGATTACTAAACACAACCAAAAACACAAAGTAGCTTAAAAGAGACAGACACCAATGACCAAATTAAAATAACACCCTGAATGAAGTCTAAAAAATACATTCTCCCATGTTAGTTACCTAGAAATCCATCCTCAAAATTGGGCCCGGGATCTCTTCAGTCTCCAAAACCAAAAAACGTCAATACTGTTTCCCACCCACTAAAATATTCTGGACTATATTTTCTTGTACCAGGCCAAAGTTCCTTACAAGCCAGGTTGTATTTTCATACTGGGGCAGAACTTATGACAAAGATTTATTAAGACGAGTCAAATATAATAGTGGGATATTGTTTTATGAGCCACAAATTAAAATGCAAAGGTTTGCATTGTTTGCCGTTTAAGGATGTTCAAGTGTTTAAAATAGTCACGGTAAATTACTATTAGCTTGGGGCTCTAGAAAGTGAACATGATCGGTGTGATATTCATCACATTAGCGATTGAGGGCCGTGTGTGTGGCCTGTAACACAATGGAACTGGCACAGTATGCTCAATACGCCTCAAGAGGTAAATAAGTTAAGTTAGTTGCATATTCTTTTACAGGACGTCGCAGCCACCCCCAGCATTTTTTTTTTGTTATTTGTGATCTTTTCGCAAGTTTACGTTCGGTAATTTGCCATTGCTTTCTGAACGACCGGCACTCATACCATTTCATCTGCAGCTGTGTTTTCAACGCGGTATCCGGGATTACGAACTGCTTCAGTAACGCCTTCCCCACAGAGCCGGCATGTAAATAAGGGTCATTTTTAATGTTACATTTATAATGTTATATTATATTTACATAAATAAACACACATAGTATTATTTGGCGTTCACAGAAGGAGAAGAAGGAAATAAAGACTAGAAGACGCACTAGACAACATACAATTTGAAAGCTATAGTTACCGACCGGGATCGAACCTGTCGCCTGCAAATGACGGCGATTGATTTCTTATGTTATATTTATAATGTTATATTTATAATGCTAAATTTATAATGTTATATTTATAATGTTATATTGATCATGTCATATTTATAATGTTATATTTATAATGTTATATTTATCATGCTATACTTATAATGTTCTATTTATAATGGTATATTTATAATGTTATATTTATAATGAAAAGTTGAAGTAACAGTTATCGAGCCAAGCTCTTATGTGTTCAGTCTCTCCCAGTCTAAATCGTCTCATGTAAAAAACAAAAAGAACACACACACACATCCATTGCCCACAGAATCGGTCGTAACTGTACGTCTCCATCCAGAGTATCTGACAAGTAGTTTCTCGATACGCGTAATGGACTCTAGCACCGATGACTGCCAAAACCGAACAAAGACCATTCCAAGATAAGCGGCTACAGAATCATTACGATGCAGAACACTGCGGGCAAGTTACTGGAGAAAATTGTAGCACACAGACTTGCTTGTGACTTGGAACAACTCAGCTGCTTCCCGCCCACACTTGGAGGGTACAGACGCAACAAAGAGTCATGGCTGAATGCGGCGGTGTTTGCTCAAGATGTTTACGAAGGATTTCAGGTCAGAGAAGGGACATGTGCGGCCGCCATAGACTTAGAGGACGCTTATAACAGAGTATCTTTCGAGCACTTGATGCAAACCCTCCTCAGGCTGAAAGTGCACCCTCACCTTGTACGATGGATAGCTGCAGTTCTGTTCCAAAAGGAAGGTGGTGCTAAGATGCGGGAGTTGGTCTTCTGAGCCGATAACGATATGTCCAGTATTGCCGCAGGGTTCACCACTGTCACCAGTACTACTCAACGTGTATATGGTGCCGATCACTGAACAACAGCTGGACGGGAGGGGTAGGACTCTGTCATTCGTTGACGACAACCTCGTGTATCGACAGGGTCGAGATAGACAGGCGGTTGCCAATGATATGCAGGGCGAACTAGATCGTATTTCCTCATGGTGTTCTGAAGCCGACGCCCTTGTCAACCCTGCAAAGGCATCGGTTACATGGTTCTCCCTAAACAACCATATTGTGAAAACAGACCTGCCGGCAGTAAGAATGGATGGGAGCATTTTGAGTAGAACCCAGTCAATGACATATCTTGGCGTGAGGCTTGATCGTAGCCCGTCCTTCAGAGATCATGTCGATTATGTCATAACGAAGGCTCGAAAAAGTTTGTCAGCAATGAGAGTCATGGCGACTGCCAATATCGAGCAAAGACTGCTAATACTTCTGTTCCAAGGACGTGTGCTTTCACGCATCGAGTATGCCCTGGCCATCCTCATTGTCAGCCCTACACAGATTGGAAGACTTGAAAAGGTACAAAATGAAGCCATGCGCATCATTTTGGGCTGCACGAGAGACACCAGCTGTGTTGCAATGAGATACCTCCTTGACTTCCCGACAATGGAACACAGGATCAAGATCTGGAGAGCTCGTGCATACTTAAAAATAAGTGCAGATGAGCAGCACCCTCTGCATGACGCTATATTCAGAGAAAAGGGTGAAAGGCTAAAGAGGGGCAAGTCATGGATGGCTCGGGCGGAAGATGTCGTCAGACAGGTCTGCAGTCTTACCAGTATCAACCCCGGCAAGGAATGGGTGCCGCTGCCTCCAGCTTTTAAGTGCACTTTCTCCTGCATTAAAACAATTGACAGACTGTGCAGAGAGCAGAACCCTGTCGCTGTCAATGCAGAGGTTAACGCGCTCATCTATGAACACTCAGATAGTCCCGAAGTGCTCATCTATACAGATGGATCTGTTGTAAAGCAGCAGAGAAGTGCGTTGGCATTTACAGCCTGTTCAGCGGGCCGAACCGTTCAAGAATCCAGTGGTGCCCTCTCTATGACCACGAGCAGCATGACGATGGAGGTTATGGCAGTTACACAGGCTTTCATATAGCTGGAATCACAGCTTTATACCAACGTGTGTGTACTAAGTGATTCAATGAGCATGATTCAGAAGGTCGAAGCTGGATCTGTACGTAGACAGTGGACTAAATCGCTGCGGAAGTCTGTTGTCCGTAAAGTCACCTTCATCTTCGTCCCGGGACATGCGGGAGTCGAGGGAAATGAACGAGTTGATAAACTGGCTGGCTCTGCACACCCTGTAGATGGCCAGCCCATGGATCGTGCCGATGTTATTAACGTCCTCAAAGATATGGCGAGAACAGAGGACTTTGACGTCATTGATTCCACATCGCTGTCCAGGATGAAAGACTTGGGAGTAAGGATCGGCACAGCCAGACGCGAGAGGTACATCGGGAAAACAAAGCGCCTCGTCAACCAATACAGAACTGGCACTATTAGCCACAGGATGCTGATGCATATGTTGGGGGGGGGGGAGGATCTGAGCACCTATGGACATGTCCGGAGTGCAATGAAGATACCCCAACTGATAACTGATAACTGATAAACGATGAGGAACCAGCTGTGTGTACGCCAGAACGACTTGTGTTGTAAATATTCCTTTGTTTAGGTCTATTTTCTAAGCCGTCAATGTGGCAAAGGAGTTACAAACGCAGTTCGCAATCCCGCATAATGATTTTGAAACACAGTCCATTCTGTAACTTCATCGTGTAACAGATCATTTGCAGAATGTCTCATCGTGTATCGCTGAAAAGTTTCTGAATATCTTACCATTTATTCAGCCTCACAATCCCTTATACCCAAAGTGTCTGCAGTGTCCTGTGTCCGTCTTCCTGCTGGTCAATCCATACTTTTCACCACGGTACCTTCCAAAACCACCCGATAGGGCTTGATATAGCGTTTGATATGGCTAGCGTACTTCAGTTTGGAAATCAACCATGCCAGCCTTTACATTTTCTTTGAACACGTTATGAGAAGAAATAAATTGGAGAATTTTGTGACAACTGGCAAGATTGAGGGGAATAGAACAAGGGGAAGACACATAAGTAAATATCTGGATGGCTTGACCACGTGGCATGGTCGAGACAAGAACACGAAGCTGATCCACGACTCTGGGGATGCATGACCGACTACGCTTATATGATGATTTCAGTTTGAAGAAAGAAATACCACAATGTAATATACGGGTAAGTTGGAGTATTCTTAATCAAATGACTCGGTATAACTATCTCGGAACAATTATAACATCAGATGGGAGTTGCCTTGAAGAGATTAGAACAAGAATCGCTATGGTGAAGGTACCCTTCTGCAAGATGGACAACATATTGACTAATAACAAGCTTTCAACTTTAACGAGAAACAGATTGTTGAAGGAACAAGGAACCTGTAGTTTTGTATGAATGTCAGACTTGGACAATGAGCAGACAAGCTGAAAAATATATAATGGCAGTCGAAGCGTGATTTCTGAATAAAATGCACAGAATAGTATGGACGAACAGAAGAACCCAATAACAAGTCCTTTAATAAACAAATTAAAACCGTAAAATGATTAGAAAAATAATACATAGATAGTCAAAATTTGTTTGGGCACGTTATGTGAAGACATAAACTGGAGAACTTGGTGACAACTGACAAGATTGTGGTGAAAAGTACAAGGGGAAGGCAGAGAGGTAAACATCTCGATGGAATGGCTACATGCCATGGTCAAGACGAACACAGATGTGAACTACGTTCTGGTGATCGTGTGATATGGAGAAACATGGCAGCCAACGCTTATCGGCATGTCACATGATCATGATGATGCTGATAATGCTGTTTGTTTGTGAGATATTATGCTGTTTAGGGGCCAGTTTTCTTTGATGTTCAAATCTTGTAGAATACAATAGTTGTTTTTTTCTTCTTGTTTTACAACATTCTAATATTCTTCCTGTAACATTTAAGTACAAAAGCTTCTTCTTTTTAGCAAAATGGGTCCGCGACTTACATCCGTATGTTACTACAGGAAAGATGCACATACTGCAAAATACACATGAAACCATAATTATGGAGACAGCTTAAAAACATCTCAAATGGAGGTGAAAACCTCATTATGCACATTTTCATCAATAACTTTCTTTTTTTTCTTGAACTTACGCAAAATCAACACCTGCGAGATAAAATACTTAAGAAGATCTGCCAACTTAACGATCCAAGACTGAGTAATAAATGATGTTACTGTGGGTACAAACTGTGTGCCACATACATTAAAAGGCACAAGATCAGATGATTTGGTCATCTCGTTGGAATGCACCACCATCAACTACCAGCACTGGCCCTACGTCAATGATCTGACATGAGATAAGATGAGAAGAACATAGATTGACGACATCAAACACATGGTACAATCACACAGAATGACACTATCCAGTGCCACCCATCGGGTGCTCGAGCGTTAACTATTCCTCCCCACGACGTTTGATGGCAAAAGGGAAAGCTGTTGATGATGACGTTATCAGTTACTTGAGTCTATACTAGGAAAAGCATCATGTATCTACTGGTTACTCTATACACGATATCACACTTGTCTGTAGGGCCATGGTTATGTATTCAAATCCCCATCAAGGTAGAACTGTATAGTCTGAAATGTTCCTGGAAGTAAAGGCGTGCGGTATGATATTGACTACATCACATACCTAGTGCCGATTGTCTTGTGAAAATATGACCCTATACCCAACACGCCTATAGGGAGCGGAAACAACTTTTTATCTTTTACCCACATTTTTTTCAACCCTCCACCACCCTCCTTTTACCTACATTGTTTAAACCCTCAACCCTTTACCAATCTTAACCCCCACCCCAAGTTTTTACCCACTTTTAAAACCACCCCCCAACTCCGCCTTCCCAATTTTTGTTTTTAAAAACTCCATCGTCTACACACACACACACACACACACACACACACACACACACACACACACACACACATACAAAACCCACCCACCCAAACACACACACACATACACACACATATGCATGTTCCCACTTTTTAACCCCCCCCCCCTTTCCTTACTTTATATTTAACCAATATTCTTTTTTTCTTGTAAACCCTCGTCCCCCTTTTTTACCCACCCCTGTTCCCACTTTTTTAACCCCCGCTCCCTGTCCCCACTTTTTAATAACCCCCACTATATGTTTTAAGCCCCCGTCCCACTTAATATTTAAACATCCCGCCCCCCTCACGTCATCACTGTTTAGACGTCCCTTCAAATTCTCACTATTTTAAACCGCCCTCCCCGTCCTCACTTTTGTAAACACCCTCCCCATCCTCACTCCCTCCTTCCCGTCCTCACTTATTAACCCCCCCCCCTCCTCCCGCCGGTCATCACTTTTAAAATTACGCCCTCCGTCCCCACTTATTTTCAAAACCCCATACGTCCTCACCTTTTTCTTGTAACACTCTCTCCGTCCCCACTGTTTTTTTTTTGAAACCCTCTCCGTCCTCACATTTTTTTTGTTGTTGGTAAAACTCCCTCCGTCCCCTTTAGATAGTGGTAATCTTTTCTGAGGTCTTTGGGGATAGTCTCTATGACTTTCAGAGGTTCCCCTGACAAACTCCTCATATAAATAATGTTCCATTCAGAAACTGGGACATGATAGTGGTCCATTAAGGTTTCAAAATTCTGGGTGAACACTGCAATGCAGTCACCTGAGGTATAATTTCTCACAATACCTTGATACTTTTTGTACTGGTTTTCTTTTTCCAGTCTTTCAGATTTCTTAGACTCTTTGTCTATGGCAGTATCGGTTTCAAGCTGTTTAATTTTGAGTTGTAATTCAAGCTCCTCTCGTTTACTTTGAGCTGAGATCTCCGCCTTCCTCAATTCGGTATTTAACTCTGCCTGTTTTAATGCTGTTTCTGCCTCTGCCTGCTTTAATGCTCTTTCAGCCGCTCTTTCCTCGCGTTCGTGGTATTCAGAATATTTTGTTTCACTCCACTTTGTTAACTCGTCGCCAGTTAACTTTAGCTTTAAACCCATCTCGATGAAGTCGTTTAACGACGACATGATGGAATGTTTCTATGAAAATGAGTAATCAGACACACAGTTTGTTACAAATTGTTAATAACGTAACAAATTTACAATCTTGTTGAACTTACAATTTATGCCCAAATTTGCATCCGAAAGTATATACAAAAAATATACTCAAGTGTACTGGATGCGGTGGAGAACGGTTCAAAACAGGGCTAGGAACTGTAGAGTCGATACTACAAGGACAAATGACCTCTACGGGCAACGGTTTCAGATGGCAAAAACAACCTGCTTTCTTTTGGGAGGAAATAAGTTAGAATCTCCCTTTATGTGATGTGTATGCTTGTCACTAAGTTTTGATTAGGTTTGTATGGCGTTGAGTGTAATTGTAGGTCGTAATGTCGTCGGTCAACAATTTTTTTTTTCAAATCACAAGTCACTTTCTTACCCAAACTTTCTGCTTTCCACAACTAACTTCACAAATACAATCTAGATATATTTCAACAATCTACAACTATGATGGTACATCACTTACATCACGATGACATTCAGTAAGGACATAGACATCATGTTTACAAGATGGCGACAAGGTCAAAATGGCGACAAGTTCAAAATGGCGACAAGTTACACAATCACCGATGTTTTACACGTTTACAAGTTCAAACAATCTAAGAGGACGAGCCTTCCACGTTCACACATGTCAGGATCTTAAACCTCGCTCGTTGGATCTAACATATGTGAGACAAGTACAAGTACACAAGGATTGGACTTGACACACAATGACACTAAGTTCAATGGTGTCAGCGACTTGTTCGCTGCAACTTTTCAAGACTCCGCTACTTTCGCACTGCACGAAATAACAATTCATGACATTTGCGAAAGGAATGCAATTTATTCAAAGCCGACATTTGAATGGCTCCACGAGCGTTAGGTTTCATCATCATTACACAATATGAATACATTAACGTGATGATAGATGATGTTAGCATTTCACAATCTAAATGAACCGCCCTATGTTTGCCTATGGCCTAGAAAGCTATCGCATTGGTCAAGGATACGTCTGCTCTCTCTACCGTCTCCAGTCAGTCTGTCCACACGCTACACATTGCGTGGACAAGCACGGACACTTTACTCTCCGTGCAGTAGCTATTATTGCGTGCCTGGTCTTGCCAGCACGCCGGCTAGTGAGCTCGAGTAACCTGGCATATCACGGTTACTCGCAAGGACCAGCTACCCAATTGCTTGGGGAAAGCCCTCGCTCATCTGTACTTATCAACCTCTATTCTGACACAAATGTGTCTCCTTGTGAGGCTATTAATAGTACTCGGTGTCTCTCTTCTGTCCGGTGTCTCACTACTAGCCTAGTGTTAACTCATTACTTCTGTATGCCCTTATTGGGGATGCTGACAGGGTCCCCTCCTCTTCGCGACGTGTTACTTCTCTTTTCCTTATGTTTGTAACACTTCTTGTCACAAAAGAAAAATTGGTTGTCCTCAATTTTGTCAGATCTCCAATAAGTATAGAACTTTCTAGTTTGGGGATAGAACAATATCTTCTACCTTCATTCACAGTGTTCTATCTTTTCACTTGGCTAATTCAGTAGCTTATGTTTCAGTATAGTTGGTTCTATAGATATCTTAGGGATTGGTAGTGAACCGGAAACCGTTGTCTTATGACTTATGTCCTGGCTTCTGTCGTTTGACCCTATGTCTTTTGACTTCCACCTATTGACTTCCGTCTTGACCTGTTCCTCATATTGCCCGAAATGACAACCCACACACTAGTTGACTCTATTATGAGTTCAACACATGAGCACCAAGTATTCATGTTCCCATTAATATCCCCTCCAACTCTTTACACACAGCTCTACTGTTCACCTTCTTGCTTCCGCATGTGAAAAAGCTATATTCACTGTTACATTTAGGTTTCTAATAATTTATTGTGCCCCCTGAATTTATAGTTATTGTTCTTTGAACTGATTGGTGTGTGTAACTTTTATATGTTCGTTTTCCTGTTTGTTTGCGTGTTTTCTAATAACCTAAAGTGTACTTAACTCTCTAACATGTGTGTGCGTTAGTGTACTAAATGTGTGTGTTCCTTCGAGCGCCGAAAATCGGTTTATTGTGGTTACAAACGTTCGTTATCTTTATTTGTGACCACAACTCCGCTTTCTGAAGCTCAAAGTACGTTCTCTATATATTCTGTTAAAGTGTGGCTGTAACACATATAAAACCTCGACAACACATTGGAAACACAGATGACACAGACAAGTCAAATAAGACTTTTCCAGCGGTGGAGAAAAAAAAAAAATTTCCGCTATCTTTCTTTCTCGCTCTCTTGCTTTCAATGTTTACTAAGTTTTTTCATTCTCTCCTCGCATTTTCTCTTCTTTCATTTATATTTCATTCTTTTTCATACTGTTCTTTCACTCAGTCATTCTCTCGTCATTAAAATATGTTTCATAGTATTACATACATAAACAATATATATATATATATATATATATATATATATATATATATATATATATATATATATATATATATATATATATATATATATATATATATATATATATATATATATACAATAAACGATTGGCTGAAATTTTAACAGCAATCACGCCAAATGACTGCGTTTTGTTTGCACGCGTCATGCCTGTACACAAATTATACATAGTTATAAGGATGGTTTGTTCCCGATCCTGTTATTTAACTTCCATAATTTGGTGTGCTGACCTAAATTACCCTCAAGGGTAATAATTTACTACTACTGTCATTTAAGAAAAATTGGTTAATTACCTTAAGTGTTATTTGTGAGAAAGATGATATTAATTCCTACATGATTGGTGTTAGTTTTGAAATGATATATTAGCTAAATGGATCTACAAATGATTATGATTATAAGTTAATTAACTAATATAAGATCTAATAATTGTATTTCTATAATGGATGTTTTAATAGTTGGATTATTAATTAAATGATGGTGATTTCTAACTACGCAAATAAGAAAATAACGTTATATATGCGTTTACACAATTTGCAATAGAATAATTAATAGAAAATGAAGTTATAGATACTGTAAATAAAATAATAATGTCACAGTTACATTTCTATATCTAATTACACTAAGTCGACGTTCTCCTCTGCGTTGTGAAGATGGAGCAATTCTCTTTGTAGACTATTCTAACATAGTTCATTCCGCCAAAGTCTTTTATGCTCTCCTCGACGGATAGTGTATTAATATAGTTGCCTACCACATTATGTAGGTTCATAGCTAACCCTGGAATGTTATTCGGGGTCTAAGCGTTGGTTCAATATATTCTATTCTATTCTATTCGGGGTCTAGCCTCCCTGTATTGTGCCGTTGGTTCACATCTTCTAGATTCGGGGTCTAAGCTGGGTTCGCTGTCTTCTTGGCGTTAGTTCCCACAATCTAACTTATGTGTGTGTCAGCGGATGTTAATTCTGCGTCTGTTCGTTACACTTTTCATAGCACTGTTCTATTCACACAAGTTATATATCAGGCGATAGTAACGCACTTACGATATGTCTTAGTCCCCACACATGTCACTTGGTTATCTAACATTACAGTGTCACTGTTTCTGGTGGTGTATGGTCGATTCCTTCCTGTAACTCAGGTATTTGAATGGATGAAGGACGACTCAAAATGGCTGCAATCGTATTTAATCTCCCTTTTAAATGCTTAATGGTAAATGTGTAATTTTGGAGAATTAAAGCCCACCTGTAAATTCTATTGTTGGTAGGATGTCCAGATTGCATCACAGACAATGGAGAGTTATCGGATTGGATTACAAACTGTGCTCCTGCCAAAAATCTGTGAAACGTTCTCACGCAATAGATCAAACTAAGGCCCTCCAGTTCTGATGCTGAGTATCTTCCTTCAGCCGGAGTGATCTTGCGACTTACGTACATTACGAGATGGAACGTCCCATCGTAGAACTGTCCTAGTATCCCAGATATGGATATGGCACTCGCGTCTTTGCGTAAGAAATAAGTGAGTTTTGGATTAGGCATACGAAGGATAGGTGGAACGCTGAAAAAATGTTTCAATTTCGATAACGCACTAATTAATCGTGCATCTTTTACAGATAACTTAGCCGAAGCTTTTAAGATGTTAGAAAAAACACTGGTGATTTCCGCCAGGTTTGGAATGAATTTACTATAATAGTTTACCAGACCCAGTAAACTTCGGACCTGTTTCTTGGTCGTTGGCATTGTCTAATTCAGAATCTTAGTGACGATTCTGTCATCAGTTTTCAATTGGCCCCTGCAGATGGTATGACTCTAGAAGTCAATTTGTTCCATGCCCAACTCTACTTTGGACGGCTTCGCTTGAGTCCAGACAATCTCAACCTGTCGAAGACTTGTCGAAGTTTCCGTACGTGTGTAGGTGTGTTGTCCAGTCTTCTGTATGGATGCAAATGTCATCTATATAAGTCGAAATATTTGTCATCCCATGGAGAAGATCCCTAGTTAGACGGACGAAAGTCGCTGGAGCGTTACGAAGGCCGAAAGGAAGAAAGCGCCACTCATATAGACCCAGAGGAGTGGAGAAAGCTGTTAGATGGATGTAATTTACTTCCATCGGGACTTGCCAATAACCTTTCGTGAGTTCAATCTTGCTGAATATGCGGGATGTAGACATGTCCAAGATTAGATCCTCGCATGATGGAATCGGTTCAGCGTCACTTTTAGTTATCTTATTTAGGCGGCGATAATCGACGCATAGTCGAATAGAAGAGTCCTTTTTGGTGACAAGGACAATAGGGAAGGAATACTCTGACTGAGATTTTTGGATGATTCCGCTCGACTCGAGAGATAGAATTTCTTTGTCGAGGTTCGACCTATAGTTTAATGGAATAGAGTAAGGTCGACACTTGATAGGTGTGGTGTCAGTCAGAACGATAGAATGTTCTATTCTATCTGTCTTTCCAGGGATGTCGGAAAAAATGTCTTTATATTCCGTCACTAGCTCTAAGATTTGTCGTCGTTGGTCATCTGTCAGTTTCGTTTCTATCTTTATACTGTCAATGGTCACCGTCGTGTCTACAGTAGGAACGGGTAATTCCATGTCGTCTTCGTCTGTTTCGTTCAATACTGTTGTGGTACTAGCTGTGTGTACTGTTATCTGGCTAGGTGTGTTAGCGTTGTCGCTGTCGTGTGTCGCCCCTATCTAGTGAAGTTGTGTAGTGTTCGTCTGTCGTCTCATTGCTTGGTGATGGTGCAATTTTTTCGTCTGTCTGCTGTTCTTGTCGTGAAAAATATGGTTTCAGCATGTTGATATGGAATATCTTTAAGTGTCCTTTTATTGATATTTCATAATCAACATCTGATATTTTACTTTCGACGTTGAAAGGCCCTAGCCAAGATGTTAGTAAAAGATTACGTTTGTCGGGTAATAGTAGCAAAACCTTTTGGTTTGGTTCGAGGTGGATAGTTTTTGCACCCTTGTTTGCATAATCGCGATACATCTGTCCTTTTCTCTCCAAAGATGCTTTGGCTAGTACACACGCTTTCATTATTCTATCGCGTGTTTCGGTTACCATCTCATATGGTGTTACTGCGGTTGGATTGTCTGGTAAGCTAGTGATTAGCTGATGGTAGATTGTTAGGGGTCCTCGAGGGTTCGCCCCATAAACTAACTCAAAAGGTGAGAAACCCGTACTCGTGTGCGGTATCTCTCTCTCTCTATGGGCAAATAGCACTGCTGGCAATAGTGTGTCCCAATCAGCTGGGTTTTCTGCTGTTACTTTAGCCAGCATGTGTTTGAGATCGCCGTTAATTTTTTCTATGATCCCGTTGCTCATTGGGTGATACGGGGTACAGAAATGCTGTTCTACTCCTCACAATTTGGTTAAGGCTTGCGTAGCAGCCGAAATAAACTGCGTTCCCCGATCTGATAAGATAGATCGTGGGAAGCCAAATCGAGAAAATATGTGCAAAAATACATTTGCCACATCTTTGGAGGTGATGTATTTTAGTGGAATTGCTTCGATCCACCTGGTACATAGGTCCACGGGAGTCAGTATATAACGGTTTCCTTTGCTTGACACCTGATTGTATGATCGGTGCTTTGTGCCTCGATAAATTTCTGTCGAGTAGTGTTGGTATCTGCACCAATTGGTGTTAATAGCTGTAGCATTTCATTTTGTAAGTCAGTATAGTTTGTTTCTGTATCTGACCTTGTTACAGCGTTAGCCATATGAGTATCTTTCCAGGCTCTTATGTCGTCGTCTGTACATTCTTTCAATGCATCTAGACATCCCAAAATAAGATCCGTACATGGATCTTGGGGGATAGCGCACGTAAATGTGCCGGTAAGGAACGGGGTATTGATATGCGCTTTTGCCAGTGGATATATCTCGATGGTTCCAGAGAAAGTACGGCATTTGACAAATTCACCCGTATAATCTTCAGGTCTAGCAAGTTCTCTCCTTAACCCCAGTAGAGTGCTGCCGCTATCAACTAAGCATTGGCATGGTTGTCCATTGACCAGTGCAGCGTAGAACTTAAGTTTACCTCTGGAGGCACACGCTGCGTTAGCATCTTCATTTGAACATGGTATTATATGCCCACATTCTAATTTCCCATCTGCATGAAATTGATGGCATACTTTACATTTCTTAAAGTCTAAGATATCAGTTACTGATGATACACTCTGACATTCATTCGTTGGCAATACATTGACAAGTTCGGGATCTATGTCACTCTCATCGTCTGATGATGTATCGATGAGGGCTGGGCTGTTTGCCTTCATTCTCTGTCTCCCAAGACATTTATTGCTATAGTGGCAATAACTTGAACAAAAATAACATTTTACAGCACGTTTAAACGATGATCTTCTGTTTTCTTGCTTCTTTAAAATTTGTTCTAGGTGTGACGGATATGTGGGGTTCTTATCACACATCGAATAAGTTGGGTGAAAAAGATTGCAATAATTACATCGTGGTGGTTTCTGATATGGTTTGTCCTTCTTACTGTAGTCTTTCTGTTTGTAGGATCTATCAGGGACTCTATTTGCAAAGGCTGTAATTTCTGTGTCATATGATGTAGTTTTAAATATGTCCCGATTAGAGGAAAAATATGCTGACCCCCGTTTCTCTAATTGTTGAATGGAATCAATATCTGACTGTTGTAAGAATTTAGCAAAAGGGGTAGGTACTGTAGAAACGGCTTTATCCATTACCATTAGCTCTTCTAGTTTTTCATAGCTGTTACCTACTTTAGCCGCTTTGGTCCATTTTTTAAATGTGCTCTGCACGTTAGAAATGTAATCTAAGAACGTTTCAGTTGATTTTGGTTTAATCTGTGAAAATTGAATTTGGTAACCAGTAGCGTCCAAAAGAAAAAGTTGCATTATCCTATCGTGTATGTACTGGTAATTGTTTCTAAGGTCTGTAGGTATGGATTCTATTACTTTTAAAGGCTCCCTACTCAGGTTCCTCATGTAAATCATTGCCCAATCCTCTAAAGGTATTTTCTGTTTTTAGTTGGAACTCTATATTTTCGGTCCATGCGCTGATTGAATCACCTACCGTGTATGGTTTGATAAGGCCTTTGTACTTACTAAATTTGTTCTGTTCTTCTTGGCTCTTTTGTTTGCTAGAGGCTATTTGTATGTTATAATCTACCTCCATTTCTTTCATCTTTAGTTTAGTTTCAGAATCTACTTGTATCTGCTTTTGTTTGGTGGCTTCCTCTGCTTGTTTGTTAGCAAGTTCTACGTCTAACTGTTTCTGTTTGATAATTTGGTCGGACTCTAATTTCTTCTATTCTAACTCTAATTGTTTCTGTTTGGTAGCTTGATCGGACTCTAATTGTTTTTGTTTGGTAGCCTCCTCGATTTCTCTCATTTCTGTCTGATGTTGTCTTTCTAATGCTCTTTCATCTCTCTGTCGAGCTGTTTCTTCTTTATACTTTTCATCTGCCCATTTTTCTAGCTTATCTCCAGTGTGGCCCATTGCGATGCCCGCCTGGATACATTCATTTAGTGACGCCATTTTGTGGCGTAATGTTAGTTCAAAATGATAATACAATAATATACACAGAATAGTTTACAATAATGTGTTAGTAAATGTACATCTTTCGCTGGAAAAGAAGATGCATGATTAAGTTAGAGCATACCAAAATATTTGGAAAATATACTTATCTAATTTGTTGGAACGCACGGTACTTGGGATGTTCCACCGCAGTCTTTCACACT
The DNA here is from genome assembly GCA_963921405.1 of Cepaea hortensis. Taxonomy (NCBI): domain Eukaryota; kingdom Metazoa; phylum Mollusca; class Gastropoda; order Stylommatophora; family Helicidae; genus Cepaea; species Cepaea hortensis. The sequence goes on along the minus strand of OY992887.1, from coordinate 27,364,353 downwards.
ACACACTGGTTTGATTTGATACCACACGGGCTGCGTTCTGGTTAGTAGAGCAGCAAAAATTAGACACACGCTTAAGTTGTAAATACAAGCTCACAATTCATCATATTTTATCAAATATTTCATCAAGTTGTTAATGCAATCTCCTATTTCACGCGAATGATGAATGAGAATGTGCTAAATAGTGATAACTGGTATTAATGATGAATGATATGATCATCTAAATGATTGTTAGATGATAAATGAGATGATTAGTCGTATGGCCGTCAATGTCGACTTGTCTTCGCCGCTTGACTCTGGCGTACCTTCGTTCTAGGCTGCAGTTCGTCGCTAATCTATTTACTGATTTCGTAGAATGGTGACACTGATGGCTGTATTACACGCAATGAAATGTACACGGTGGTTACGATGATAATGTTCACTGATGATTTTATACATTTCAATTGCTTTTAGTATAATATCATACTTTCTAAATAATATTGGTAGAATTTCACACTTTACTGATCTAATTTGACTAAATTGTGGTTCACACTCAACAAATTGGCGATCGTATAATTCACCACGAGGAAAAAATTTATTTATAGCATGTATCACAATAAATTTGTATTACTTTGCAATCTATCACATATCAATAATGTTGAAACGTGCATTGAGCTGATGCTGGTTCACACTTTTGTAATATCAATCGATAGTTAGTGTTCGTTCAGTGGTTTATAATACCACTTGCATGTTGGCGTTAACTTATCGTTGAATATTACCACAACTGCCTGCTATGACTGCTCAGAAACGTTCACTGAAATCTGACAGTAATTGTACTGCTGGCGTTGTTTCACTGTGTTCTAACACCAATTCAGGGTCTACTGGTGTTTATTCCTTGTGTTCTGACACTAATTCGCCGCTGGCGTTGGTTTACTGACCATTCTGACACCAATTCGGGGTCTAGCCTGTCAGCGACTTGTGCGCTGCAGCTTTTCAAGACTCCGCTACTTTCGCACTGCACGAAATAACAATTCATGACATTTGCGAAAGGAATGAAATTTATTCAAAGCCGACATTTGAATGGCTCCACGAGCGTTAGGTTTCATCATCATTACACAATATGAATACATTAACGTGATGATAGATGATGTTAGCATTTCACAATCTAAATGAACCGCCCTATGTTTGCCTATGGCCTAGAAAGCTATCGCATTGGTCAAAGATACGTCTGCTCTCTCTACCGTCTCCAGTCAGTCTGTCCACACGCTACACATTGCGTGGACAAGCACGGACACTTTACTCTCCGTGCAGTAGCTATTATTGCGTGCCTGGTCTTGCCAGCACGCCGACTAGTGAGCTCGAGTAACCTGGCATATCACGGTTACTCGCAAGGACCAGCTATCCAATTGCTTGGGGATAGCCCTCGCTCATCTGTACTTATCGACCTCTGGTCTGACACAAATATGTCTCCTTGTGAGGCTATTAATAGTACTCGGTGTCTCTCTTCTGTCCGGTGTCTCCCTACTAGCCTAGTGTTAACTCATTACTTCTGTATGCCCTTATTGGCGATGCTGACAAATGGATTTATTTACAATTCACATGCAATACGATCTAATTTGGCATGTGATGATCATTACTATACATATACAATACATCAGTACACTTACAGACAAAACCCACAGCTTCACAGTCTATCTCACAAGATATACAAGCACTCGACTTTCGGGCACAGAACTACACGAAGCCTTTCTCAACCCACACGTCTTGTCATGTCCGAGTTCCCAAGCCGTCTGCCGGTTTCCCCGCACAGCGCTTACCCTGTGGATTGGCTTCACGAGGACTGCGTGCGTCTTGCTTTGTCCTTGCCTGACCGCTGACTATCACGTCAGCCAGCAACCTGCGGGCAGGTAACTGGTACTCGCCTGGCGCGCGTAACGATGTTACTGCATCCCGGTTGGCAACTATTCGCCTGGCGGGCGTAACGATGTTACTGCATCTCGGTTGGAGACATTAGAGATTCTGACAGATGAATGGCGCGACATTCTTTCATCGATCGACAACTCCAAGATTTTCCGTGACACTTCTTACAATTTAATTCCAATCCCAGCTGCTCACTGTGTACAACAACTGCGTCTACTAATTGTTGCAGATCCTGTGCATTGTCTGCAATCAATACTGTATCATCTGCATATCTAATGTTATTGATGACCCGTACTCCAATGCTGATTCCATTTATCTTCTACATTTCTGAAAATATTTTCACTGAATAGGGAAAAAAATATCTGGAGACATTACACATCCCTGCCTAACACCTCTCTTAATAGGTTGATATTGTCCCACTTCATTATCAACCCTTATGACAGCTTGTTGTTTCCAATATATATGTTTTTTATAAGTCTAATATCTTTCCCATCAATTTGTAGATCTGCAAGCATATCCGTAGGGTCTTAAAAATAGTCTTTAGACTAATTATATTGCTCCTCTCCACAGAAATCTTTAATAAAAGGCGAATTTTTTGTTTATTTTGTAAAAAAGTTTATTATGTACATAAACAATGTATTTTTTACATTAGCACCAGGGGTTGGAAGGATACTAACATTTGCAGATGATATTCTTGCATATAGGCAGGGGAAAGATAGGGAGAAAATAGCCCAATGGCTACAGGCGACAGTAAACAAAGTGGTTGACTGGTGCACTGAAATGGGTGATGTCATCCACCCGGAAAAAGCAGCTGTTTTGTGGTGCTCTCTGGATAATAGGATTGTGAGAGCTGATGTTCCACGCCTCACGATAGATGGTGGAAGCGTCAACAGAGAGAACAAACTGAAGTACCTGGGAATCACATATGACAGAAGCCTGTCCTTCAAGGATCATGTGGAGACGGTTGTGACAAAATCTCAAAAGGGATTCAACGCACTTAAAACTATGGCTGCAATGGACATAGAGCAGAGAATGCTTTTCAGACTGTACCAGCACTTGATCCTCTCAGCGATTGATTATGGACTAGGACTGCTCCCTGTCTAAAAGAGTCAGGTGGTGAGATTGGAGCGCATACAGAACGAGGGTATGCGGGTCCTTCTGGGATGCACCAAAGACACCCCAGTGGTGTGTATGCGGTACATCCATGGTTTGCCGACTATTGCTGGTAGTCTCAAGGTGATGCAGGCGAAGGCATACCTCAGATTAGCTGCTGACACAGATCACCCGTTGCATGAGGCACCGGACGCAGTTAAGGGCCAGCGACTGATAAGAGGGAAATCATGGATGGCTCAGGCGGAGGATACGATCAGACAGGTGTGCCCCTTGGAGAACATTAGGCGAGGAGAGGAGTGGGTCAGAGTGCCAACGGAGCAGTCAGACTTGTGCAGAGTTATAATCACATTGAGCCGGGAGTGCAGGGAGTGGCCAGCAGGGGCCACGGAAGTGGAAATCCAGCAACTAATTCAGGATAATGCTCGCCCCGGTGATATGATTATCTACACAGATGGTTCGGTGTTGAGAGGTAGTAGAAGTGCCTGGGGTTTATTGGCAAAGGCTAATGGTCGACGTTTGGTGCAAGAGAGCCTGGCATATGATACCACAACATCTAGCTTAATAATGGAGGTGGAGGCAGTCAGTGCAGCTTTCCGCTGGATGGAGAATACGATACATACACATATCGTGATTGTAACTGATTCAGAAAGCATGCTGAGTAGGGTGAAGACAGGCAAGCTCCGTGCCGAGTAGCTTGCTTCACTTCGGAAGTCACGGGTGACAAGCATCGTCTGGATCTTTTCTCCGGGGCATGCTGGTGTGCTGGGGAATGAACAGGCAGACAGATTGGCTGACTCTGCAAAACGTGGTGGAGTATTGATGCATGATAAGGCAGACGTAGTTGCAGCCTTGTGGGAGCACGTGTACACCTCGGAGGAGCAAATGAATTACCATGGTCTGGCAAGAATGCGACAGCGAGGAGTTACAATGGGATCTGGCCGATGCTCGACGATTAGAGGAAAGGCGAGACGCACACATAATCAGATTGCTACTGGTACTATTGGGTTGGAACTCTTCGCTGGCTTCTGAGGATGGGGACGGAGCGCTTATGGGAATGCCCCGAATGCTGTGGTGTCGGTTCTTAAATCAATCAATCAATCAAAAAAGAAACACTGAGGACGTTTAGTAACAACAGATAAAGACTATAACAACACGCTACGGCTACTATCCAGCAGTGAGGTCGTCACAATAAAATATTGGCAACGATCTGACCGCTGTTAGCACTGGACGTACTTTTGTGCCGGAAAATTTTACTTATCTGGCACAAACGTTGCCATACCAACCGCCCGCCCACTCACGACGCAGACAAACAGGCCATGGAGAGCTATTCCGAGAAATAATAACTAAACACCCGAACAGGACGCCAAGAAACAACAACAAACAATTTAACTGGCCTGTTCTTCTGATCCGGTGTTAACTGACAATCGGTGCTCTCTCCTGGCTTCAACAGGTGAACAGTCTATGTACTTGGTACGTGTCGTAATAAATTTACTTTGAAGGACTAGTAATATCGCAGAACTCCACATCCAGATGTGTCCACATAATGCTAGTGTCATATCGTTGTCCGTTGAGACATAAAGCAGTGACATCCTCTTAACTATGACCTAACTATATTGCGCTAAATTCAGATACTTTCGTTCTAACTCAAATTGATGTCCGAGAAATTAGGATCGATTAGCACGCATGTCCAACTTCACATAAATTCCACTTGCTCCCAGAAGAGTATGACATCTACGTAGCCTTCATAATGAATGTCCAAGAAAAGAAATGCGAACGATTTGCGGTATGTTAATTTCTATTGGCCGCTTCCCGATGGGCTGTCGACTAAAATGCAGAACACTTGATATTGACTGACACATGACACAATACGGTTATGGTCTGAGCTGACATGATGTAGTTGATGTAGGCGGTTAGTTGATGTAGGCGTATTGTTGGTGATGGCTTCTCCACAACAACTTTAGGATCCGGTGCTCCAATTATCAGAGCCGCCCATCTCTGCCGTAGAGTTGTTGAATATTATTCCAGCTCGCTGTCAAGAACAACAGTCCAGCAGAACTACTGGAGCAACGTTAATGAATATGTAATGATTGAAGGCAGGCCGACATTTTCTGGCAAGGCAATGTTTATTATATAAAATAGCTTGTAGCGTCCTCAAATATTAATATACACCGTTCCCAAGTTGCTGGGAGGATCGATGTTACGTAAATAGGCAAAGCGCACAATGCTCATGATACATAGTTAATTAATTGAATGCCCAGATAAATGATTTAACCGCCTAGCGGTATACACGTTGCATCGTTGCCGCTTAACATAATAATGCCGACTTACTGTTGACATTTGCTAACCTTGGGCCATTCCGTCAAATTCTGGTTTAATATTAATGGCCATTCGTGTGTCCCGACTGTGGGACATGCCTTGATCGTGTATTCTTTATGAACGATGGTTCCCTGTTACTATTTCCAGCTTCCAGATCGATTCACGTTGATATTTCGTCTCTGAGAATGTTACGCCGCCTTTCTTGCTGCCAGCCCAAACATCATTCTCTCACTGACTGGTTGCTAGTCTATCACGCCGTGACGTTTTTCACATCGTGTCGTCACTTGGCGACTTTTGCTGCTCTTTTCTTTGAAATTAACTCTTTGGATATCTCTTTCATTTATAAATTCTGTATCTCATTCTAAAGTGCTACGTGGCACACGCCCATCCAAAAATGTGAATTCCTATTACCAGTCTTGCTCACCCTTTGGTTTCTTGGATTGGATATGGGAAGGCGAGCTCTGCAAAAAGTTCCCATGGAGATGGTACGTTTGGTACCAGGACGGGAGGTCTCTACGCCGACCTCACAGCGATGGAGGCAGGGTCTATTCCATGTTCAGTTTAGTTTAGTTTAGATTAGTTTAGTCAACGGATCAATATCATGGCATACGGGTGTAACCCATAAGTGCTCCGTTCTACTCCTAACTCAAGACTAAGTCCTGATAATCTCAACTCAGTGCACGAACTCCGTAGCACCGGCAAAGATCCTGAAATATTTTGAGTAGATTTTTAACTCGAAATTTTGCCCGAGCAGCGCGGTTAGGCTAATCTTTTTCGATGTCCAACTGCCAAGGGAAATTTTACATGCACAACAATACACACGGGCGTCCGATCTCACTACCCAGAGACCAGGGGAAATCCTGTAACTAGAAGTCTACTTTTAAAATAACCAGCCCTCGCCGGGTCTTGAACCCGGGACCGCAACACTGGAGGCGGATACCATACCTCGAGATCACTCTGCCCCCCCCCCTCCCCCCACCCCCACAATTCCATGTTCAGTCGACCTGAGTACCAACGATTAGGACTTGGGTGTTGAAAAGAATGGTCTCCCTGGAGATTCACAACAAACCAATAATCCAATCATACTTCCAACCAACCATACAACAAACCAACAATCCAACCATCCCTCCAACCAACCATACGTCTAACCCATCATCCAAATCCAGCTTACTGGCACGATGAGTTGTAGATTATACACGCCTCTCTGTCTCGCTATATATTACTTTACTTATGCCTCGTTGTATATTACTTAACATTATGCGTCTCTGTGCATTACTTTACTTTCTGTATCTTTATAAACTACATTAATTTTGATAGTGGATTGACTATACAAGATTAATCATCATTATCAAGTGCCGTGCCAGCTGGCGTAGGCGTTCATATGTCTCCACAGATCTCGGTCTTTGGTGTTCTGGATCAACTCTGCTGCTGATATTCCTCCATGAAACCGTCTTAATCCATCCAGCATAATTTCTCTTGGTCTGACTCTGCCTCTATTCCTCTCGATTTTTCCAGTTGTCACGATGTTCTCCAATGCCTCTCTTCTCATCACATGACCGAAGAAAGATGTTTGTTTCTTCCTTATTATTGTATATAAAGTTCTAGTTCCATTAGCCTGTATCAGGCAGTCGTTGTTAGTTACTCTGGCAGTTCAAGGAATTCGCAACATTCATTTCAGTTGCTCTCTGTTTCTTCTAATTCCTTCTTAATTTGTTCATTTACATTTCAAGATTCACTGCCATACAGCAAAACTGGTTCTACATAGCATTTCAGTACTCTCTTTCTTACATTCAGTGACAGTGACGTATTGCATAAGATACTCTTCATTTTCTGAAATGCGGCTTTTGCTTGCCCTATTCTGCTCTTAATCTCTGTTGTACATCTTCCATCTGATGTTATAAATGCCCTTAGGAGTCTAAAATTATCCATCTGGTTAAGAAATTTTCCTTCTATTTCTATGTCACATTTTGGTGCCACCAATTTCTTTGATATCACCATTGTTACTGTTTTCTTGATATTCAAGGAAAGTCCTTTCCTTGCACTCTCTGTTACTACAATGTCCAACAATTGTTGTAGGTCTGTTGAATTATCCGCCAACAATACTGTGTCATCTGCATAGCGTATATTATTTATATTAAAACCTCCAACCAGTATTCCTGGCACTTCTTTGATCGTTCTCATTATTACTTCGCTATATACGGAGGTGCCGGTCTCTCTGGCTGTGGGGTTACAACACTTTCTCTCTGTAATCCCGTTTATCACGCAGAGTCTCGCAGCGGAGCGAGAACTGAGGTGGTTCGACCCCCGCTCGTGACTTGCGGATACTGAGCCGGCCGCTCAGAAAGCAATGGCAAACTACTGAGCGTAATCTTGCCAAGAGATCAACAGACAGCTGAAAGATGCTGCTGTTGACAGCTAAGTCCTGTAAAAGGATACGCAAAACATAGAACATATACGGAGGTAAGGTGCCTCCTTCCCTCCGCTAGCCTACGGGACACCCTTGGGCAAGGTGGAATACCCGTTTGGCACCCCGATCAGGGTTACGTGAAGCCATGGGTGCAGGTGGTGGTTGAAGTTGAAGAGCAGCCGACAGATAGTTGTAGCTTATGGTCTCCAGCTTCACGACGGTAGGCAGAGGATCTCCTTTTTGGGAGACAATGGCTACGGTCATCGACAAGTATGGTCACTGCTAGGAGGGAAAGCAATGGCAAACTACCTTCTTTACAGATGCCAAGAACATCATGTACTGCAGTCTTATCGATAATCAGAGAAACGGCGTAAATGGGTGATCCATAGGAGTAGCCTCGCCCGGTAGGGGTAGTCATGTGCACCAGGTGACTCCAGACCGTCATCAGGCGACTGAGTGCAAAAGAATATCAACATTAAAAGTAGGAACTTGGAATGTAAGAACTATGAGTGGGGATGGGAAATTTGATAACATTAAGAATGAAATGAGAAGATTAACTATTAACCTGTTAGGTGTATGTGAGACCAGATGGACACGAATGGGCATTATGACATCTGAGGAATATAGAATAATATATTCTGGTGGAGAGAAACAACAGCGAGGAGTAGCAATTATAATGAATACAGAGAGAGCAAAATCGACCAAAGGATATCGGACTGTATCAGACAGAGTGTTACTGGTGAAGTTGAGTGGAAGACCTTTTGATGTCAACGTCATACAAGTTTATGCACCAACAGCTGACAGTAGTGATGACAGCATCGATGAATTTTATAGTGATTTAGAGAAAGCCTTCAAAATATGCAAGAATTCTGAAGTAACTATCATAATGGGTGACTTGAATGCCAAAGTTGGAAATCAACAGGACGGATGCATAGTAGGCAACTATGGGCTAGGGGAACAGAATGAAAGAGGTTGCAGACTAGTACAGTGGGCAAAAGAGCACGATTTGATTATTGGAAACACCTGGTTTCAACAGCACCCAAAGAGATTATGGACATGGAGGAGTCCTGATCATAAGATTAAAAATCAGATTGATTACATCCTCATCAACAGAAGATTTCGAAATGCCTTAAAAGTCGCAAAAACTATATCAAGCGCAGACTGCTACAGCGACCATAGATTAATCTTAAGCAATTTACATATAAAATTAAAGAAAGTCAAATATTCACCAAGAATCACACAATTTGATCTACAAGCACTGAAGAGTGAGGAAAGAAAAGATAAATTCAACGTAGAGGTAAAAAACAGATTTGATGCATTGTCCGATATGGAAATATTATTTCAAGATGTCAATGATCACCAATGGGAAATGTTAAAGAAATCAGTCAACCAAGCTGCAGAAACAACCATTCCAAAAGTAAAGATAATAGGACGCAAGAAATGGATGACGGAAGACATCTTAAAACTCATGGAAGTAAGAAGAAATAACGAAAACAACAAAGACAAATATGAAGAGATTCATAGGAAAATTAGGAAGCTATGCAAAGAGGCAAAAGAAACATGGCTTTGGGAAAATTGCAAGGAAATTGAACACCAACACAATACCCGGGATACCAAATTAATGCACAAAAGAATTAATGACATCACTAACAAAAGAACACACACATCAACGGGTTGCCTAAAAACCAAAGATGGCAAAATCATAATAGAAAATGATCAGATTTTACATGCGTGGTCAGACTATTTGAAAGGCCTTTATGATGATACAAGAGAAGAACAATATGATCATCGGAATAATAATGAAGGACCATCAATTTTGAAGATAGAGGTTAAGAATGCTCTTAACCATATGAAAACTGGCAAGACCCCGGGTACAGATAACATCACAGTAGAAATGATCAATGCCGTAGAAGAATATGGAATTGACCAAATCACCAGGCTGCTGAACGCAATATACGATACTGGGGATATACCTCCTGAATTATGTAATTGTATATTTATTGCAATCCTGAAGAAATCAGGAGCCATGGAATGCGATCAACATAGAACAATTAGTATAATGAGCCACATCACAAAGATTCTGCTGAGAATTATCATGCAAATAGTTAGGAAGAAAATACAACCCGAAATAGGAGAAGAACAATGTGGGTTTGTAGAAGGCAAGGGCACAGTAAATGCTGTGTATATACTGAGAACAGTAATTGAGCGTTCTATAGAAGTAAACAAGGATCTATATCTTTGCTTTATTAACTACACAAAGGCTTTCGATATAGTGAGACATGTTGACATGATAAGGATGCTTGAAGATCTACAAATTGATGGAAAGGACCTTAGACTTGTAAAGAACATATATTGGAAACAACAAGCTGCCATAAGAATTGATAACGATGTAGGTCAATATCAGCCTATTAAAAGAGGTGTGAGACAGGGATGTGTAATGTCTCCAGATCTTTTTTCCCTGTACAGTGAATATATATTTATAAATATAGAAGATATGGAAGGAATCAACATTGGGGACGATGCATCAATAACATTAGATATGCAGATAATACAGTCTTGATTGCAGACAATGAACAAGACCTGCAAAATTTAGTAGATGCGGTTGTTGCACACAGTAAACAACTAGGGTTAGAATTAAATTGTAAAAAGACACAGATTATGGTCGTCACTAGGAAGAAGGAAATACCACAATGTGATATACGAGTAGATGGACATATTCTTAAACAAGTGAATCGATACTGTTATCTCGGCACAGTCATAACATCTGATGGGAGATGCCTTGAAGAGATTAGAACAAGAATTGCCATTGCGAAGGTAGCCTTTAGCAAGATGAAAAACATACTGACCAACAAAAAGATATCAATTGAGACGAGAAAAAGAGTGTTGAGATGCTACATAGCACCTATACTTTTGTATGGATGTGAAGCGTGGACAATAAGCAGTCAAGCTGAAAAACAGCTAATGGCTGTGAAAATGTGGTTTCTGCGGAAAATGAAAAGAATACCATGGACAGATAGAAAAACCAACGAACAAGTCCTACAAGAAACAAATGAACATCGTAAACTGATTAGAGTCATTAGACGTAGACAGTCAAAATTTTTTGGGCATGTTATGAGAAGAAATGAATTGGAGAACTTGGTGACAACTGGCAAGATCGAAGGGAGGAGACCAAGGGGAAGACCTAGAAGCAAATACCTGGATGGCTTGGCCTGGTTACATGGTCGAGACAGGAACACAGAGCTCTGGTGATCGAGTGAGATGGCAGAACATGATCGCCCACGCATACCAGCATGGCATAAGATGGATGGATATATGGAGAAGAGATCTAGTGACAAGACAAATCCCTGTCGTACTACTAGCTTTATCTGTTCGTAACTACTCTCTTTATTTCCCATTTTATTGCTACTACTTAGTTCCAGTAAATATTCTTTATTATTCTTAAATCTTTCCCATCAATGTTGATATCTTTTAACATTATAATCAGTTCAACATGTTTTACTTTATTAAAAGCTTTAGTATAATCTATGAAGCACAGATATATATCTTTCTATTTCTCTTTTGACCGTTTTATTAGTTTCCGTAATGTATGTATTGCATTGTTTGTGCCCTTTCCCTCCACAAATCCATACTGTTCTTCACTAATTTCCATTTTGATTTTCTTTCTGGTTCTTCTCATTATGATTCTGAGTAGAAGCCTAGTGATATGGTTTATGAGATTAATTGTTCGAAAATCTTCACATTCAATTACTCCTGGTCGTTTTGGTATAGCGATAAATACAGATTTCAGCATATCGCTCGGTAAATATCCATTGCTGTAAATATCATTCAACAATTTTGTTAATATATCTACTCCAAATTCTCACAATACTTCTAATTCTTCTATTGTGATTTCATCTGGCCCAGCTGTTTGTCCTTTCTTCATATATTTTATAGCGTCAGCGACTTCTTCTTTTAGAATAGGTGGGCCTTCTAAGTTACTTTCTTGTGTTAATTCTTCCCTTTCTCCATCATATAATCTCTTATATACTCATTCCACCTCTTCTTTATAGCACCTTCCTCCAATAATATCTTTCCTGTTTTTGATTTCAAACACCCTGTATTTATTCTTATTTTTCTTCCCATGAGCTCACTGATCTGTCTGTGTGTATCTTTTGTATCTTTAATGGACTTTAATTAAATTTTTTGCACTGCCCGTTTAACCAACTTTCTTTTGCCTTCACACATTTATCTTTTATTTCTTTATTTATCTTGGCGTATTCTTGTTAGTCATTTTTACTCTGTTTTTTTTTTTTTTGTCCACCAACATTAAGATTTCTTTATTCATCCATTTTTATTAGCTATTTGGCTTCTCTCCGGTAATATTTCTATGCTAGTTTGATGAATGGAGTCCCTTAACATTTCCCATTGTTCAAGATTACACATGAAATAACATTCCTTTGGTATAACATAAAATAACGATTTCGTGACTGAGATCTGGTCACTAGAGTTTCCTTATCAAATATAATGTCACAAATTTCAGTTGTCAACAATGTCGTTAGAAATACAAATATTGTAGCAACGGATATGAATGAATCACCCCCCCCCCCCCCCAAAAAAAAAAAAACAAACAAACAAACAAACAAACGAGAAGTAGATTGTGAGCTTTACTAAAACACGACTACAAGAGACAAATTTCTAGCAACGGATATGAACTGCATGAAAATAACACCACAGTACAAACAGAACAGTCGCTTTACCAACACCGTGTCACCAGTTTCCGTTGTAAAAAAATGTCGTTTCACACACTAGTATTGTAACAATGGATTCGAAATGCATGTAAATAATACTATAGTACAGTCAGTACAAACAGTAGTCTCCTTACGAACATAGTGTCGCCAGTTTAAGTTGTCAACAAAGCCGTTAGATTTGCAAGCATTGTAACAACGTATATGAAATACCATCAAATAATTCTAAATATGGACAGAAGAGACATGATCAGTAGGGGTGCAAATAGGGCCTAGAAGCACGGAATTTTAAGTAAGCAAGTCGAATAGTTCAGAGGGCACGTCGGCGGAGTAGTTATGAGGTTTCTCTGAGAATGTCATGAGCGCGGTTGAACAGGGTTCGACACCTCCGCTGGCTGTGAGCGAAGAGAGGTACAGGGTGTTTATCTATTTCTCCGTTCAATTAGGCCTACACTTCTCTGGTCTTAACACTTCATAAAACCAGACCAGGTTCAGGCTTCGGACTTCTTTAGAAGTCAAATGGTTTAATGATGTAACTCTAACTCTATTGCCACGACATACCATACCATTAAGTCAGCAATAGAATAAGATGTAATTGCGGATTCGCAGAGACAATAAACACCAGCTTTGTGTAAAGCCTACTCAAAAGCCTTGTCAGGAAAGTCATGTCAAATGAGTTATGAGTTATGAGCTAAGAAACGATTTGACTGCACTCAGGACATTCCCACATGTGCTCAGTCCCCTCGTTCAACAGCCAGTGAAGAGTCATACTACCAATCGTTCCAATCGCCATCTGATTGAAAGTTCTCCTGGTCTTCCCTTTTAGTCTTGAGATTCGTCCAGAACCCCTGCCAATCTCCCACCATATCTTTCTTTCCACATACAGGTTCTCAATCTGCTCCACCACTTTCTCCATCTGGTCCGAAAGTCGACCGACCACGTCTCCCTTGTCCATAGGCAATCTACCACCAAGAGGTGTATTCCCTGCCAGCCAATCAACCTATTCATCCCCCGCAATCCTGCATGACCAGGGCAGTCAAATGTGTAACGTTGAAACGTGTATGACCTCCATATAAATATATTGCCTTAAATGTCATTTCCAATCTAATCTAACGTTGGAACTTCATGAACCCCATACAAAGGCAACGTCCTGAAACGTTGAAAACCCCAAACAGAGATTGCGAGCAGACAAAAAGAATTAAGTAATATAAAGATCACCAAGTTTTCACAAATACCACATGTTTGGGCTTCCGTTAAACACTGTTAGATGAAGTGTTGAACATTCAAATACACATGTTGACTAGTAATGTCTGGGTACAGGAAGTTGATGTAATGGCGCAAAAGCCTCAGAAGTGTTATGTCTAAAAGAAATCATGAAAATGACGCCAATCAATCATGTGCCATGCCGTAAAGCCTAGGCTGTCATGACTCGCAATTTCACTCGATCACCAGAGTCGTGGATCAGCTCAGTGTTCCTGTCTCGTCCATGCCATGTGGCCAAGCCATCGAGGTATTTTCCTCTCGGTCTTCCTCCTGGTCTGTTTCCTTTGATCTTGCCACTTGTCACTAAGTTCTCTAATACATTTCATCTCATAACATGTCCAAAACATTTTGACTGTCTACGTCTAATTTCTCTAATCAATTTACGATTTTCACTTGTCTCCTGTAGTACTTCGTCATTGGATTTTCTGAATGTCCATGGTATTCTTTGCATTTTCCTCAGAAACCACATTTCTGCAGCCAACAGATGTTTTTTTCAGCTTGACTGCTCATTGTCCAAGTTTCACATTCATACAAAAGAACAGGCTTTATGTATCCCCTCAACACTCTTTTTCTCGTTTCAATTGACATCTTTTTATTGGTCAGAATGTTTTTCATCTTGCTAAAGGCTACTTTCGCCATGGCGATTCTTGTTCTAATCTCTTCAAGACATCTCCCATCAGATGTTATGACTGTTCCGAGATAATTGTACCGATTCACTTGTTGAAGAGTATTCCCATTTACTTGTATATTACATTGTGGTACTTCGCTCTTTCTAGTGACGACCATAACTTGTGTCTTCTTACAAGTTTATTCCAACCCCAACTGCTCACTGTGTACAACAACTGCGTCTACTAATTGTTGCAGATCCTGTGCATTGTCTGCAATCAATACTGTATCATCTGCATATCTAATGTTATTGATGTTTTGTCCTCCAATGCTGATTCCATTTATACCTTCTACATTTCTGAAAATATTTTCACTGTATAGGGAAAAAAGATCTGGAGACATTACACATCCCTGCCTAACACATCTCTTAATAGGTTGATATTGCCCCACTTCATTATCAATCCTTATGGCAGCTTGTTGTTTCCAATATATGTTTGTGTGTGTGTGTGTGTGTGGATAAGTTTAATGTTTTCCCCATCAATTTGTAGATCTGCAAGCATATCCGTGGGTTCTTAAAAATAGTCTTTAGACTCATTATATTACTCCTCTCCACGGAAATCTTTAATAAAAGGCGAATTTTTTGCTTATTTTGTACAAAGTTATTATGTACATAAACAGTGTCTTTTTTACATTAGCAAATACAGCAAATACATTCATACACGTGTGACATTATATTCTTTGCATGGTGTAACTACATAATATTACCTGTTGTCGATGGTGGTTAAGTTATCATTCGTTCCCATGCATATCAAACAATTTAATAAAAAAAAAAAACTTTCATACTCAGGCTCATTCGCACTTATGTGTCAACAATAATGCTGAATCACTTTTGTTTCCTGTTTGTGGCCTTATGAGGCCAGTAAAAAAATGTCTTCCCCCATATAGGGGGAGCATATCCGCGTTATGTGTACTGCTACATTGAAAGTTTACAAATAATATTTAAAAAATGAATAAAGGACTAAAATGTCGATTATAAAATGTAAGTATGAAAAAAATAAAAACATATTCCGCAAAAAGTCTAAATGTATTCTATTAACTGTTACAAATTTTACTTTGGGATAGATTTTCTTAATTTTAAGGATTAAGAAGAGAAGTTTTGTCTTATTTATAAATATATTGCTAGTATATTTTTTTTAATGTTTTTTAATTGTATAGTTATCTCCCTTAGAACAAAATTTTTTTTTTATATCCCCTTCTCAATGCTTATTTAAGTTTTTTTTTTTAAATATTACATTGTGTTATTTCGTTCTTCATAGTGACGACCATAATCTGTGTCTTTTAACAATGTAATTCTAACCCCAGTTGCTCACTGTGTACAACAGCCGTATCTACTAATTGTTGCAGATTCTGCCCATTGTCTGCAATCAATACTGTATCATCTGCATATTAAATGTTATTGATGTTTCGTCCTCCAATGCTGATTCCATTTATATCTTCTACATTTCTGAAAATGTTTTCACTGTATAAGGAAAAAAGAAAATGACATCAAGAATCAACATTACTGCACTCCGGACTTTCCCAAACGTGCTCCGCTCCATTCTGCAGTAGCCATCGAAGAGTTCAAATGCTGATGGTACCAGTGACAGAATTATTTGAAATGTCGACTAAGGTCATTATCATCATCATCATCATCATCATCATCATCATCATCATCATCTTCATCATCATCATCATCATCATCATCATCATCATCATCATCATCATCATCATCATCATCATCATCATCATCATTATTAGCATCCTTGTTAATTTGAGTATAGGTATAATGTTATATTTATAATGTTATAGTGATCATATCATATTTATAATGTTATATTTATAATGAAAAGTTGAAGTAACAGTTATCGAGCCAAGCTCTTATGTGTACAGTCTCTCCCAGTCTAAATCGTCTCATGTAAAAAAAAAAAAAACACACACACACACACATCCATTGCCCACAGAATCGGTCGTAACTGTACGTCTCCATCCAGAGTATCTGACAAGTAGTTTCTCCATATTCAGTCATCCCAGCATTTATTGCGTTTTCATGATATCTTGGTAAGTTCGGGCCGGGTCGTCTTTTCTTGGAACGGGAGCAGAGGCCGAATATGAATTAAATGAGACGCTCCCTGCCAGGGGCTGGGGGAAGCCGCCAGGCTTCTTATTTGGGTACGGGAACAGGGGCAGGGGCCGAATACGAATTAAATGAGACGCTCCCCGCCAGAGTCTGGGCGAAGCCGGGCCGGGTCGTCTTTTTTGGGAACGGGAACGGGAGCAGGGGCCGAATATGAATTAAATGAGATGCTCCCTGCCAGGGGCTGGGCGAAGCCTTGCCAGGCTTCTTATTTGGGAACGGGAACGGGAGCAGGGGCCGAATATGAATTAAATTAGACGCTCCCTGCCAGGGTCTGGGCGAAGCCGGGCTGGGTCATTCAGACAGACAGATAGACAGACAGAGAGATAGATAGTCGGGAACGGACCTTATATGACTATTTATATGAATTAAATGACATGCTCCCCACCAGGAACTGGGCGAAGCCGGGCCGGGTCAGCTAGTATATATATATATATATATATATATATATATATATATATATATATATATATATATATATATATATATATATACTAGCTGACCTATATATATATATATATTTTTTTTTCCCGCGTTTCCATCCCCCTTCAGGATATTCCGGTCAACACCAGCATCTTTCAGCTGTGTGTTGATTCCTAGGCTAGATTACGCTCATCAGCACGCCACGACTTTCTGAGCGACCAGCTCCATACTCTCATAAGTCACTTTTGCGATTCGAACCACTATATATATATATATATCGTCTACGTTAGACTAGCTTTTATCCAGGTAAATTGTTACAATATCATTAGCCTTAAACGAGATTTTATCAGGTGATATGTTACTCTCCTCTAAAAGTACTGGAGAGGTTTGGTCATAGACCATAACTTTATGAAGGGAAAATCCCAACTGCACCTCTCCGCGGTAGAGGATGGAAACACACCACGGTGTGGCTAACACAGCTCTGGGGACCGAGTATCCACCGGAATAAGTGGGCAACTCTGCAGCTGAGCAGAGCAGGGCACTCACTTGTCTTTACAGTCGGAAATGGCTGTCAAAGGCAGAGGTAAAAAGACCACCATGTGAATGTGGAAGGCAAGGGGAAACCACCACATTATCTTCCCAAGACTTCATGGCAAAACATATATCAGAGTTAGTGAACGACGTTAATGGCTGTCTTAGGACATCCTCGTCCGGTAGGGATAGTCATGAGCCACAGGTGACACCAGACCGTCATCCAGCTACTGATGGCAAAATCATAGCTAAAATAAATAAATTTAGAGTAGGAACATGGACTGTTAGGACATTAAATGAGCTAGGAAAGTTGACCAATGTTCCAAGAGAGATGGATAGCATGAAAATGAATATACTAGGCGTTAGTGAGTGTGGCATGATGTCTTCAGGCGTTCGCATCCCCAGTCCATTTACATTTCTCAATACTCAGTAGTTAACCACGTAAGCCGTCGTGATACCCTAACTAAAAATAGAATCGTAGATTCTAGATCGAGAGAGGGTAGATGAATGGTGGGGTCTCAATTTGATTGGGTAACCCTTGGGCTGGTAACGCTCCTTAATACATAATTAGCCCGCCAGTCGAAGCCTTGATTCCATCCCGTAAGGACGTGTTCAAGATGCAGTGGTAAAATTTGCCCAAAAGCATTCAAGAGGTGGTCATCTGCACTCCAGGTACCTAAATCATTTAATATGTTATGTGTAAACCTGATGAAGTGAGAGAGAGAGACGAATGGCCGAGTATTTTCTTGAGAAAATGTAAAAAGAAGACAGGACTTCGGTACAGTGACTCTAAAACTGCCGCTCAAAACCTGTCATGTCTACCGCAGTGAAACATTCTTACCATGTCTATTGTCTGTCTGATTTGATGATTTGCATATGCTTATGACTGTAAACCACGCTCAATGCATATGGCAAAACCTTTGTGCGCTCTGAACATTCATTGAGTGCCTATCATGACCATTCTTAACCAAACTGTACATCGCTCTTGAGAGTTACCTTTGGCAGTTGTTTCAGAATGTGTGATGCTATATACTGCATGTAATTTCTCCCTTATAATGGCTGAGAATGTTTGAGTGAATGAGATGGTAATTATATAATTAACTTCTCCTATTTGTAAAAGTAAAGACACTTATTATATCCATGTTTGCAGGACTGCATTGCACTGTAGAAATTAACCTAGTGTCTGTCAGATGAATACATGGGAAGGCTCATGTTATTTGTCAGGGAAAATTCATGTTATCTTTCATTATGTGTATTCCACATGTGAAAGCATTTCTAGTGCATGATTTCTGCCATACAATGCCTACTTCTTGGTGCTTAATCACACTGTCTGTTCTCATGGTACACCGGTCCCTGTGATCTACTCATTGTGAGAATTTACAAGATAATGTGCCTATGACTTCACGGTTTTGGGGATGAACCTGGAGAAAGGATATCACCCCAAACCCCCAAATAAAATTGCACTTCATCATCAGTGAGAGGCGGGTGTTCGAATATCACACTCCTTTTCCCCTCCCATTCCTCTCTGAATCTGTGATAGTACTCTATAACTGTGACAATGGTTCAATAGATGTAAAACACATGTTGTGCCTTTGTTTATTAACAGAGAATGAGGAAGATGGGGGAGGCCCTTTCAATTACCAGGACAACTCCAAGGAAGTCCTGAGCTCTAGCTTCAACTCCAGCTGAAAAGTCAGAAATCAAAAAGACCAAAATGAACAACAGGTTGCAAAGATTCAGCCTGAATCCACTAATTCTGGCCTATACAGATGGCACTGAAGAAAAGTCTTTCTTAAAAGCCTAAGACAGGGATACTCTCCAATTTTGTAAAAGCTCCAGGCTATATCTTCAAGATAAATTCAAGAAGAAACCTTAAGAGGAGAGATCACCTGGTTTTCAGCATGTCACTACTGGCTAAGAGTGGACATTAAAGGTGCACTTGGAGCTGACCCTATCACAGCTTAATATTAATAATGGCTGAAAGCTGAAGGAGCAGAAGTTAATAAATAGAGCAAATTCACAAAATGGATTGGTGTTAAGTCGGTGTGGTGATTCAATTACATCAGAACCTGTTGTGGGAGATAGACTGGCAGAGAAGAATGATGGGACATCATAGTTTTTAGATCTTCCTCTGCTGGAAAAGTAAAACTAATCCCAAATTATCAACTTTGCGAACAGTCTACTCACCCTTCGGAAGGACATGTTTGTCATTTGCTTCGGACTAGTCAAAGTAGGGAATAGCCTAAACTGGAAAAACATTATGGGGAAAGCTGAAACCTGAGACATTCCCAACACCTTCATGGTGCTAAAAGACGGTATACGGATCAGTATAGCAGTGTCTCCCTATACTTGTGCCCGGCTATAGGTTTATCATGTGTTTTCCTCATTTGACGGTTGGAAAAGTGATAGCATGATTAAAGTGTTGTGGTGTAGGATAACCGATGGTGTAGATATGTGAAGGAGGAGAGTTTATTTAGATTGATGTTTCAGAGGGGATATTGAGTGATGTGTTTGGGTTTTCATAGATAATGTCACTATAATTTGCATATAAACATATTTGAGATGTAAATTGT
This sequence comes from Cepaea hortensis, assembly GCA_963921405.1. Lineage (NCBI taxonomy): Eukaryota > Metazoa > Mollusca > Gastropoda > Stylommatophora > Helicidae > Cepaea > Cepaea hortensis. The sequence continues at coordinate 27,344,328 of OY992887.1, read as the reverse complement.
TGACAGAATATGAAGCCTGAGTCTTCACTTGACCTCATCAAACATTAATAAAGTATTAGTAGTAAGAGAACAGTTTTTGAGATACAGGTCTCTGTGATTGTCTTGTACATTGTTGAGAAAGAAATGTCCAACAGGTGTCAAGCATCTTCATGGTGACTGTTACTCTACTGTTGCTGTTGGTTACAGAGATTGTGAAAGTCTGTGTGGTTGTTGTCAAGTATCTTCCATGATGTATGACTTGTCTAACCTGTTGGTGTGATCATTCTTTGTGAATGTTTGTCCAACTGTTGTCAAGATCTTCTCATGTTGTCTTGTTCAACCAGTGTAAAATACAGTTGTTGTTGTTTATGTTCACTACAATGGTGCAATTCTCAATGTGATCATTTGTCCAAGTGTCTTGTGTCACTTTAAATAAGTAATGAGATCAAAAATGAGGTGGGCGATCAGAGCACAGTCAGCTGGAAGATGAGAGAACTGCTTTCATTGGTTACTGTGGCTAACTGCCAAGATCTCTATATCTATATATGGCCTAGAAGAGAAATCATCTATAAATAATTCTGTGTAGAACTTAACTTGTGTCTAATTTCTCACAGTGGGGGGTACTCGATGAGCCAAAATTCTGAATGGTTTCTCTACAAGGGTTATGCGAGAATAAATATCAATACCTCTAGACAACACTTGCTGTTACTAACCTGTATCTTTTATGGAGAGATATACTTTATAGAACTTCACTCATTAGAACTTCTGTAATTCTCTATAAACCCACAAAAAAACCTCACAGTGAGATGAGATGGAAGGGATCGGGCAAAATTATAGCTGACAATCACACAATAATTTATTCTGGAGGGGATACACATGAAAAAGGTGTAGGAATAATATTAGACGAAAAATCAGCCAAGTCAATTAATGGATACTGGTGTATTTCAGATAGAGTAGTTATGGTAAAAATCAAAGGCAAACCAATAGACATAAATATTATACAGGTATATGCACCAACAACAAGCAGTAGTGATGAAGAAATACAACACTTTTACGACGAAATAGAAATGGTGATGGCTCAAATTGGATCACAAGAAATAAAGATAATACTTGGTGATTTTAATGCAAAAGTAGGAAAGGGGAAAATGGAGGATGTAGTGGGGAATTATGGTTTAGGTACAAGAAATGAAAGAGGGGAAAAGCTAATAGAATGGGTAAATATCAATGATATGATAATTGGAAACACATGGTTTAAACAACATAAAAGACGACCGTACACATGGAAAAGCCCTGATAAGAAAATACGCAACCAAATCGACTACATACTAATCAATAAAAGATATAGAAATGCTTTAATTAATGTAAAGACAATGCCTGGTGCTGACTGTAATAGTGATCATGTACCACTATGTGGACAAATAAAAGTGAAAAAAATGGTTAAGAACATGAGACTTAATAAAGAGGTTCTGAAAATAGATAAAGAACTGCAAGAACAATACAGAGTGACTGTGAAAAATAGGTACAATGCAATAACTAAAATACAGAATATAAATGAACAATGGGAAATATTAAGGGACTCCATTCATCAAACTAGCAAAGAAGTATTACCGGAGAGAGGCAAAATAGCTAAGAAAAGATGGATGAATGAAGAAATCTTAAAACTGATTTACAAAAGAAAACAGAGTGAAAATGACAAACAAGAATACGCTAAGATAAATAAAGAAATAAAAGATTAATGTGGGAAGGGTAAAGAAAGTTGGTTAAACGAGCAATGCAAAAAAATTGAATTAAATTCCATTAATGATACAAAAAATATGTACAGACAAATCAGTGAGCTTACAGGAAGAAAAATACGAATAAATACAGGGTGTTTGAAATCAAAAACAGGAAAGATATTATTAGAGGAAGGTGCTATAATGAAGAGGTGGAATGAGTATATAAGAGAATTATATGACGGAGAAAGGGAAGAATTAACAGAAGATAGTAACTTAGAAGGTCCACCTATTCTGAAAGAAGAAGTCGCTGACGCTATGAAACGTATGAAGAAAGGAAAAACAGCTGTGCCAGATGAAATAACAATAGAAGAATTAGAAGTGTTGGGAGAATTTGGAGTAGATATATTAACCAAAATGTTACAGTAGTGGATATTTACCCAGTGATATGCTGAAATCTGTATTTATAGCTATACCAAAAAGACCAGGAGCAATTGATTGTGAAGATTTTCGTACAATTAACCTCATAAACCATATCACTAAGCTTCTACTCAGAATCATAATGAGAAGAAACAAAAAGAAAATAAAAATGGAAATTAGTGAAGAACAGTATGGATTTGTGGAAGGAAAGGGCACAAACAATGCAATTTATACATTACGGACACTAATAGAAAGGTCAACAGAGAAACAGAGAGACATATATTTGTGCTTCATAGATTATACTAAGGCATTTGATAAAGTAAAACATGATGAACTGATTAAAATGTTGGAAGATATCAACATTGATGGAAAAGATTTAAGAATAATAAAGAATGTTTACTGGAACCAAGTAGCAGCAATTAAAATGGGAAATAAAGAGGGTAGTTACGAACAGATAAAGCTAGGAGTACGACAGGGGTGTGTCTTGTCACCAGATCTGTTCTCCCTGTATAGCGAAGTAATAATGAAAGAGATCAAAGAGATGACAGGAATACTAGTTGGAGGTTTTAATATAAATAATATACGCTATGCAGATGACGCAGTATTGGTGGCGGATAATTCAACAGACCTACAGCAATTATTAGACGTTGTAGTAACAGAGAGTGCAAGGAAAGGACTCTCCTTGAATATCAAGAAAACAGTAACAATTGTAATATCAAAGAAAATGGTGACACCAAAATGTGACATAGAAATAGAAGGAAAAATCCTTAACCAAGTGGATAATTTTAGATACCTAGGGGCATTTATAACATCAGATGGAAGATGTACAACAGAGATTAGGAGCAGAATAGTGCAGGCAAAAGCCGCATTTCAGAAAATGAAGAGTATCTTGTGCAATAAGTCACTATCACTGAATGTAAGAAAGAGAGTGCTGAAATGCTATGTAGAACCAGTTTTGCTGTATGGCAGTGAATCTTGGAATGTAAATGAACAAAGCAAGAAGAAATTAGAAGCAACAGAGATGTGGTTCCTGAGACGAATGTTGCAAATTCCTTGGACTACCAGAGTAACTAACGATAACTGCCTGAAACAGGCTAATGAAACTAGAACATTATATACAACAATAAGACAGAGACAAACATCTTTCTTCGGTCACGTGATGAGAAGAGAGGCATTGGAGAACATCGTAACAACTGGAATGATCGAGGGGAAGAGAGGCAGAGGCAGACCAAGAGAAATGATGCTGGATGGATTGAGACGGTGGCATGGAGGAATATCAGCAGCAGAGTTGATCCAGAAAACCAAAGACCGAGATCTGTGGAGAGCCATGAACGCCTACGCCAGCTGGCACGGCACTTGATGATGATGAGTTTCTCCATATGCGTAATGGACTCTAGCACCGATGAGGAACCAGCTGTGTGTACGCCAGAACGACTTGTATTGCAAATATTCCTTTGTTTAGGTCTGTTTTCTAAGCCGTCAATGTGGCAAAGGAGTTACAAACGCAGTTCGCAATCCCGCATAATGCTTTTGAAACACAGTTTCATTCTGTAACTTCATCGTGTAACAGATCATTTGCAGAACGTCTCATCGTGTATCGCTGAAAAGTTTCTGAATATCTTACCATTTATTCAGCCTCACAATCCCTTATACCCAAAGTGTCTGCAGTGTCCTGTGTCCGTCTTCCTGCTGGTCAATCCATGCCTTTCACCACGGTACATTCCAAAACCACCCGATAGCGCTTGATATAGCGTTTGATTTGGCCAGCGTACTTCAGTTTGGAAATGAACCATGCCAGCCTTTACATTTTCTTTGAACACATTATGAGAAGATATAAATTGGAGAATTTTGTGACAACTGGCAAGACTGAGGGGAATAGAACAAGGGGAAGACACATAAGTAAATATCTGGATGGCTTGACCACGTGGCATGGTCGAGACAAGAACACGAAGCTGATCCACGACTCTGGGGATGCATGACCGACTACGCTTATATGATGATTTCAGTTTGAAGAAAGAAATACCACAATGTAATATACGGGTAAGTTGGAGTATTCTTAATCATATGACTCGGTATAACTATCTCGGAACAGTTATAACATCAGATGGTAGTTGCCTTGAAGAGATTAGAACAAGAATCGCTATGGTGAAGGTAGTCTTCTGCAAGATGGAAAGCATACTGGCTAATAACAAGTTGTCAACTTTAACGAGAAAAAGAGTGTTGAAGGAACAAGGAACCTGTAGTTTTGTATGGATGTGAAACTTGGACAATGTGCAGACAAGCTGAAAAATATATAATGGCAGTGGAAGCGTGATTTCTGAATAAAATGCAAAGAATAGTATGGACGAACAAAAGAACCCAATAACAAGTCCTTTAAGAAACAAATTAAAACCGTAAAATGATTCGAAAAATTATACATAGATAGTCAAAATTTGTTTGGGCACGTTATGTGAAGAAATAAACTGGAGAACTTGGTGACAACTGACAAGATTGTGGTGAAAAGTACAAGGGGAAGGCAGAGAGGTAAACATCTCGATGGAATGGCTACATGCCATGGTCAAGACGAACACAGATGTGAACTACGTTCTGGTGATCGTGTGATATGGAGAAACATGGCAGCCAACGCTTATCGGCATGTCACATGATCATGATGATGCTGATAATGCTGTTTGTTTGTGAGATATTATGCTGTTTAGGGGCCAGTTTTCTTTGATGTTCAAATCTTGTAGAATACAATAGTTTTTTTCTTCTTGTTTTACAACATTCTAATATTCTTCCTGTAACATTTAAGTACAAAAGCTTCTTCTTTTTAGCAAAATGGTCCGTGACTTAAATCCGTATGTTACTACAGGAAAGATGCACATACTGCAAAATACACATCAAACCATAATTATGGGGACAGCTTAAAAACATCTCAAATGGAGGTGAAAACCTCATTATGCACACTTTCATCAATAACTTTCTTTTTTTCTTTAACTTACGCAAAATCAACACCTGCGAGATAAAATACTTAAGAAGATCTGCCAACTTAACGATCCAAGACTGAGTAAGAAATGATGTTACTGTGGGTACAAACTGTGTGCCACATACATTAAAAGGCACAAGATCAGATGATTTGGTCATCTCGTTGGAATGCACCACCATCAACTACCAGCACTGGCCCTACGTCAATGATCTGACATGAGATAAGATGAGAAGAACATAGATTGACGACATCAAACACATGGTACAATCACACAGAATGACACTATCCAGTGCCACCCATCGGGTGCTCGAGCGTTATCTATTCCTCCCCACGACGCTTGATGGAAACAGGGAAAGCTGTTGATGATGACGTTATCAGTTAACTGAGTCTATACTAGGAAAAGCATCATGTATCTACTGGTTACTCTATACACGATATCACACTTGTCTGCAGGGCCACGGTTATGTGTTCAAATCCCCATCAAGGTAGAACTGTATAGTCTGAAATGTTCCTGGAAGTAAAGGCGTGCGGTATGATATTGACTACATCACATACCTAGTGCCGATTGTCTTGTGAAAATATGACCCTATACCCAACACGCCTATAGGGAGTGGAAAAAAACGTTTTATCTTTTACCCACATTTCTTTCAACCCCCCTCCCTCCTTTTACCTACATTGTTTAAACCCCCCCCCCCCGTTTTTACCCACTTTTAACACCACCCCCCAACTCCGCCGTCCCAATTTTTGTTTTTAAAAACTCCATCGTCTACACACACACACCCATACAAAACCCACCCACCCATACACACACACACACACACATATATATGCATTTTCCCACGTTTTAACCCCCACCCCCCCCCTCTCGTTACTTTATTTTTAACCCCCACCCTTTTTTTCTTGTAAACCCTCGTCCCCCTTTTTTACCCACCCCTGTTCCCACTTTTTTAACCCCCGATCCCTGTCCCCACTTTTTAATAACTCCCAGTATATGTTTTAAGCCCCCGTCCCACTTAATAATTTAACCTTCCCCCCACCCCCACCCCCCCCCCCCCCCAACTCACGTCCTCACTTTCTAGACCTCCCTCCAAGTTCTCACTATTTTAAACCCCCCTCCCCGTCCTCACTTTTGTAAACACCCCTCCCCATCCTCACTTTTTTACACTTCCCCCTTCCCGTCCTCACTTATTAACCCCCCCCCCTTTCCTCCCGCCGGTCATCACTTTTAAAACTACGCCCTCCGTCCCCACTTATTTTTAAAACCCCATCCGTCCTCATCTTTTTTTTTTTTGTAACACTCCCTCCGTCCCCACCGTTTTTGTGAAACCCTCTCCGTCCTCACATTTTTGTTGTTGTTGGTAAAACTCCCTCCGTCCTCAAATTTTTGTTGTTGTTGGTAAAACTCCCTCCGTCCCCACTTAAAAAAACATCCCGTCCCCATTAAAAATATAAAAAAACTCTCCGTCCCCACATTAACAAAAACAAAAACCTCCGTCCCCACTTTTTATAAAAACCCCTTCGGTCCGCAACTTTAAAAAAAAAAAAACCTCCCTCCGTTCCCACTTCTTTTTAAAAAAAAAAAACCTCCGGTCCCACATAAAAAAAAAAAAAACACACCTCTACATCCCAACCCTTCCATTTATTGTTTAGCCCTCCCCCCCCCCCCCCCAAAAAAAAAAAAAAAAAAACCCCACGCTTATTAACCCCCCTCCAACCCCACTTTGTTTTAACCCCCTCCCAACTTTTTACCCCCCCCCCCTCCCCTTTTTAAATCCTCCACTTATTTTTTTTATCGCCCGCGCCCGTTCCCATGTTATTTTAATCTCCCCGCCCATTCCCACTTTATTTTAACACCCCCCCCCCCGCCCGACACCACTTGTTTTTATACCCCCCTCCACGGTTTTTAACCCCCTGTCCACACTTTTTTTAAACCCCATCCACCAGTCGACTTATTTTACCTACCCACTCCATCTCCGGTTCCCACTTATTTTAACAGTCCCCCATCTCACTATTTTGTTTAAATCGTTCAGCACCCATCATTATATTTTAATTCCCGCCCGTCCCCACTTTATTTTAACCTGTCTGCCCGTGCCCTCCATTTTTAACCCCCGCCCGTCACCACTGTTTTAACACCCCCCTTCCCACATCCTCACTTTTTAAAATCCCCCTCCGCGGGTTTAACTCCCCCCGTCCACCCCCCCCCCCCACCCCCCGTCACACTTTGTTTTAAACCGGTCCGCACCCGTCATTACTTTGTTATTACCCTCCCCCCCCCCCCTTCCTCACTCATCTCACGGATCACCAACTTTTTAAATTCCCCTCCCACACTGTACTATTTTGTACCCCCACCCCCTTTTTTCCGCATATCCTTTACAGGACATCGCTGTCAACAGCAACATCTTTCAGCTGTCTGTTGATTTCTTGGCAAGATTACGCTCAGTAGTTTGCCATTGCTTTCTGATCGGCCGGCTCAGTTATCCCGCAAGTCACCAGCAGGGGACGAACCGCTCCCAGTTCTCGCCCGCTACGAGACTCTGCGTGATAAACGGGATTACGGAGAAAGTGTTGTAACCCCTCGGCCAGAGAGACCGGCTGTACCCCCCTACCCCTACTTAATATTTTGTAACCCCATCCTCCACTTTTGGTTAACCCCTTGCTTTTTTTGTTATCCCTCTCCCAGACTTCTCCCCTTCCGCACTTTTACCCTTCATCCTCTCAACTCCACTCTTACCCTTACCCCTCCCACTTCTCCCCTCCATTTTTTCACCCAACCCCACACCTTACCATACCACTCCCCTCTCCCTCCTACCTTTGACACTGCCCTTGACCTGACCCTTGGCTTCCCTTTACTTTACTTACTGTTTCGTTTAGAACCAGGCATGAGGATCGACTTCATTGCACCGGGTTTTATCCCATATAGCTTGGTCTCTTTCCGCAGGGCGGCCTGCCCCCTGCACTTGCTCTTTTACCATCCAGTTTGCCGGCTGTCCCGAAGATTTCAAGTGTACTTCCCCATGAACAGTTCTACTTGTCTCAGGACATTTATAAACATACATAAATTGGTTTATGCAATAAAAATAACACAAACACTTTCCGCCACATGAAATGGCGTGTGGTATCTTCTATACGCCACTTCAGGTGAAGTGAATATATAGTGAAAATTCACTTTATGTCATTTGTCAACATATCTAGAAGAATACATTTTCACAACATTTAAATTTACATTGCAATATTTGAATTAAAACAAACAAACAAACAAACAAACAACCAAACAAACAAACAAACAAACAAACAAACAACCAAACAAACAACCAAACAAACAAACAAACAAACAACCAAACAAACAAACTTCACCAGACCGCAAGAACAGTCAAAACGGATGAAACCCGACAAAAGCGCTATGTAGGAGGCCAAAGAAGAATAGTCAACAACACAGAACAGGTGTCGTCAGAGATACACGCTGAGTGAGATACTTTCTATTTCTGCATGACGTATGTGTCAACCCAGTCTTTTTAAACTCTCCGTGGTATTTTTTTATTCAGTATTTTATGTATTAGTAAATATTAATAAGCTCATCATCAAGTGCCATGCCAGTAGGCGTTTACCTCTCTCCACAGATCTCGGTCTTTGGTGTTCTGGATCAACGTTGCCGATGAAATTCCTCCGTGACGCCATCTCATTTCATCCAGTATCACTTCTCTTGATCTGCCTCTGCCTCTCTTTTCCTAGATCTTTCCAGTCGTCACGATGTAATCCAATGCCTCTATTATCATCACATGACCAACGAAAACTGTTTGTATCTTTCTTATTGTTGTATATATTGTTATAGTTTCATTAGCCTCTTTCAGGCAATCTTCGTTAGTTACTCTTGCTATCGAATGTAACAAACTGTGTGTGTATCTGTTTATGTATATATAAATTAGATAAATGAGAGCAAATGCATCGTGATAATTGTAACAACACTCAGTATCTGTTTACACTATGCACTTTACTTTACTTGTCACAGGGCAGATCACCAACGGGGGAAAGGTGGGATCCCGGCTTGGTCCTTCAACAAGGATTTCATCCTGCTCTGACTTCTGGGCACATGACCTGCAGCAGCGAGGACACTATATCCCAGGCTTCTATCCTGGACAGCACTTCCCTTAGTGGCTGCTATTGCTTGATGGCTGGTGATCAAGTCAGGAGCTGACTCGTTTCGGCTATCTTTCCCCTCCAAGCCCGGTTCGTTAGCCTACAGGACTGCACAAGAAGTGAATGTGCCGTCCTGGCTCTATAGATTCCTCTGTTTGTCTGATGATGCCTGCAGGCTTGACCTAGACAAGGAGTTTGAGTATGCCGTACCGTAAGTCCCGGCTCCAGACAGTCCCAGACCATAAACCAATACCGTGAACGAAAGCCTGGGCTATAGCATCCTATAAACATGTCTGCAGGCCAAGACAGTGGACAGGGCATCCCATATCTACTGTATCTGCCCAGGAATGAGACAACCGATGTCCATCAGCGGCCAAAGTGACCAAGTCACGGGGGCGGGGACTGTAAGATCATACTTTCATTTAATTTGAAAAGTGATGCACTGATAGTGCTTCCGCTGGAAATTACCCTGTCTGCCAGACATTTAATCTATCTGTCAGAGTCATTCGTGTGCCTTCACTAATGATTATATGTAACGGGTATACATTATCAAAGGTAAGGTAATAGACCATCTGCACTTCGCTGCCCTGCTGGATTCCCATGGGTAGATTGATTGATTGATTGACTGATTGATTGATTGATTTAGGAACCGACATCACAGCATGGGTAGAGTACTTGTTTAGCCATTGAAACAAATACACGGGAAACCATGGTAGTAAGACTGATCTTGAGAGCAGCCGACAGATGGATGTTGGTTATGGTTTCAAGTAGGCGACTGCCTTGAGATTGGTCTAATTCTGGAGAATTAGGATGCTCTCTTTGATGTCATTCTTGTGTTTTGCTTTCCAGTGACATTTTAAAATGATAGCGGTCTGACTAGCTATAAAGGACACAACCCTTTATATATATTGGGTATATGGTGCAAGCCTGACATGTTTATAGACCAATAGGCACACCATTAATAACGTGATAAATATCACGACGGTGACTAATTATAGCTACGGGTAAATATTGAAATGTGCCAACTATTGGGAGTATATTGTACGCTATTTTAAGTTTAAGAGAATATTCGCTATCAGGTCAAATAGTGAGAATATTAGTTATATGTATATAAATCACCAGACATCAGATCAAAGAGCGAGAACTATATATGTTCGTGTTCAGTATTCACGACGTGGTACTGTCAATTAGAAACATTACATGTCTATTAACTGAACACAGGCGCTATGAAACATCAAGACAGGTAGCAACGATAGAGGTAGAAAGATAAATTAGCTCGGAGACGGCATTTTCTTGATCGATACTTCTTTTCAGTTCTCCATTTGAAATTATAGTTTATTATGTAGGTGGTAGAGGTTGTACTTGACTCTCATTGCAATCGCCATGGCAGCCATTGTATAGATGCGGCCTGATGTACTGTCCTCTTCAACTTCATTACTGAATGGTACAAGCAGCCCTATGTTGTTAGCCTGCTCCTCACAAAAGACGTTGCATAGGTGGGGCCGGCTGTACTGGGTTGGCATAAAGCTCTCCATCGTAGACGTCACCGTGCAAGTAGGACATGCTGTACTGGATTGACAGCTCTCCATCGTAGATGTCACTGTGCAGTGGGACATGCTGTACTGGATTGACAGCTCTCCATCGTAGACGTCACTATGCAAGTGGGACATGATGTACTGGATACACAGCTCTCCATCGTAGATGTCGCTATGCAGTGGGACATGCTGTACTGGATTGACAGCTCTCCATCGTAGATGTCACTGTGCAAGTGGGACATGCTGTACTGGATTGACAGCTCTCCATCGTAGATGTCACTATGCAAGTGGGACATGCTGTACTGGATTGACAGCTCTCCATCGTAGACGTCACTATGCAAGTGGGACATGCTGTACTGGATTGACAGCTCTCCATCGTAGACGTCACTATGCAAGTGGGACATGCTGTACTGGATTGACAGCTCTCCATCGTAGACGTCACTATGCAAGTGGGACATGATGTACTGGATTGACAGCTCTCCATCGTAGATGTCACTGTGCAAGTGGGACATGCTGTACTGGATTGACAGCTCTCCATCATAGACGTCACCGTGCAAGTGGGACATGCTGTACTGGATTGACAGCTCTCCATCATAGACGTCACCGTGCAAGTGGGACATGCTGTACTGGATTGACAGCTCTCCATCATAGACGTCACCGTGCAAGTGGGACATGCTGTACTGGATTGACAGCTCTCCATCGTAGACGTCACCGTGCAAGTGGGACATGCTGTACTGGATTTACAGCTCTCCATCATAGACGTCACCGTGCAAGTGGGACATGCTGTACTGGATTGACAGCTCTCCATCATAGACGTCACCGTACAAGTGGGACATGCTGTACTGGATTGACAGCTCTCCATCATAGACGTCACCGTGCAAGTGGGACATGCTGTACTGGATTGACAGCTCTCCATCGTAAATGTCACTGTGCCGTGAGACATGCTGTACTGGATTGACAGCTCTCCATCGTATACGTCACTGTGCGTGGTACATGCTTTATTGGGTTGCAAAGAGCTCTTTATAGTATACGTCATTAATCAGGTGGGCATGCTGTACTGGGCTGCAAAGAGCTCTCCATCGTAGACGTCATCATGTAAATGGGACCGGCTGTGCAGGGTTATCATAGCGCCCTCCATCACAGTCGTCATTATGCAGACGTCGTTGTACTATAGGAACTGGCTGAACGGCGTTGCTACAAAACTCTTCATCGGAGACATCGCTGTGTAGTCCCTGGGCGAGCCGTAGACGGTGGCTTTCGATGCTGCAGTTATTGGTGACCTTCGGTGTGCATATCTGAGGACAAGTGGTGTAAATTAATAGTTGTTATAAGGTTGCCAATATGTGACATGTTATTGTATTCAAGGACACCGTTACTATTAAATACATATAAGTAAATCACGCATCAAACCAATCTGTGGTTTTCATGTATTATCAAAACTGAAGATTCCTTAAGTATGTTGATTCATCTGTTAGTGTGTCTTCAACTATCAGACCGTTATAAAATATCTCTCTATGGCATCGTGCGTTGTCCAACTACTGGCGTTATTGAAACCACCAGATGCGTTCGCTCGTCGTCTCACATTCCAGCACCATTCAGAGTGTATCTCATGTGCCACCATCTGTGTCGAAGGGGTGGTGAGTGTGATTCGTAGTCCCGCATACCGCATTCACAAATAGCTGCAGACGATTTAGAAGCAAACCGTCTTGTGTAGATTTTTAACAGTGTCATGTGTGTCGGTCGTTCAGAAAACAGTGGCAAACTACTCAATGTAAACTTGCCTAGTAAATCACAAACAGATACAATGATGGGGCTGATTGCGACGTCATGTACAGCACACGCAACTCACTTGTTAAATATATCCCATGTAAGGAGAGTCGTTGTGGGGCAATGGTTAGCAGGCTTGATGTCGGTATAAGCACACATACATGAGATGGGTGATTGGCAGGCACACACACACACACACACACACACAAGATGGGTGATTGGTATACACACACACACACACACACACAAGATGGGTGATTGGCAGGCGCACACACACACACACACAAGATGGGTGATTGGTATACACACACACACACACGAGATGAGTGATTGGTATACACATACACACACACAAGATGGCGATTGGTATACACACACGAGATGGGAGATTGGTATACACACACACACAAGATGGGTGATTGGTATATACACACACACACACACACACACACACACACACGAGATGGGGTGATATTCACACACACAAACGAGATGGATCATTGGCGCGCACACACACACGCGCTAGCGCGCGAAATGAGTGATTGGCACAAACACACACACACACGAGATAGGTGATTGGCACACACAAACACGAGAGGGATGTCTGCCATACAAACACATAAGATGGGTGATTGGCGCACACACACACACACCCACACACACACGAGACAGGTGATTGGCACACACACACATACGCGAAATGGGTGATTGACACACACACACACACACACACACACACACACACACACACTCAAGATGGGTGATTGGTATACACACACACGAGATGGGGTAATTTTCACATACACAAACGAGATGGATGATTGGCGCACACACACACACACACACACACAAACACACACACACACACACGCGCGCGCGCGCGAAATGGGTGATTGGCACACACACGAGATGGGTGATTGGCACACACAAACACACACGAGAGGGATGACTGGCACACACACATAAGATGGGTGATTGGCACATACACACACACACACACACACGAGATGGGTGATTGGCACACACACACACACACGAGATGGGTGATTGGCACACACACACATACGCGAAATGGGTGATTGACACACACACACACACACACACACACACACACACACACACACTCAAGATGGGTGATTGGTATACACACACACGAGATGGGGTAATTTTCACATACACAAACGAGATGGATGATTGGCGCACACACACAGACAAACACACACACACACACGCGCGCGCGCGCGAAATGGGTGATTGGCACACACACGAGATGGGTGATTGGCACACACAAACACACACGAGAGGGATGACTGGCACACACACATAAGATGGGTGATTGGCACATACACACACACACACACACACACACACACACACGAGATGGGTGATTGGCACACACACACACACACGAGATGGGTGATTGGCACACACACACATACGCGAAATGGGTGATTGACACACACACACACACACACACACACACACTCAAGATGGGTGATTGGTATACACACACGAGATGGGGTAATTTTCACATACACAAACGAGATGGATGATTGGCGCACACACACACACAAACACACACACACACACACGCGCGCGCGCGAAATGGGTGATTGGCACATACACACACACACACACACACACACACGAGATGGGTGATTGGCACACACACACACACGAGATGGGTGATTGGCACACACACACACGAGATGGGTGATTGGCACACACACTCACAGAAACACACACACACACACACGGCATGAAGGACTTTCTCAGTTGAATTTCTCTCCATTCATGATATTCTTCTGCATTTTTCCCAAAAATGCATATTTCCACCGCCATTAGATGTTTCTCAGCTTGTCTGTTAATTGTCCAAGTTTCACACAAACAAAACAATATATGTTCTATATAGCACTTCAACGCTACTTCACACTGCAGTTGACAACTTTCTGTTGGTAAGTATGGTTTCCATTTTGCAGAAGGCCACCTTTACCATGGCAATTCTTGATCCAATCTCTGCAAGGCATCTTCCAACATATGTTACAACTGTTTCGAGATAGTTACACCGATTCACCTGTTTAAGAATATTTCCATTCACTTGGATGTTAAAATCTGATATTTCTTTCTTCTTGGAGACGACCATGATCTGTTTCCTTACAATTCAATTCCAAACCTAGTTTCTCACTGTGAATGCAAGGAGGAATATGTGGCCAATCTTTCCCCCACTTTCGCTGACGACGAGCTCAGGAATCGAACCTGCGACCGACCGTGCTAACGACATTACCAGAGAGATTCACCATTAACTTCAATAGCGAGCCAGCTCTAACAATGGGGGGCAACCACATCGGCCTTAAGTGTCTATTGTTGTATACACACTGGAGACTACCAGCATACCCAATACTATATAACCAGGCGTTGGAGCAGGTGCCTTGTATCACTTCATTGACATTTTACAATAGGCACGTAATACTCTATTGATATTCTTCAACAGTGGTTCTCAACCGGTGGGGAATTCCCCCCTCCCCCAGGGTGGAATTTTAGGGTTACCGGGGGGGGGGGGGGGGTTAAGATTATTCCAAGATCGCATTGTTACAAGAACCAGTTACTTGATATTGTTTTTTCCTCTAAATTTTACGGTTCTGTACTTCTCTCCCTAATGAAATTCGTAGAACCACCTTGGCTATTCATGATGCCCATGTTAAAAATTGTGTCAACGAGTCATGTATTATTGATTATTTTTCATGCGTTTTAATGCTTATTGTTCTTTGGTTGTCAAAGAATTGCTTCATAAGAGATGTTGAATAAAAGAATGTATGAGAGGAAATAGAGAAGAAGGGCAGAATGTCAGACGGACCTGCGTGCCCAATTCTTAACCCTTTGAAAATAAAGATTTTCGCTCGTTCGTTCGTTCGTTTTATAACGTAAGTAGACCCGCGAATCACGTTTTATGTAGATGTCTAGACTTGTTCTAGTATGTGTTATTAAATTTAGCTTCAATTTTTATGTATAACGTGCAAGTGTATCGGGGGGGGGGGGGAATTTATAGGGAAGAAATTCGAAAAAGGGGGGGGGGGGGGGTGAATGACGTTCTGAAAATATGGGGGACATGGGCCAAAAACGGTTGAAAACCACTGTACTACAACATACGCAGAATACTTTACTGAGTTTCAACAACATACATTTAATATCTTAATGACATTCCACAAACATATGTTATACTTTACTAACATTCTACAACATACATGTAATACTTTACTGACATTTTACAACATACATGTAATACTTTACTAACATTCTAAAACCTAGATATCATACTTTACTGAAATACTTAAAAAAAATACATGCAATACTTTACTTAGATTCTACACTATACAGTTAATACTTTACTTGCATTTCATAACGCATAGGTAATACGTTACTTACATTCTAGAACATACAAGTAGCACTTTACTTACATTTAACAAAATACACTTAATGCTTTACTGACATTCTACAACAAACAGGCAATACTTTACTGACATTCTACAACAAACAGGTAATGCTTTACTGACATTCTACAACAAACAGGTAATGCTTTACTGACATTCTAAAAAATACAGGAAAAACTTTACTCGCATTCTACAACATACATGTAATATGTCACTGACATACTACACTATACAAGATGACATTCTAAAAATACAGGTTATACCATACTAACATTTTACAACATATAGGTAACACTTTATTTACATTCTACAAAATACAGGTAATAGTTTACTGACATTCTACAATATGCAGGTAAAATTTTACAGACATTCTACAAACTACAGGTAATACTTTACTTACATTCTACAAAATACAGGTAATACTTTACTGACATTCTACAAAATACAGGTAATACTTTACTGACATTTTACAATATGCAGGTAAAATTTTACTGACATTCTACAAACTACAATAATACTTTACTTACATTCTAGAAGACAAGGTAATACTTTACTTACATTCTACAAAATACAGGTAATAGTTTACCGATAGTCTACAAAATACAGGTAATGCTTTACATACATTCTATAACACACAGATAATACTTTACATGCATTCTATAACATACAGGTAAATCTTTACATACGTTCTACAAAATACAGGTAATATTTTACTTACATTATACAAAATACAGGTAATATTTTATTGACATTCTACCACATTTAGTAATACTTTACTCACATTCTATATTATACAGGTAATGCTTCACTGACAAACTACACTATATAGTTAATACTTCACTGACATTTTACAACATACATGTTATATTTTACTGACATTCTAAAAAATTCAGCTAATAGTTCACTTACATTCTATAACATATAGGTAATACGTTACTTACATTCTATAACATATAGGTAATACGTTACTTACATTCTATAACATACAAGTAACACTTTACTTACATTCTACAATATGCAGATAATACTTTACTGCCATTCTACAAAATACAGGTACTACTTTACATATATTCTACAACACATAGGTAATACTTTACGCACATTCTACAAAATACAGGTACTACTTTACATATATGCTACAACACATAGGTAATACTTTACACACATTCTACAAAATACAGGTACTACTTTACATACATTCTACAACATACAGGTAATTCTTTACTTACATTATACAAAATACAGGTAATAATACTTTAGTGACATCCTAGAAAATACTGGTACTACTTTACAGACATTCTACAACGTACATGTTATACTTTACTTACATACTACAATGTAATGTAATATGTTACTTATATTCTACAACATACAGGAAATACTGAGCACTTACCTGAAGGTGGAATATTCAAGTGCTTATTCTCTACAATCGGTCACTGCTGACTTGCACACAATGACCATATGTCTATTCCTTCGTCGTTCACAAATGACTGTTCTTGATACTCCACTTTCAATAGTCTATCCTACGTGGGTCACAAACATGATGGTGGGTCACTTGGGGGGGGGGGGGGGGGTCTTCACCGCGCCAACATAGTTCTTCTCGAGAAGTCGTTGAAGTTGGCCTTAACCAGTGCCACGCTATGTTACAGAGAGGCGCTCCCCCGAGGCGGCATTTTTAAAGAAAACAACACGTAAAGGGCGGCATTTCGAAGACTTACATCATACTGAGAAAACTGCTACCTCACAGTACTGGCCTTAACAATGATGTTTCTGAACACTGTAAATAATCAAGTAACAGCTTACATCCAGTGAACAAACACAAGAAGGCACGGATGGATGGAGTGAACATTTGGGTGGTCTAACGATTAACTGTGCGAGTGACTTGCCTCAAGTGAGTGATTTCTGTTTGATATTTACTGCTAGAATTGTTTACATGTTTATTCACACGTGACATCTAACTGTGTTTTGATTTGTTGGCTCTTTTCCATCATAATTGTGGTCTAAACACTACTCAGAGTTATGGAAACGTGGATCAATGTCTACACATTTATGTCTACACATTCATGTCTAGAGTAAATCAAATAGAGGCGACTTGAGGGCACGAAGTGAAGATAATTCACAGAGAAATGAACGATCTGGGGACGACATGGTAGAATTGGCAGGAGACTGCGACAGATAAGACTTAGCGTAAGAATCAGTATAGGGTACATCAGGCCTACTACATAGAGTTGAGTTCACCGAGTCAAGAGTCAGTATAGGGTACACCAGGCCTACTACATAGAGTTGAGTTCACCGAATCAAAAATCAGTATAGGGTACACCAGGCCTACTACATAGAGTTGAGTTCACCGAATCAAGAATCGATATCACAGCTCTCGGGATATTGCCATAAGTACTCCGTCGTCAACTTCAACAAGCAGCGAAGAGTCTGAAACATTATTGTACTAGTTCTCAAACTTCCGGTAGGCTGATGTCGAGGTAGCGGGTTCTGTCCATACACCGGTCAGTTGGACTAAAATTCTGACCTTGCACATTTCGCCTCATCTCGTCATGTGCGTACTGCCGAATTATATTTCATATAAAGTGAATAGATGAATCATATTTGACTGAAATACACAGCACACATTATCTAATACTGTTCCAATACAGAGCCATTCTATTCCCACCCTAATCACAGAATGACTAGGACATTTTTCTGCCAGCTTTTACATGAAGTAGCAGACAACCCCAGCATTATTTGGCTGTTCGTGATTCTTGAGCAAGATTCCATTCATTAGTTTGCCATTGCTTTCTGAACGATCGGCACTCATACCAATTCATAAATAACAAACGCAAGACGGCCTGCTGCCAAATCGCCCGCAGCTGTGTTTCGAACGCAGTATGTGAGATTACGAACTGCGTCCGTAAAACCTTCGCCATAGAGAAGGTTTCGTTTACTGCTCATTGAATATAGTATACGGAACGCATTTTCCTTGTTAACTTGATGGCTGCAAGTTAGCACGTAGTGATTGATAGCCGAGTTTGATCTTTTATAGCCTGTCAACAGCACAGGGTTTCCCGAAGACTGATTAACTTTCTTCTTGACAAACATTAAGCTAAATATATCGAGGCCATAACAATTAGGCACCTAAAACTGGGGTTGTGCAGACGGAAAGATTTAACAGTAACTAGTTAGTTAGTTAGTTAGTTAGTTAGTCGACAGATCATCCTCATTGCACATCGAACCATTCAGTCCATAAGTGCTCGGATCCCCTCCGCAGCAAATCCCGCAGCGTTTAGCGGCTCACGACTGTGTAGTGTTCTAATTTGGCAACACCTCTTTTAATTTGCAGTTCTCGCAGTCTGACCATGGTTGTAGATTCACAGTCATCGCTTGGTTCTCGCAACAGTCTTACTTCTCGTAGAGCATTCAGAATGTCAGCCTGGTCCATAGCGCGTCAGCCCTACACAGTAGCCTTACCTGCGAGCTCGTGATCCCGCTCATTTCCTTGTACTACCGCATGCCCTGGCACGAAGATGAAACTAATCTTTACCAGCCGAGACCGCTCCAGAGACAGCAACCACTCTCTTCGGATCAACCCCATCTCTATCCTCTTGAGCATACTCATTGAGTCGCTAAGGAAACATGCCCTAGTGAATGTTAATACTGTGTCTCGAGCCATGTTATTGCTTTACTTACTGCCTTGATTTCCATAGTCTGGCTATTTGTGGTTTCAGTGAAAGCACCAGAGTCCCCCTTCACAATTCTCCCTCCGGCCTGCGCCGTAAAATCCCATGAGCTTCTCACATGTCGGACAACCGACCCATCTGTGTAGATGACAGCATCACCGTCTAACGAATTCTCGAAAATCAAATCTTGTACTTCTGCCTCCACAGCAGCTTGATATTCTTGTCTGCATTTTCTATCTAGTTGGATGCAAACTGAAAAGGATGTGCAGACATCTGTTGACATGTGTACCCACTCCTCGCCAGGTTCTAAGTCCTCAAGTGAACACACCTGTTGAAGAATGTCTTCGGCTTGACCCATTCACGACCGTCCTATTTTTAACCTGCTGCCCTTCACCTTCATAATTTCACTATGCAGTGGATGTTCTATGTTTGCGTTAACTCTGAGGTAGGCGCGTGCTCTACAAACTTGTATTCTCTCTTCAATGGTTGGAAAATCAAGAAGGTAGCTCATCGCCCTGCATGCTGTATCTCTTGTACATCCAAGAATAATGCGCATAGCTTCATTCTGTATCCTTTCCATCCTTTCTATCTACTTACGGCTGAGAGTCAGGATTGCCATTGCATACTCACAAACAGACATGACCAACCCCTCGTACAGAAGACATAGATGGCGCTGCTCACAGTTTGCTGCCGCCATCACCCGCATCGCTGCCAAACCCCGCTTGGCCTTTGTTATCACCTGGTCTATGTGCTCGTTATAAGCAAGGCTTCGATCAAACCCTATCCCCAGGTAATTCATTGCCTGCGTTCTTTCCACCGTCTCTGAACACAGCTTTACAATTGGTGTTGGAGTGTTGACAATATGATTATTCAACGAGAACCAAGTCACTGTTGCCTTTGTTGGGTTGACCATTGCCCCAGCTTCATGACACCAAGTACTTATGCGTTTGAGTTCGGTTTTTAGTTCCACAGCAACCTGCTCGCTATCCTTACCTTGACGATACACTAAAACATCATCGGCTTATGCCAATGTCCTGCCAGGTCTATTTTACACCTCTACTCAACTTATCACTTTTAGCATTCGCTTCCGGTCAATTGACAATGAAATACCTACACCTTTGATGGAACCATTACCAAGCATGACCTAACCCCCGCAGTCTGCACGTGCTGTGCTGAATCATCACCTGATTACATCCTAACACGCCCATCCGAAAATTTGAACTCCCATTATCAGTCTTGCTCACCCTTTGGTTTCTTGGATTGAATATGGGAAGGCGAGCTCTGCAAGCAGTTCCCATGGAGATGGCGCGTTTGGTACCGGGAAGGGAATTCTCTACGCCGACCTCACAGCGATGGAGGCAGGGTCTATTCCATGTTCAGTTTAGTTTAGTTTAGTTTAGTCGACGGATCAATATCATGGCACACGGGTGTAACCCATAAGTGCTCCGTTCTACTCCTAACTCAATTCCGGAGAATCTCAGCTCAGTGCACGAACTCCGTAGCACCGGCAAGGATCCTGAAATACTTTGAGTAGATTTTTAATTCGAAATTTTGCCCGTGCAGCGCGGTTAGGCTAATCTTTTTCGATGTCCAACTGACAAGGGAATTTTTACATGCACAACAATACACACGGGCGTTCGATATCACTACCCAGAGACCAGGGGAAATTTTGTAACTAGAAGTCTACTTAAGAAAATCCCAGCCCTTCCCCCCACCCCACAATTCCATGTTCAGTCGACCTGAGTACCAACCATTAGGACTTGGGAGTTGAAAAGAATGGTCTCCCTGAAGATTCACAACAAACCAATAATCCAATCAAACTCCAACCAACCATACAACAAACCAACAATCCAACCATCCCTCCAACCAACCATACGTCTAACCAATCATCCAAATTCAGCTTACTGGCACGATGAGTTGTAGATTATACACGCCTCTCTGTCTCGCTATATATTACTTTCCTTACGCCTCGTTGTATATTACTTTACATTATGCGTCTCTGTGCATTACTTTACTTTCTGTATCTTTATAAACTATATTAATTCTGATAGTGGATTGACTATACAAGATTCATCATCATTATCAAGTGCCCTGCCAGCTGGCGTAGGCGTTCATATGTCTCCACAGATCTCGGTCTGTGGTGTTCTGGATCAACTGTGCTGATGGTATTCCTCCATGCCACCGTCTTAATCCATCTAGCATCATTTCTCTTGGTCTGCCTCTGCCTCTCTTCCCCTCGATTTTTCCAGTTGTCACGATGTTCTCCAATGCCTCTCTTCTCATCATATGACCGAAGAAAGATGTTTGGCTCTTCCTTATTGTTGTATATAATGTTCTAGTTTTATTAGCCTGTATCAGGCAGTCGTTGTTAGTTGCTCTGGTAGTCCAAGGAATTCGCAACATTCATTTCAGGAAGCACATCTCTGTTGCTTCTAATTTCTTCTTAATTTGTTCATTTACATTCCAAGATTCACTGCCATACAGCAAAACTGGTTCTACATAGCATTTCAGTACTCTCTTTCTTACATTCAGTGATAGTGACTTATTGCATAAGATACTCTTCATTTTCTGAAATGCGGCTTTTGCCTGCCCTATTCTGCTCCTAATCTCTGTTGTACATCTTCCATCTGATGTTATAAATGCCCCTAGGAGTCTAAAATTATCCACTTGGTTAAGAATTTTTCCTTCTATACCTATGTCACATTTTGGTGTCACCAATTTCTTTGATATCACAATTGTTACTGTTTTCTTGATATTCAAGGAAAGTCCTTTCCTTGCACTATCTGTTACTACAATGTACAACAATTGTTGTAGGTCTGTTGAATTATCCGCCAACAATACTATGTCATCTGCATAGCGTATATTATTTATATTATAACCTCCAACTAGTATTCCTGGCATCTCTTTGATCTCTCTCATTATTACTCTGCTATATAGGGAGAAGAGATCTAGTGAAAAGAAACACCCTTGTCGTACAATTAGCTTTATCTGTTCGTAACTACTCTCTTTATTTCCCATTTTAATTGCTGCTACTTGGTTCCTGTAAATAGTCTTTATTATTCTTAAATCTTTCCCATCAATGATATCTTTTAACATTTTAATCAGTTCATCATGTTTTACTTTATCAAAAGCTTTAGCATACTCTGTGGAGCACAGATATATGTCTTTCTGTTTCTCTATTGACCTTTTTATTAGTTTCCGTAATGTATATATTGCATTGTTTGTGCCCTTTCCCTCCACAAATCCATACTGTTCTTCACAAATTTCCATTTTTTTTTTCTTTCTAGTTCTTCTCTTTATGATTCTGAGGAGAAGCCTTGTGATATTGTTTATGAGATTAATTGTACGAAAATCTTCACATTCAATTACTCCTGGTCTTTTAGGTACAGCCATAAATACAGATTTCTGCATATCGATCGGTAAATATCCATTGCTGTAAATATCATTCAAAATTTTGGTTAATATATCTACTCCACATTCTCGCAATACTTCTAATTCTTCTATTGTGATTTCATCTGGCCCAGCTGTTTTTCCTTTCTTCATATATTTTATAGCGTCAGCGACTTCTTCTTTTAGAATAGGTGGGCCTTCTAAATTACTTTCTTGTGTTAATTCTTCCCTTTCTCCATCATATAATTCTCTTATATACTCATTCCACCTCTTCTATATAGCACCTTCCTCCAATAATATCTTTCCTGTTTTTGATTTCAAACACCCTGTATTTATTCTTATTTTTCTTCCCATGAGCTCACTGATCTGTCTGTGCGTATCTTTTGAATCTTTAATGGACTTTATATCAATTTTTTGCACTGTTCGTTTAACCAACTTTCTTTTGCCTTCTCACATTTATCTTTTATTTCTTTATTTATCTTGGCGTATTCTTGTTCCTCATTTTTACTATGTTTTCTTTTGTCCATCAACATTACGATTTCTTTATTCATCCATTTTTTATTAGCTATTTGGCTTCTCTCCGGTAATATTTATATGCTAGTTTGATGAATGGAGTCCCTTAGCATTTCCCATTGTTCAAGATTGCACATGAAATATCATTCCTTTTGTAAGTCATAAATTAACGTTTTCGTGACTGAGATCTGGTCAGTAGAGTTTCCTTATCAAATATAATGTCACAAATTTCAGTTGTCAACTGAACCGTTGGAAATACAAACATTGTAGCAACTGATATGAACTGCATGAAAATAATACCAAAGTACAAACAGAACAGTCGCTTTACCAACACCATGTCACCAGTTTCCGTTGTAAAAAAAAAAATGTCGTTTCACACACTAGTATAGTAACAATGGATTCGAAATGCATGCAAATAATACTTTAGTACAGTCAGTACAAACAGTAGTCTCCTTACGAACATAGTGTCGCCAGTTTAAGTTGTCAACAAAGCCGTTAGAGTTGCAAGCATTGTAACAACGTATATGAAATACCTTAAAATAATTCTAAATATGGACAGAAGAGACATGGATAGTAGGGGTGCAAATAGGGCCTGGAAGCACGGGATTTTAAGTAAGCAAGTCGAATAGTTCAGACTGCGGAGTCGTTATGAAGTTTCTCTAAGAAAGTCATGAGCGCGGTTGAACAGGGTTCGACACCTCCGATGGCTGTGAGCGAAGAGAGGTACAGGGTGTTTATCTATTTCTCCGTTCATTTATGCCTACACTTCTCTGGTCTTAACACATCATAAAAACAGACCAGGTTCAGGCTTCGGACTTCTTTAGAAGTCAAATGGTTCAATGATGTAACTCTAACTCTATTGACATGACATTCCATACCATTAAGTCAGCAATAGAGCATGCTGTAATTGCGGATTCGCAGAGACAATAAACACCAATCAGTAAGGAAGAAGTGCCACAATGTAATATACAAGTAAATGGAAATATTCTTCAACAAGTGAATGGGTACAATTATCTTGGAACAGTTATAACATCTGATGGGAGATGCCTTGAAGAGATTAGAACAAGAATCGCCATGGCGAAAGTAGCCTTTAGCAAGATGAAAAACATTCTGACCAATAAAAAGATGTCAATTGAAACGAGAAAAAGAGTGTTGAGGGGATACATAGAGCCTGCTCTTTTGTATGGATGTGAAACTTGGACAATGAGCAGACAAGCTGAAAAGCATCTGATGGCTGCAGAAATGTGGTTTCTGAGGAAAATGCAAAGAATACCATGGACAGACAGAAAAACCAATGACCAAGTACTATAGGAGACAAATGAACATCGTAAACTGATTAGAGAAATTAGACTTAGACAGTCAAAATGTTTTGTTCATGTTATGAGAAGAAATGGATTAGAGAACTTAGTGACAACTGGCAAGATCGAGGGGAACAGACCAAGAGGAAGACCGAGAGGAAAATACCTGGATGGCTTGGCCACATGGCATGGACGAGACAGGAACACTGAGCTGATCCACGACACTGATGATCGAGTGAAATGGCGAGTCATGACCGCCCACGCTTTCCAGCATGGCACATGATTGATTGATTGATTTGTACAAAGTTTATTATGTAAATAAACGGTGTCTTTTTTACATTAGCAAATACAGCATATAAATTCATACATGTGTGACATTATATTCTTTGCATGGTGTAACTACATAATATTACCTGTTGACGATGGTGGTTAAATAACCATTCGCTCCCATTCATACCAAACCATTTAATAGAAATTCGCTCTTCTGTGTCAACAATATTGCTGAATCACTTTTCTTTCCTGTTTGTGGCCTTATAAAGCCAGTAAAAAAATGTTCTTCCTCCATATAGGGGGAGGATATAAAACAAGATCCCTGTCTACATTGAAATTTTACAAATAATATTTAAAAGATAGATTAAAGACTAAAAACTTTATTATAAAAAGTAAGTATGAAAAAAATAAAAACATATTCTGTGAGAATTCTAAATGTACTGTAATCGGCTTTAACAACACTTACTTCAGTATCAATTTCTTTATTTCTAACGTGGAAGTATAGAAGTTTGATCTTATTTATAAATATTATCGCTAGTATATGGTTTATCTATGTTAAATTGATAGTTCTCTCCCTTGTAACAAAATTATTTGTTTATAACCACTACTCATTGTTTATTTTAAGTGTTTTCCTTTTATATTACATTGTGGTATTTCGTTCTTAGTTCCACAATGTAATATACAAGTAAATGGAAATATTCTTCAACAAGTGAATGGGTACAATTATCTTGGAACAGTTATAACATCTGATGGGAGATGCCTTGAAGAGATTAGAACAAGAATCGCCATGGCGAAAGTAGCCTTTAGCAAGATGAAAAACATTCTGACCAATAAAAAGATGTCAATTGAAACGAGAAAAAGAGTGTTGAGGGGATACATAAAGCCTGTTCTTTTGTATGGATATGAAACTTGGACAATGAGCAGTCAAGCTGAAAAGCATCTGATGGCTGCAGAAATGTGGTTTCTGAGGAAAATGCAAAGAATACCATGGACAGACAGAAAAACCAATGACCAAGTACTACAGGAGACAAATGAACATCGTAAACTGATTAGAGAAATTAGGCGTAGACAGTCAAAATGTTTTGGTCATGTTATGAGAAGAAATGGATTGGAGAACTTAGTGACAACTGGCAAGATCGAGGGGAACAGACCAAGAGGAAGACCGAGAGGAAAATACCAGGATGGCTTGGCCACATGGCATGGACGAGACAGGAACACTGAGCTGATCCACGACACTGGTGATCGAGTGAAATGGCGAGTCATGACCGCCCACGCTTTCCAGCATGGCACATGATTGATTGATTGATTTGTACAAAGTTTATTATGTAAATAAACGGTGTCTTTTTTACATTAGCAAATAGAGCATATAAATTCATACATGTGTGACATTATATTCTTTGCATGGTGTAACTACATAATATTACCTGTTGACGATGGTGGTTAAACCATTTAATAGAAATTCACTCTTCTGTGTCAACAATATTGCTGAATCACTTTTCTTTCCTGTTTGTGGCCTTATAAAGCCAGTAAAAAAATGTTCTTCCTCCATATAGGGGGATGATATAAAACAAGTTCCCTGTATTGAAATTTTACAAATAATATTTAAAAGATAGATTAAAGACTAAAAAGTTGATTATAAAAAGTAAGTATGAAAAAAATAAAAACATATTCTGTGAGAATTCTAAATGTACTGTAATCGGCTTTAACAACGCTTATTTCGGTATCAATTTCTTTATTTCTAACATGGAAGTATAGAAGTTTGATCTTATTTATAAATATTATCGCTAGTATATGGTTTATCTATGTTAAATGGACAGTTCTCTCCCCTGTAACAAAATTATTTGTTTATATCCCCTACTCATTGTTTATTTTAAGTGTTTTCCTTTTATATTACATTGTGGTATTTCGTTCTTAGTGCCACAATGTAATATACAAGTAAATGGAAATATTCTTCAACAAGTGAATCGGTACAATTATCTTGGAACAGTTATAACATCTGATGGGAGATGCCTTGAAGAGATTAGAACAAGAATCGCCATGGCGAAAGTAGCCTTTAGCAAGATGAAAAACATTCTGACCAATACAAAGATGTCAATTGAAACGAGAAAAAGAGTGTTGAGGGGATACATAAAGCCTGTTCTTTTGTATGGATATGAAACTTGGACAATGAGCAGTCAAGCTGAAAAGCATCTGATGGCTGCAGAAATGTGGTTTCTGAGGAAAATGCAAAGAATATCATGGACAGACAGAAAAACCAATGACCAAGTACTACAGGAGACAAATGAACATCGTAAACTGATTAGAGAAATTAGACGTAGACAGTCACATTTTTTTGGACATGTTATGAGAAGAAATGGATTGGAGAACTTAGTGACAACTGGCAAGATCGAGGGGAACAGACCAAGAGGAAGACCGAGAGGAAAATACCTGGATGGCTTGGCCACATTGCATGGAAGAGACAGGAACACTGAGCTGATCCACGACACTGGTGATCGAGTGAAATGGCGAGTCATGACCGCACACGCTTTCCGTCATGGCACATGATTGATTGATTGATTTCGTTCTTCCTAGTGACGACCATAATCTGTGTCTTTTTACAATTTAATTCTAACCCCAGTTGCTCACTGTGTACAAAATCCGCATCTACTAATTGTTGCAGATTCTGCTCATTGTCTGCAATCAATACTGTATCATCTGCATATCTAATGTTATTGATGTTTCGTCCTCCAATGCTGATTCCATTTATATCTTCTACATTTCTGAAAATATTTTCACTGTATAGGGAAAAAAGAAAATGACGTAATCACTTGAAATATGACATCAAGAATCAACATTACTGCACTCCCAAACGTGCTCCGTTCCATTCTGCAGTAGTCATCAAAGAGTTCAAATGCTGATGGTACCAGTAACAGAATTATTTGAAATTTCGACTAAGGTCATTATCATTATCATCATCAGCATCATCATCATCATCATCATTATTAGCATCCTTGTTAAATTGGCTGTAGGTTTGTTTAGTAATCGAAAGATTATCCTCAGTGCACATTGAAACATCACGTCTACAAGTCTTTGAATCCCCGCTTTAGTATCTCTCTTAGAATGTGTGCTCAGATCCCTTCTTCAGTACCTCTTTCATGAAACTTTCTTCTTTATTTGTTTTTTATAAAGCACTTCATTACTAATATTCTTACTTCAGCTGTCAGCTTTTCATTGGTCAATATGTTGACATGACTCATAAATGTAAGTTGCCTGTTACTTGTGGTTTTTATGAATGATCCATTGTCGACAACATATGTCAATTCCTTGACGTGTGTTTCCTTCCCCACTCACGATGTTGTGAACAATCTTCTCAAAAGCCATGTCTCTCACTGCCTGCCGTTTTCCCAGAGTTTAATTACTGATTGATTGATTGATTGATTGATTGATTGAGTGATTGATTTAAGAACCGACATCGCAGCAATCGGGGCATTCCCATAAGCGCTCCGTCCCCATCCCCAGCAGCCAGCGACGAGTTCCAACACTAATAGTACCAGTAGCAATCTGATTATATGTCCGTCTCGCCTTTCCTCTGAGCGTCGTTTGTCGACCAAATCCCCTCGTCACCCCTCGCTGTCACATTCTTGCCAGACCATGATAATCCATTTGCTCCTCCGAGGTGTACGCGTGCTCCCGCAAGGCCGCAACCACGTCTGCCTTTTCATGCATCAGTACTCCACCAAGTTTTGCAGAGCCAGCCAATCTGTCCGCCAGTTCATTCCCCAGCACACCAGCATGCCCGGGAGAAAAGATAAAGACGATGCTCTTCACCCGTGACTTCCGAAGCGAAGCAATCCACTCTGTACGAATCTTGCCTGTCCTCACCCTACTCAGCATGCTTTCTGAGTCAGTTACAATCACGATGTGTGTGTATTGTATTCTCCATCCAGCGGAAAGCTGCACTGACCGCCTGTGATGAAACGCCATGACAGCACAAGACTTATTCTATCATTCTCTAAGTAAAAGAATAATTGTCCACCAGAAACTAATCCGAGCCCCCAACCAAGGAATAAGGAAAAACTAACAGAGATTGAAAACAAGAGAAATATACATTTTGACCACGCACGCCCCATCATTTCTGTAATGCTAAGTCTGAGAAAGCTTTGATGTACAGATCAAACGTAAAACACAGACATCACGGCACCAGTCGGCGGGCGCTATCAAAGGTTGAAAACTCATTGTTTTCAGTACAAGGTAAGAGAAAGACGGCAAAGTGTGAAATCTGGGCTGGGGACGGCGGTGCTACTCAGGGGAAAACCCGTGTGATCCAAAGACGGCAATATAATGCAGGCCTAACACCTATCTAAAAGTCCAGACTTTGTGGAGCCGGGACAACGTCTGTAGTTGCCACCACAAAGGAGCAGTTAGGACCAGATGCTTAACACCTAACTGCAATACGGCGGCAAAGTAGGAACACATGGCTGACACATTATTGCCAGCAACCAAGGAGGAGGCAATATCAGATGGGGTGGTAGTTATGACGCAACGTCTACTGCATCGCTAGCGAAGCATGTTTCATTATTTCAGGCCGTGGCGGGGCATCGGTCAATTTGATTGGCAGAGATAACTACAGTCCATGGGGGAAATAGGTGGAGTTAATGAATATGGGACATATTAATTAGCCCACCTGGAAACTAGCCAGGAACGGAGAGAATAAAACTATGAGCAGGGACAACAATCCTCAGACGCAAACTCACGTATAGCACCTACTGGAGAAATACTATCATTTCGTTCTGTTTGACTTCTGTACGAAGTTTTATTATGGAATTTCCAAAACTATAAAGCTCAGGTAATACCCTTATTCTGATTATTTTGTCTGCTAGTCTGAAGGAGTGTGTAGTTTCCTGTTTTTACATATTCTGCCAAACTTTACACTGGTGGATTTTCTTTGTACTTAATGTTCCAGTTCTAGCTTTATGATTTCACTGAGAACTATCTTCTTCTTTCATTCACTACTTGGTTGTCTGAGTTTTTGTATGTGATAATTTGGAGAAATCCATTATCCAAACTACATGAGCGTGTGGCTTATGCATGTACAGGAGATACATTTAGATTCATCCTGTATGATGTTAAACATTGGGGAGACTGACTACTTAGGAGAAATTCCCGAGAGCTACCAGTCTCTTGATAGCGTCAAATTAACATTAATTATTTGGACCAACACTTTGAGTGCCTACCAAGATTGTGGTGAAACCACTTGGGTTGAGGAATGGCACCAGTTTACCTTGTTTGCATGATGTCTGCATGAGGACAGACATGACTTAGGACATTCAATATTCCAGACAGATTCAGGGAAGGCATTTTAATGTTCGACAGGGACTGTGTGACCAGCCCTTCCGACAAGACAGTATGAATGAATTAGAAAGGGAGAGAGTAAGTGAGGTGAACTTATATGGGAAACACTTCATTACATAAATGTATGTGAATATGTATGTTTTGATCTATAGATGTTCTAAATGGTCTTATGAATATATTTTTGTTGCGTATCCCTTACGGGACGTTGCAGTCAACACCAGCATTTTCAGCTGCTGTTGATGTACTAGGCAAGTGTTACGTTCAGTAGTTTGCCATTGCTTTCTGAACGACCGGCCTCTATACCTTTTTCGAAAACACCAGCACCGCCGTGTTTCGAACCCGGGTATACGGGCTCAAAAACCGCGTTCGCAAGCCCTTCAGCCACAGAGACCGGTTATGAATATATACATATATATTTATTTGTTTAGAACTGATATACGTTTAGGTAACATGCCATCATATATCATCATACCATCATATATTATGACTCGAATGTATGTTTATATGAATGTATAGACATATGTGTTTTGAGATGTGTAGACGTAGATACTACCCATCTCCGTTCGTTTCATTCCAGATCTCTTAGGAGCAATGGACAGTCAACTCATATCAGGAAGTGACTGAGCCCAGTGAAGGAACCAATTTGGACTCCTTCAATCTGACAGTAAACTGCGTCTCACCGGGGGAAGCATGACCTACGTGCTTCTTAGCTTTTCAGCCTATTAAGTTCAATCAATCAATCATGTGCCATGCCGGAAAGCGTGGGCGGTCATGATTCGCCATTTCACTCGATCACCAGAGTCGTGGATCAGCTCAGTGTTCCTGTCTCGTCCATGCCATGTGGCCAAGCCATCCAGGTATTTTCCTCTCGGTCTTCCTCTTGGTCTGTTCCCCTCGATCTTGCCAGCTGTCACCAAGTTCTCCAGTCCATTTCTTCTCATAACATGTCCAAAAAATTTTGACTGTCTACGTCTAATTTCTCTAATCAATCTACGATTTTCATTTGTCTCTTGTAGTACTTGGTCATTGGTTTTTCTATCTGTCCATGGTATTCTTTGCATTTTCCTCAGAAACCACATTTCTGCAGCCATCAGATGTTTTTCAGCTTGACTGCACATTGTCCAAGTTTCACATCCATACAAAAGAACAGGCTCTATGTATCCCCTCAACACTCTTTTTCTCGTTTCAATTGACATCAATTTATTGGTCAGAATGTTTTTCATCTTGCTAAAGGCTACTTTCGCAATGGCGATTCTTGTTCTAATCTCTTCAAGGCATCTGCCATCAGATGTTATGACTGTTCCGAGATAATTGAACCGATTCACTTGTTGAAGAATATTCCCATTTACTTGTATATTACATTGTGGTACTTCGTTCTTCCTAGTGACGACCATAACCTGTGTCTTCCTACAATTTAATTCCAACCCCAGCTGCTCACTGTGTACAACCACAGCGTCTACTAATTGTTGCAGATCCTGTGCATTGTCTGCAATCAATACTGTATCATCTGCATATCTAATGTTATTTATGTTTCGTCCTCCAATGCTGATTCCATTTAGGTCTTCTACATTTCTGAAAATATTTTCACTGTATAAGGAAAAAAGATCTGGACATTACACATCCCTGCCTAACACCTCTCTTAATAGGTTGGTATTGTCCTACTTCATTATCAATTAATGTGATTATAACTCTGCCCAAGTCTGACTGCTTCGCTGGCACTCTGTTTAATTACACACTTTAATTACTGATTGACTTCCATACATTAGAACATGGAGTCCTAAGTGAAACCACATCACTCAAGCAAACTAGGACTTTGGGAATAGACTTATGGGCTGGCGCCAGCTCCGTACAATAGCAGATGGTATGGGGATATGATTAGACCACTTCGGCACCAATATTCAGACTGATTGAGATGGTGATGATAATGATAATCTCATCTCATCTCACCATGTTCCTCTTGTACCTTGCGGTGTCGAGATGAAGTATAAACATCGTGAGAGTGCCCGATTATGGGCTTCATATATCGATATTCACATGGATTCTGCTATTCCCTCCGTCCAACGTTTATGTGGTTGGCCTCTTCCTCTGTTTCCATCTGGTCTGTACATCATTGCTTGTTGTGGTATGCTGTTGACTGGTAACCTACTTGCATGGCCAAACCATTTGAATTGCTGCTTTCTAATAAAATATATTGCTGCTTTAACCCCCACTTTAGTCCTGATTTCTTCATTTCTGACCTTATCTCTTCTTGATACGTTGAGTATTCTTCTCAGGAACCTCATTTCTGTTGTTGTGATTTTTCTTTTCTCTTTTTCTGTCATTGTCCAGGTTTGGCATTGGTAGCATAGAGTTGGTAGGTATATTGTGTTCTAAAGTGCTTACTTAGTAGTTATTGATGCATGTTTGTTCTTTAGTACTGGTGCCATTTGTCCAATGAGTTGATTTGCATTATTGCACCTATTTTCGATCTCGTCTTCTGATCTGCCATTTGATGAGATTATACTTCCTAGGTACTTGAAACTCTTTACTTGTTTCAAGGGATGTTCGTTTAGGTGAATTGTTGTTGTTTTTTCTTATTTAGTTATAGTCATTACCTCTGTTTTTCTTGTGCTAATTTTCATGTTATGTTCCCTATACATTTCGTTTAGACTATTCATGTGGTCTTGTAATTCAGATTCTGATATTGCTGTTAGTGCTTGATCGTCCGCAAACAGGACTTCTCTAATGGTTAGATTTGCATATGGTTCTTCTGTGTTCTCGTCATGCGGTATTCTTGCGGTCTATGTTTGGCTGGTTTCTTTACATATGTTGTCTATATATGTTATGAACAAGAGAGGGGACAAGACACAACCTTGTCGTACTCCGCATCTTATAGTGAAGTGTTCTGAGTGTCCTCCAGTTGCTCTAACATTTACTGTTGTTGTATAGGTTTCTACATAGGTTTGTTAGATGTTTACTCACTCCATATTGTTTAAGGATTTCCCACAGCTTGTTTCTATCTACTCTATCAAATGCATTTTCTTGGTCGACAAAGGCTAAGTAGAGTGTTTCATTGATTTCGATTGATTTTTCTATAAGTTGTCTAAGAGCAAAAATGGCGTCTGTGTATCCTCTGTTTTTCCTAAATCCAAGTTGTGTTTCGCTTATCTG
Source organism: Cepaea hortensis (assembly GCA_963921405.1). Taxonomy (NCBI): domain Eukaryota; kingdom Metazoa; phylum Mollusca; class Gastropoda; order Stylommatophora; family Helicidae; genus Cepaea; species Cepaea hortensis. The sequence continues at coordinate 27,310,768 of OY992887.1, read as the reverse complement.
GGATTCTAAAATAGGTCACAATCTCTTTTCAAGAATTTTGCAAAATATATTCCCAGTATGACTCAACAGTGAAATGCCTCTGCATTGTGTGCAGTCTCTTTCGCTGCCTTTGTTTTTTCCAAATTGGTATAATTAAGGCATTTCCCCAGTCCCATGTTGTCTGTTATTCTATCCAAACATGGTTAAATAGTCTATGTAGCCATGTTGTTCCTACTTCTTTTACTGCTTTAAGTAGTTCATTTGGTATTTCATCTTGTCCCGGTGATTTGTTCTTCGGGGATAATCTGATGGTTTCTATAATTTCTTCTTTTAGTATGTCTTCCTTGTATTTCTCAAGAGTCTTGACCTTCAGGTTCTCTTCTATTTCTTTGTCCTTAATTAATAACTCGGCCGCTAGTCTCTCTTTCTCAAATGCAAGTCTCCCCCTTTCTTGTGCCAGTTTTTCCCTTTCTAAAGTTGCTTGTAGCTATCTAGCCACTTTATCAACTGCTTTATCCGCTGCTCTTTCTTCTCGTTGCTGTGCCTGGAATCCTTTAAATTCCTGTTTAGCCCATGCTCTAAGTTCTTGACCGAACAATCCGGACCTCTCGCCCATGTCCATAAATTCTTGTAATGACGAAATGGTGCAATAATATTCTGTAAATTTAACAGTTGAAACAAAATATGTAAGTGTGTGCTGCTAGATCTTGTGAAAGGTTGAAAGTAAACGCGTAAAACAAGAATAATAGGCTGACTAGAATGCCAATATGACAACAACGTTATAAAACGGAATTTGTGATCAATGATGTAGTAGGTTCGACGCGGAAATAAATATTGCCCTACCACGTTGACGTCGATATATCCCAGACAAAGCGCTGGTATGGAATATAAATATATATATAAAAGAATATCACACCACAGGACACACGAAAACTCCTACCAGAGATAGAAACTAAATTTAAACTTTCGTGGACAGCCATATTTTGCCATATCTTCTCTGCTGACTATCAAAAGCCATGGTAAGGTAAATGAAAGTGGAGAACATTTCGCAGTTCTGTTCCTGACATTTCTCTTGCAGCTGTCTTGCAGCGAAAATCATGTCAACAGTTCTACGTTCTTTTCTGAAGCCACACTTGCTTGTCAGAATCTTGCATTCAGCAATAATACTCGCTCGTATTCACTGACAGTTGTGATACAAAACACGGTCACAGAATGATTTTACGTGACACACTGCAACTACAATTCAAACACTTTATTCACGCTGCTCACTCATCACAACCATTACATGCATCGCGCAATTACAATAGCGATGTCATAATATAATCAATAGATATATAAATGCAATACAACTTACAATCCTAAAACCCAGGCGCACGGTCTCCTATACTCACACAGGCTTTCTATCTATTCGCGTTCAAACACACAAGTCGTACAAGCACCATTCAAACCGTCCCTCCTGTACAACAGTCCCCAAGCCGTCTGAAGCTAACCACTCTGAGTTCTCGCTAGTCGGGGTTGTGTCCCTGCGTGGACTTCATGTCCCACGCCTGCACCGACTGACCCTCTCTGTCACAGCGTGGTTAGTGTCGCTCATAGTTGGACCTGGCCGTAATTGCCAGGCGCCGTCGAAGACGACGCGGTAGAACTGGCGGGGAGATTATGACAGGCTCTCGGGAAGAAGACCTTGATCGAGATGGGCCGTGAGGCGATTGAGAAGAATTCTGGCGAGTATCTTCCTTGCAATTGAAAGCAATGAGATGCCTCGGTGGTTGACACAGGACTGGTGGTTTCCTTTTCGTTTGCAAAGGTGTCCTATTGACGCGTCCTTGCAATCTTGTGGCATGGTCACGTTCACCCATATGTTTGTAAAGACTTAGTGAAGCTGCTCTGTTAGGAACGGCCTACCTGCCCTGTATATCTTTGCCGGGATGGAGTCCGGACCAGGTGCCTTTCCGCTGGAGAGTTGCTGGATGGCTTTGTTTACTTCCACTATGGTTGGCAGGTCATCAAGTGTATCATTGGTGGGAACTTGAGGAAGGCAGTTGATGGTTTCATCATTGAAGAAGGAAGTTGCATTTAAGATGTTGCTGAAATGTTCTGCCAAGCGCTGAAGGATATATTTCTTATTGTTGACTAATGTCCCCCCATCTGCACTGAGGAGGGGAGCTGTGCCTGGTGATGTAGGATCATAGACCACTTTCAGTGAGTCGTAAAAGTTTTTCATATCATGTCTGTCAGCAAAGCCTTGAATATGCAAATAATACTATAGTACAGTCAGTACAAACAGTAGTCTCCTTACGAACATAGTGTCGCCAGTTTAAGTTGTCAACAAAGACGTTAGATTTGCAAGCATTGTAACAACGTATATGAAATACCTTAAAATAATTATAAATATGGACAGAAGAGACATGATCAGTAGGGGTGCAAATAAGGCCTGGAAGCACGGAATTTTAAGTAAGCAAGTCGAATAGTTCAGAGGGCACGTCGGCGGAGTCGTTATGAGGTTTATCTGAGAAGGTCATGAGCGCGGTTGAACAGGATTCGACACCACCGCTGGCTGTGAGCGAAGAGAGGTATAGGGTGTTTATCTATTTCTCCGTTCAATTAGGCCTACGCTTCTCTGGTTTTAACACTTCATAAAACCAGACCAAGTTCAGGCTTCGTACTTCTTTAGAAGTCAAATGGTTCAATGATGTAACTCTAACTCTATTGCCACGACCTACCATACCATTAAGTCAGCAATAGAACAAGATGTAATTGTGAATGGGAGTCTCTGAGGCTAAGTGGTCAAGCCGTGTGACTCGTGCACCGAAGGTTGTGGGTTCGATTCCGGGCCGCACCCTTCGGTTTACGAGTTAAATGTTTCAGAGACTCCCGTGGGTCAGCGCTAAAAGCTACGGAGTTCGTGCTTTGTGCGACGCTTTCCGTGCTGCAGAAAGAGACCGAGCCATATGGGATAAAACCCGGTGCAATGAAGTCGACTTTTAAGCGACTTTTGTAAGTAATTGTGGATTCGCAGAGACAATAAACACCAACTTTGTGTAAAGACTACTCAAAAGCCTTATCAGGAAAGTCATGACAAATGAGTTATGAGCTAAGAAACGATTTGACTGCACTCAGGACATTCCCACATGTGCTCAGTCCCCTCGTTCAACAGCCAGTGAAGAATCATACTACCAATCGTTCCAACCGCCATCTGATTGAAAGTTCTCCTGGTCTTCCGTTTTAGTCTTGAGATTCGTCCAGAACCCCTGCCAATCCCCCACCATATTCTCTCCACATACAGGTTCTCAGTCTGCTCCACCACATTCTCCACCTGGTCCCAAAGTCGACCGACCACGTCTCCCTTGTCCATAGGAAATCTACCACCAAGAGGTGTATTCCCTGCCAGCCTATCCACCTATTCATCCCCCGCAATCCCGCATGACCAGGGCAGTCAAATGTGTAATGATGAAACGTAAATGAAGTCCATAGGAAAGCCTGGTTCCGAAGGACATTTCCTATGTAACGTTGAAACGTGTATGGCCTACATATAATATATTGCCTTAAATATCATTTCCAATCTAATCTAACGTTGGAACTTGCATGAACCCCATACAAAGGCAACGGCCTGAAACGTTGAAAACCCCAAACAGAGATTGCGAGCAGACAAAAAGAATTAAGTAACATAAAGATCACCAAGTGTTCACACATACCACTTGTTTGGGCTTCCGTTTAACACTGTTAGATGAAGTGTTGAACATTCAAATACACATGTTGACTAGTAATGTCTGGGTACAGGAAATTGATGTAATGGCGCAAAACCCTCAGAAGCGTTATGTCTAAACGAAATCATGAAAATGACGTCAATTAATCATGTGCCATGCCGTAAAGCGTAGGCGGTCATGACTCGCAATTTCACTCAATCACCAGAGTCGTGGATCAGCTCAGTGTTCCTGTCTCGTCCAAGCCATGTGGCCAAGCCATCCAGGTATTTTCCTCTCGGTCTTCCTCTTGGTCTGTTCCCTTCGATCTTGCCAGTTGTCACTAAGTTCTCTAATCCATTTCTTCTCATAACATGTCCAAAAAATTTTGACTGTCTACGTCTAATTTCTCTAATCAATTTACGATTTTCATTTGTCCTCTGTAGTACTTGGTCATTGGATTTTCTGTCTGTCCATGGTATTCTTTGCATTTTCCTCAGAAACCACATGTCTGCAGCCAACAGATGTTTGTTTTTTTTTCCAGCTTGACTGCTCATTGTCCAAGTTTCATATCCATACAAAAGAACAGGCTCTGTGTATCCCCTCAACACTCTTTTTCTCGTTACAATCGGCATCTTTTTATTGGTCAGAATGTTTTTCATCTTGCTAAAGGCTACTTTCGCCATGGCGATTCTTGTTCTAATCTCTTCAATACATCTCTCATCAGATGTTATGACTGTTCCGAGATAATTGTACCGATTCACTTGTTGAAGAATATTCCCATTTACTTGTATATTACATCGTGGTACTTCGCACTTTCTAGTGACGACCATAACTTAAAGTCGACTTTAGTTACTTCTTACAATTTTATTCCAACTCCAGCTGCTCACTGTGTACAACAACTGCGTCTACTAATTGTTGCAGATCCTGTGCATTGTTTGCAATCAATACTGTATCATCTGCATATCTAATGTTATTAATGTTTCGTCCTCCAATGCTGATTCCAATTATATCTTCTACATTTCTGAAAATATTTTCACTGTATAGGGAAAAAAGATCTGGAGACATTACACATCCCTGCCTAACACCTCTCTTAATAGTTGATATTGTTCCACTTCATTATCAATCCTTATGGCAGCTTGTTGTTTCCAATATATGTTTTTTTGTAAGCCTAATGTTTTTCCCATCAATTTGTAGATCTGCAAGCATATCCGTAGGGTCTTAAAAATGGTCTTTAGACTCATTATATTGCTCCTCTCCACGGAAATTTTTAATAAAAGGCGATTTTTTTATTATTTTGTACAAAGTTTATGATGTACATAAACAGTGTCTTTTTTACATTAGCAAATACAGCATATACATTCATACACGTGTGACATAATATTCTTTGCATGGTGTAACTACATAATCGCCGTGTGTTGCCGGGGCCCATAAGGGAAGTAAAGAATAGCAACACTGTAGCCTACCATGCATGTCGTAAGAGGCGACTCAGGAGGCTTGATGGTTCCGTCGCCCTGCTACTGAGTGAGTGCGTGGCGCGACACTGTGAGCTGTGAGTTTCGTGTGAAATGCTTTTGAATCTGCCTGAGGTTTTTTGGAACGTGACTGCATGTTCGGAGTGATGGCAGGTGGCTATGTCCCAGAGTTGACCGGTTTTTGCCTTATGCAGAAATGCGTGGCTGCTGGGCTTCTGGTTGACTGCCACTGCCATCAGCGATGAACTGTATTTTCGTGGACTGTGTGGGTGAATATCTAGGAAACATTCAGATAGGAAAATGATAGCCGATTCCATCAGAGATGAACTGGGTGTTTCGTGGGGGACTGGTGTGTTGACATTCTGGTGGCGGCATTATTCACAGTGTATCTCTGCGGGCTGTTGTTTGTCGAGGCTCCTGTCTTTTCCACTTTTCACATTGGGCAGTGGGGAGCGTTTTGTGTGATATTCACTGGCACTGGAGCGGAGCATAATGGGGACGGCCCGTTGCTGTGAAGTTGGAACTGCGACTAACTAACTAACTAACTACATATTACCTGTTGACGATGGTGGTTAAGTAATCATTCGTTCCCATGCATACCAAACCATTTAATAGAAAAACCTTTCATACTCAGGCTCATTCGCACTTGTGTGTCAACAATATTGCTGAATCACTTTTGTTTCCTGTTTGTGGCCTTATGAGGCCAGTAAAAAAATGTTTCTCCCCCATATAGGGGGAAGGTAGATGGAAATTGTTTATTCCGCTACATTGATAGTTTACAAATAACATTTAAAAAATTAATAAACAACTGAAAAGTCTAATATAAAATCTAAGTATACAAAAAACAGAAACATATTCTGTAAGATATCTAAATGTATTGTATTCGGCGTTAACAAATGTTACTTCCTTAGTGATTCCTTTATTTCTAAAATTGATGGAGTGAAGTTCGATCTTATTTGAAAATATTATCGCTAAAATATGTTTTATCTTTTTTAAGTGTACAGTTACCTCCCTTGTAACAAAATTATTTGTTTATATCCCTTACTCATTGTTTATTTAAGTGTTTTTCTTTTATATATAAGATTCTGGTATTTCGTTCTTCCTAGTGACGACCATAATCTGTCTTTTTACAATTTAATTCTAACCCCAGTTGCTCACTGTGTACAACAACCGCATTTACTACTTGTTGCAGATTGTCTCATTGTCTGCAATCAATACTGTATCATCTGCATATCTAATGTTATTGATGCTTCGTCCTCCAATGCTGATTCCATTTATATCTTCTACATTTCTGAAAATATTTTCACTGTATAGGGAAAAAGGAAAATGACGTAATCACTTGAAATATGACATCAAGGATCAACATTACTGCACTCCGGACTTTCCCAAACGTGCTCCGTTCCATTATGCAGTAGCCATCGAAGAGTTGAAATGCTGATGGTACCAGTAACAGAATTATTTGAAATGTCGACTAAGGTCATTATCATCATCATCAGCAGCAGCAACATAATAATCATCATTATTAGCATCCTTGTAAAACTGAGTATAAGTTTGTTTAGTAATAGAAAGATTATCCTCAGTGCACATTGGAAAATCAAGTCTACAAGTCTTTGAATCCCCGCTTTAGTATCTCTCTTAGAATGTGTGCACAGATACCTTCTTCAGTACCTCTCTCAGGATACTTTCTTTTTTTTTTTTTATAAAGCACTTCATCACTAATATTCTTACTGCAGCTGTCAGCTTTTCATTGGTCAATATGTTGTTCTTACTCCTAAATGTAAGTTGCCTGTTACTTGTGGTTTTCATGAATGATCCATTGTCGACAAAATATGTCAATTCCTTGACGTGTGTTTCCTTCCCCACTCACGATGTTGTGAACAATCTTCTCAATAGCCATGCCTCTCATTGCCTGCCGTTCTCCCAGAGTTTAATTACTGATTGATTGATTAATTGATTGATTGATTGATTGATTTAGGAACCGACATCTCAGCATTCGGGGCCTTCCCATAAGCGCTTCGTCCCCATCCCCAGCAGCCAGCGAAGAGTTCCAACACTAATAGTACCAGGAGTAATCTGATTATATGTCCGTCTCGCCTTTCCTCTGAGCGTCGATCGTCGGCCAGATCACCTCGTCACCCCTCGCTGTCGCATTCTCACCAGACCATGATGATCCATTTGCTCCTCCGAGGTGTACGCGTGCTCCCACAAGGCCGCAACCACGTCTGCCTTGTCATGCATCAGTACTCCACTAAGTTGTGCAGTTCATTCCCCAGCACACCAGCATGCCCCGGAGAAAAGATAAAGACGATGCTCTTCACCCGTGACTTCCGAAGCGAAGCAAGCCACTCTGCACTAAGCTTGCCTGTCCTCACCCTACTCAGCATGCTTTCTGAGTCAGTTACAATCACGATGTGTGTGTATTGTATTCTCCATCCAACGAAAAGCTGCACTGACCGCCTCCACCTCCATTCTTAAGCTAGATGTTGTGGTATCATATGCCAGGCTCTCCTGCACCAAACGTCGACCATTAGCTTTTGCTAAGAACCCCCAGGCACTTATTCTACCTCTCAAAACCGACCCATCTGTGTATATAATCACATCACCCGGGCGAGCATTATTCTGAATTAGTTGCTGGATTTCCAATTCCGTGGCCCCTGCTGGCCACTCCCTGCACTCCCGGCTCAATGTGATTATAACTCTGCACAAGTCTGACTGCTTCGCTGGCACTCTGTTTAATTACAGAGTTTAATTACTGATTGCCTTCCATACAGTAGAACATGAAGTCCTAAGTGAAACCACATCACTCAAGCAAGCTAGGACTTTGGGAATAGACTTATGGGCTGGCGCCAGCTCCGTAGAATAGCAGATGGTATGGGGATATGATTAGACCACTTCGGCACCAAGATTCAGACTGATTGAGATGGTGATGATAATGATAATCTCATCTCAACTCATCATGTTCCTCTTGTACCTTGCGGTGTCGAGATGAAGTATAAACATCGTGAGAGTGCCCGATTATGGGCTTCATATATCGATATTCCCATGGACTCTGCTATTCCCTCCGTCCAGCGTTTATGTGGTCGGCCTCTTCCTCTGTTTCCATCTGGTCTGTACATCATTGCTTGTTGTGGTATGCTGTTGACTGGTAACCTACTTGCATGGCCAAACCATTTGACTTGCTGCTTTCTAATAAAATCTATTGCTGCTTTAACCCCTACTTTAGTCCTGATTTCTTCATTTCTGACCTTATCTCTTCTTGATACGTTGAGTATTCTTCTCAGGAACCTCATTTCTGTTGTTGTGATTTTTCGTTTTTCTCTTCTTCTGTCATTGTCCAGGTTTGGCATTGGTAGCATAGAGTTGGTAGGAAGATTGTGTTGTAAAGTGCTTTCTTAGTAGTTATTGATACATGTTTGTTCTTTAGTACTGGTGCCATTTGTCCAATGAGTTGATTTGCTTTATTGCACCTATTTTCGACATCGTCTTCTGATCTGCCATTTGATGAGATTATACTTCCTAGGTACTTGAAACTCTTTACATGTTTCAGGGGATGTTCGTTTAGGTGAATTGTTGTTGTTTGTTCTTCTTTAGTTATAGTCATTACCTCTGTTTTCCTTGTGCTAATTTTCATGTTATGTTCCCTATACATTTCGGTTAGACTATTCATGTGGTCTTGTAATTCAGCTTCTGATTTTGCTATTAGTGCTTGGTCGTCCGCAAACAGGAGTTCTCTAATAGTTAGATTTGCAGATGGTTCTTTTTCTGTGTTCTCGTCATGCGGTATTCTTGCTGTCTCTGCTTGGCTGGTTTCTTTACATATATTGTCTATATATGTTATGAACAAGAGAGGGGACAGGACACAACCTTCTCGTACTCCAGATCTTATGGTGAAGGGTTCTGAGTGTCCTCCAGTTACTCTCACTATGCATTCACTGTTGTTGTATAAACTTATACATAGGTTTGTTAGATGTGTACTCATACCATATTGTTCAAGTCAAGGATTTCCCACTGCTTATTTCTATCTACTCTATCGAATGTCTTTTCTTGATCGACAAAGGCTAAATAGAGTTTTTCATTGAATTCGATCGATTTTTCTATAAGTTGTCTAAGATCAAAAATGGCATCTGTGCATCCTTTGTTTTTCATAAATCCAAGTTGTGTTTCGCTTAGCTGAGGTTATAAAGTAGTTCGTAATCTTTTTTCAAGAATTTTGCCAAACATTTTCCCAGTATGACTCAACAGTGAAATGCCTCTGTATTGTGTGCAGTCTTTTTTGCTGCCTTTGTTTTACCAAATTGGGATAATTATGGCGTTTCCTCAGTCTCGTGGTGTCTGTTGTTCTACCCAAACATTGTTGAATAGTCTATGCAGCCAAGCTGTTCCTACTTCTCTTGCTGCTTTAATTAGTTCATTTGGTATTTCATCCTGTCCCGGTGATTGATTGATTGATTGATTGATTTAGGAACCGACATCACAGCATTCGGGTCCCGGTGATTTGTTCAATGAGGCTAATCTGATGGCTTCTACAATTTCTTCTTTTAGTATGTCTGGTTCTAGTTCTTCGATGACATCTGTGTATGTCTCTTGAATTCCTGTGACACCTGATGGGATGTTGAGAAGTTGTTAGAAATTATGATAATAAATTAAAATTTTGATGACATCATTTCCTATGTTTTCTCCGGAAGTAAACTTTCCACAATTTTTGCGTCGATAACGTAAGTCTATGAACTACAGTTATCAAGTAATGTTTAGTTAATTAGTTAGTTAATAAGTTAGTTAGTCAGTCAGTCAGTCAGTCAGATAGTCAGTCGGTCAGTCAGTCAGTCAGTCAGTCTGCTGGTAATTAGTTAGATAGTTAGGTAGTTAGTTAGTTAATTAGTTAGTTAGTTAGTTAGTTAGTTAGTTATTTGGTTGATTGGTTGGTTGATTGGTTGGTTGGTTGGTTGGTTTTTGGGCTGACTGGTTGGTTAATTGGTTGGATGGTTGGTTGGTTGGTTGTTTTGTTGGTTGGTTGGTTGGCTGGTTGGTTGGTTGGTCATTTGGTTGGTTAGATAGTTAGTTAGTTTGTTAGTTAGTTAGTTAGTTAGTTAGTTGGTTGGTTGGTTGGTGGGCTGACTGGTTGGTTAATTGGTTGGTTGGTTGTTTGGTTAGTTGGTTGGTTGGTTCGTTGGTAGGCTGGTTGGTTGTTTGGTTGGTTGGTTGGTCAGTTGGTTGGTTAGTTAGTTAGTTAGTTAGTTAGTTAGTTAGTTAGTTGGTTGGTTGGCTGGTTGGTTGGTTGTTCGGCTGGTTGGTTGGTAGGCTGGTTGGTTGTTTGGTTGGTTGGTTGGCTGGCTGGCTGGTTGGTTAGTTGGTCAGTTAGTTGGTCAGTTAGTTGGTCAGTTAGTTGGTTAGTTAGTTAGTTAGTTAGTTAGTTAGCTAGCTAGTTAGTTAGTTAGTTAGTTAGTTAGTTAGTTGGTTGGTTGGTACGTTGGTTGGATTGGTTGGTTGGTTGGTTGGGTGGTTGGTTGGTTGGTTGGTTGGTTGGTTGGTTGGTTAGTAAGTTGGTTGGTTTGGTTGGGTGGGTGAGTGGTTCGGTGAGTGAGTGGTTGGATGGGTGAGTGGATGTTTTCGTTCGTTTGTTTGTTTGTTCATTCGTTGTTTGGTTGTTTGGTTGCTTGGTTGGTTTCTTCTCTGGTAACCACATGACGCTCCTGTCTGGTTTTACCCCGCTTTACTTGGTATTCTTGTAGTTTGGTTAGAGCTGCGGAGTCTCGTCCACTCCTTGAGTTATTTACTCGTCCTGCCTCCCTGAGGACTTTCAGTGGCTATTTGCAGACGGTCACATGTCTTATTTCCCGCCCACCTTAATTATGCCATTCAATACAAGCACCCCATTTTTAATTACCATAGTCTATACTCAACTATGCCGTTCTCCGTGGCTAAGTGTTGCGGACGCGATTCTTGAGCCCGCTTACCTGCGTTCGAAACAGCTGCGACCGATTTGACAGCAGACAGCGTCGCGCTGGGTTTAACGTGTTGGTATGGGAGCCGGTCATTCATAAAGCAATGGCAAACTACTGATCGTAAAGGTGCCAAGACGTCAACAACAGCAGTAAAATGCTGATGTTGACAGCGATGTCCTGTAAATATGAAATTCAAACAAATTATACTCAACTATTTGCATTTTGACGTCTTGAAAGACGATAGTTTGTTGCATTGTACTTCAAAAAAGGCATAATAACCTCACCATAGCATATAGCCTGGCTGAATTGTAGAGTTCATGTGTTGTCATGCAGCATGATCACTCTCTCGGCCAGCCTAAAAACAAGCTGCAGAAGCTGCCAGATCAGCAAAGCAATGCTCTAACTGCCCGCCTATTGGAGCTTTGGTCCTAGACTAGATGCCGACCTGCTTTTCCCTGCCATGACATTTAGTCTTTAGGTTGCATTTCCTCGCAACAGGATTAGGATTCTATTCTCCCAATTGCACTTCTCCACCCAAAGCCGTTGGCACAACCTGGGGTGACGGGTGTTCTCAACAATATAACAAATAAAATAGATCATTAAGAAAGAATTTTTAAAAAGCTGTGAATGATTGAAATAAAGCGTGGAAAAACAAAACATACTTCTCTTGCACTGTTTACAAGCAATGTGGGAGAAAGATCTTATCTCTTACATTCTTTTCTTGTTGCTGGCTTTATAGTTAGGGCATTCGCTTACAAATAAAATGGTACTGGGTGGGATCCAGAGTATGACTGAAGTTTCCAACGACTATGGGAATCACTCAGACTATTAAATAAGCATCGGTCTCCTGCGTAAGCAATCATGGCGGGATTCATACGGTTATTGTTTTATTGAATATCAAACATTCAAGTGTGGAGATGTTTGTTTTTGTTCTCTCTCTCTTTCATCTTCATAAACGTGCTACTACTTCTAGTGTACTGTGTGCACTATTTGCGTGTGGATTAGCTTTCCCTATTGCCAGTGTCCCTCGAAATCAGTCGTCCCACACAGACTTCTGAGGTACTTGTAATTGACGTCCCCAAGTCAAGGACGAGGAGACGTTGAACACGATACCTCACCATCAACACACCGGAAGTTATAAGTTACAGCTTGTATCCATTCAGCCATGTTGACCTCCGTGTGGAGATATGAGACGAATCTCTATACATTGTGTCTCATTTAAAGTATGTTTATAGTGAAATGTGTGAGAAGAGCCTATTTATGTTAGCATGTTTCTTGAACAAGGATGCGGGGAAAGGAGGCCTCTCCACACCATAGAGTGGGGGAGAGGGCATATTGGTTGTATGGTCCTGGTTATATTATTAGATGTTTTAAAATTATTATTTGATATATTATTATTAGATATGTTATTATTATTGTTAGATATTATTATTAATATTAATATTATTATTGTTAGATATGTTGTTATTATTGTTAGATATTATTATTATTAATGTTAATATTATTATTGTTAGATATATTATTTTTATTATTTTATTATTATTATAAATAGATATATTGATATTATTGTGTTAGGTATATTATTATTATTATTATTATTATTATTATTATTATTATTATTATTATATTGTGTTAGATATTTATAGGGGTATCTCACTTCTGTGTATTGTCGGGAAAGTGTTTGCCAGAGTTGTTTTGCGCAGACTTCAAGTCCTGGGAGATCAAGTCTACCCCGAAACACAGTGTGGCTTCCGACCGAACCGGTCTACCATTGATACGATATTCTCATTGTGACAAATGCCAGAAACATGTCGTGAACAGAATCAGCTACTGTTTACTGCCTTCATCGACCTCACAAAGGCATTTAATTTGGTCAGTCGTTAGGGTCTGTTCAAGGCACTAAAGAAGATTGGCTGCCCACCAACTCTTCTGTCCATTGTGGAATCGTTCCACGCATGCATGAAGGGTATAATCAAGTCTGCTGGTGCATTTTCAGAAGAGTTTAAAATCAAGAGTGGAGTTAAGCAAGGTTGTGTACTAGCTCCCACCCTCTTTGGAATATACTTTTCACTTCCACTGAAATATGCCTTTCGTGATCAGGATGGTGGTATATACATTCACTCACTCTCAGATGGCGGCCTTTACAATGCTCAGAGATTGAAAGCCAAGACCAAAATTAGGAGGGTACTGATCAGAGTGTTGCTTTTTGCAGAAGTTGCTGCAATTACGACGCACTCTGAGGAAGAATTACAACGTCTACTATCTGCATTCTCCAATGCTTGCTCTGAATTTGGTTTAACAATTAGCAAAACCAAGACACACATTATGTCACAAGGTGCACATGGGGTACCATCAATCTTTATTGACGACGCTTAACTGGAGACAGTAGACTATTTTACATATCTAGAAACAGAGGTAAATATAAGTTTTCCCTAGATCAGGAGATCAACATCAGGATTGGTAAGGCAGCAACAACAATGAACATGTTAACAAAAAGAGTCTGGGAGAACAGGCAGCTTACTGCCAAAACAAAAGCCCTCGTCTATCAAGCCTGTGTCCTTGGTATTCTTCTTTATGGCAGTGAAGCCTGGTCAACTTACTAACACCAAGAGAAACATCTAAATATCTTTCATATGCGGTGTCTGCGAAGAATACTTGGTATTATGTAGCAAGACGAAATCACAAATACTGATGTATTTTAAAGATCAGATTGTGTGGCGGTTTTTTCCATGTTCAGTCTTCGTAGGCTTAGAGGGATAGGACACGTTAGGAGAATGGATGATTGTAGAATACCAAACGACATCTTTTTTGGCGAATTACAGATGGTTAAGAGATCTCAGGGTCGGCCTCTACTACGATACAAAGATGTGTGTAAGCGGGACATGATTGATACAGGCACTGATAATGCACATTGGGAGCAAGTCGCCGCTGAACGTGTTGAATGGAGGGCAAATATCAGAAATAGAATAAAGACAAAGGAGAAAATGATTGCAGATAAGTCACGCACCGAGCGTGCGAGACGTAAAATGGTGCATGATGGTGGAAATGACCGTGTTTTCACATGCATCCACTGTGGGCGAACATTTACAGCGCGAATCGGCCTTATCAGTCAATTTCGCTACCGCCATGATTTGTAGTTATTATGCCTTTTTGAAGCACAATGTAACAAACTATCGTCTGTCAAGACGGCAAGGTGCCAATGGATATTATATTTTGTTAGATATATTATTATTATTATTATTATTATTATTATTATTATTATTATTATTATTGTTGGTGTTGTTGTTTGTGTTATTATTATTATTATTATTATTATTATTATTATTATTATTATTATTATTATTAAGGAGTCTCCGTGGTGAAATGTTTAAGCCGTTTGACTCGGGCTCCGAAGTTTGTGGGTTCGATTCCGGGCTGCGTCCTTCGATTCACAAATACATTTTTAGAGACTCCTGGGGGTCATCGTTGGAGCTACGGAATTCATGCCTTGTGTGACGCTTTCGGCAGTTCGCTACGGAAAGAAACTTAGGCATATGGGAAAAATCCCCGATGCAATGAAGTCGACTTTTACGTGACTTTAATATTATTATTATTATTATTATTATTATTATTATTATTATTATTATTATTATTATTATTATTATTATTATTATTATTATTATTGATAGATATATTATTATTATTATTATTATTATTATTATTATTATTATTATTATTATTATTATTATTCATCTCATCATCTCATCATGTTCCTTTTGTACCTTGCGGTGTCAAGAGTACATCATGACAGTGCCCGATTATGGGCTTCATTATCGATATTCCCATGGACACTACTATTCCCTCTGTCCAACGTTTACGTGGTCGGCCTCTTCCTTTGCTTCCATCGTGTCTGTACATCATTGCTTGTTGTGGTATGTTGTTGACTGGTAACCTACTTGCATGGCCAAACCATTTGACTTGCTGCTTTCTAATAAAATCTAGTGCTGCTATAACCCCCCCCCCCCCCCCCCCCACTTTAGTCCTGATTTCTTCATTTCTGATCTTATCTCTTCTTGATACATTGAGTATTCTTCTCAGGAATCTCATTTCTGTTGTTGTGATTTTTCTTTTCTCTTTATCTGTCATTGTCCTGGTTTGGCATCGTTAGCATAGAGTTGGTAGGAAGATTGTGTTGTAAAGTGCTTTCTTAGTAGTTATTGATACATGTTTGTTCTTTAGTATTGGTGCCATTTGTCCAATGAGTTGATTTGCCTTATCGCATCTATTTTTAATCTCGTCTTCTGATCTGCCATTTGATGATATTAGACTTCCTTGGCACTTGAAATTCTTTACTTGTTTCAAGGGATGTTAGCTTAGGTGAAATGTTGTTGTTTGTTCTTCTTTAGTTATAGTCATTACCTCTGTTTTTCTTGTGCTAATTTTAATGTTATGTTCCCTATACATTTCGTTTAGACTATTCATGTGGTCTTGTAATTCAGATTCTGATTTTGCTATTAGTGCTTGGTCGTCCGCAAACAGGAGTTCTCTAATAGTTAGATTTGCAGATGGTTCTTTTTCTGTGTTCTCGTCATGCGGTATTCTTGCTATCTCTGCTTGGCTGGTTTCTTTACATACGTTGTCTATATATGTTATGAACAAGAGAAGGAACTGGACACAACCTTCTCTTACTCCAGATCTTATGGTGAAGGGTTCTGAGTGTCCTCCAGTTGCTCTCACTATGCATTCACTGTAGTTGTATAAACTTCTACATAGGTTTGTTAGATATGTACTCAATCCATATTGTTTAAGGATTTCCCACAGCTTGTTTCTATCTACTCTATCAAATGCCTTTTCTTGGTCGACAAAAGCTAAATAGAGTGTTTCATTGAATTCGATTGATTTTTCTATAAGTTGTCTAAGAGCAAAAATGGCATCTGTGCATCCTTTGTTGTTCCTAAATCCAAGTTGTGTTTCGCTTAGCTGAGGTTCTAAAGTAATTCGTAATCTTTTTTCAAGAATTGTGCAAAATATGTTCCCAGTATGACTCAACAGTGAAATGCCTCTGTATTGTGTACAGTCTTTTTTGCTGCCTTTGTTATTCCAAATTGGGATAATTATGGCGTTTACCCAGTCTCGTGGTGTCTGTTGTTCTACCCAAACATGGTTGAATAGTCTATGCAGCCAAGCTGTTCCTACTTCTCTTGCTGCTTTAATTAGTTCATTTGTTATTTCATCCTGTCCCGGTGATTTGTTCAATGGGGCTAATCTGATGGCTTCTATAATTTCTTCTTTTAGTATGTCTGGTTCTAGTTCATTGGTGGCATCTGTGTATGTCTCTTGAATTCCCGTGACATCTGATGGGATGTTGAGAAGTTGTTCGAAATACTGCTTCCATCTTATTAGGATTTGTTTTTGTTCACTTATTGGTTCTATATTTTAGCTGTTAATTATTTCAACTGGGTCAATGGGTTCTCCTCTTGTTGTCATTGCACATATCTTTTTTGTAGAAGTTTCTAGTTGCCTCCTTGCAATTTTTATTTAGGGTTTCTCCATACTCTTCACAGTCTTTTTGGTTTTGCCTCTTTACTATTCTATTCACATGTCTTCTCGCTATTCTATATTCTATGTAATCACTTTCCTGTTTGATCTTCAACCACTTTTTATATTTTTTCCTTTTTGTCTTTTATCGCTTTCTTTACCTCTGTGTTCCACCAACTTGTTATTTTCTTTATCCGTCTTTTGCATTTTTTCGAGGTTCCACGTGTTATTTGTGCAGTATTTAAAATGCTTTATTATTATTATTATTATTATTATTATTATTATTATTATTATTATTATTATTATTATTATTATTATTATTATTATTATTACTATTATTATTATTAGATATTATTATTAAATATTGTGACATGTTTAATTATTATTATTAAATATATCATTGTTTCGCCGGCTCCCTGCCGAGGAGTTAGCAGCTTTCTCCGTAATCCCGAATACTCTCGTGGTTGACGTGAGTGCACGAGAATTGGAAGCGGTTCGAGTCGTACCAGTGACTTATGAGAGTATGGAGCCGGTCGCTCAGAAAGTTGTGGCGTGCTGATGAGCGTAATCTAGCCTAGGAATCAACATGCAGCTGAAAGATGCTGGTGTTGACCGCAATATCCTGAAACAGAATGGAAACGCGGAAAAAAAAATATCATTGTTTCACCATTCAGATGCTGAAAATTAATTGGACAGCGAAAATGAGCAATCTGGACATTTAGAGGGGAGTTAAGTCGCAAATACAACTTATCATAATCATCACAAACATCACAAACATCACAAACATCACAAACATCACAAACATCACAAACATCAGATCTATGCCGTCGGAGATAGCAATCTGTCTAGAGGCATGATCGCCCAAGCCAGCCGGCAATGCACATATTTGAATTGATATGTTGATAGTGGTTTTAATAAAAATGATGTTGGTGATGATAATAATGTAGATGATAAATCCCTATATATATACTTGATTTTCCTCTTGAAATAACTATGTCTTTCTCGCCATGGCAATCTACAAACCATGAAGACTTTGAATTCGGACAGGCAGCAAGTGGCACTCACTATGCTCTGTGTGCAAGCTCATATACTAATATTTGTGTTTATTTGCAAACAATGTTTGTCAGAAGGTAAGTCCATCTGTATATAGGTAATAATAATACCATGAACTATTCTCCATTGAATTGATGTAAGGGTTACGACGTTACGCCGACAATAGCAAGGTCGCGGTCGAAGATCGGTTCAACGTCAGCTCTTGTCGTTGGTTACGGAAGGTAAATACTGGACATATATTCCTGCGTGCACCGAGGCATGACAAATGTGATAATCTAAAATATTACATACTCCCAGCAGGTTTCTACTACGGGATGTGGTGTTTGTTTACTCATCCGGGACATTTTGTAGCGCAATGGCAAGAACACTTGCCTACCGGCCTGGTGGCATGTGTTCGAATTCAACACGAGGCGTAGATTTATGTTTTTTTTTACCATTGACCCATTTTCCCAGGTCAAACCAGTCTAGATTTTGGACCAAGAATTGTTGTGGGATGGAAACGCGGTTGGTGGGATATTGACCGTATCATCCATGCTGGTTGGTCTATGAAAATGTTAGACTCATCGAATGCCGGTTGGTCTATGAAAATATGAGACACATCTATTACTCATCAAACCGTGGAAAGGGCCGTCTCTTTTTACTTACTCTAGTTGTGTACTAAAATGGTACAGCAGATCCACCAGGTTTCCTCTGATGGTAAGATGTGTGTGTTCTCTAACTGTCCTCGTTGCCAACGCAATTTTAAGTTGTATTTTCTACCCTGAGTGTAACAACAAACTCCTAAATCACAGAATATAAGATTTGCAGTCCAGTAATAGCCGATTCTTGTTTGAAGAATGCAATCCGTCTTAGAAGTTACACTTGTATATGATTGTTGTGACCGTAATGAAACAAATTTACTATGGAATCGCCGTCACAGAAGTACTTGTGTGTAGTGCACATAGCGTCGTCGGAGTTGAAAATATCCGTTGAAAACCACACAATTGAAAAATGGTGTAGCTGATCCACGACTCTGGTGATCGAGTGATGTTACCAAAAATGACCACCCACGCTTATCGGCATGACACATGATGATGATGATTTCACCTACCATGAGCAAGTCGCATAGAGAAAATAAATAAAAGAGAGCAATTCAGCCAATCAAGACGAAGGAAAGCTCTTCTAGAAGAGCTATAGCGCGATGCGCAGAAGGTCAAAAGGAGTTCAGAGTCCAATTAAGAAGGAATTTTACAAGAAACAGCACAAGAGATAGCAAAAGATAGGAAGGCTTAGCGTGAGTTGGTTTTGGAACGAACGAACGAAGAACGGACTTTATTTTCAAAGGGTAACAAATTGGGCACGCAGGCCCGTCTTACACTCGGCCCTTCCAATCACTCATCTTTCGTTCATCAGTGCATAGCACATTCACATAGATAAAAAAAAATTGTCAAATGAATGTTGTAAACATAAACAATGCATGTTACCATGTTATGAGACAAGTCCCCCACCCACCCACCAATCCCCTATCCATCCGCATGTCACCACACACACATACTCCCAGGCACATACATCCCCCCATCCATCCACCCACCCCCACCCACACATCCCACACACACACCCCCACGTACACCATCTCCCCACCCACATACACACACATCTCCCACCCACCACACACCGCCACCCACCCACAAACAAACCCAGGCACACATGCATGCACCCACCCACTCACCCACACATTTCCCCACCTTCACACATCTCCCCACCCACACGCATACATCCTCCACCCATCCCATAACCTACCAACACTCACCCACCCACCTCCACCACCCACCCACACACACATATATATCTATATACCCCTTATGGATCTACAACCAATGAGGTAAAATTCAAACAGAAAACGAAGAACAATAGACCCTACTTGGATTTAGCTGATCTGCTATTTCTGTTCTCGCTATTAGCTGTATATCTTTTACAGGATGTGGCAATCAACCACGGCATTTTTTTTTTTTTAGCTATTTGTGAATTCTGAAAACAAGTTTACTTTCAGTAGTTTACTATTGTTTTATGAACAACCGACACTCATACCTTTGCATTTGAACGAATGCAGGCGGTTTGCTTCCAGATCGCTCGCAGCAGAGTTTCCAACGCGGTATCGGGGGTTAAGAATTGCATTTGCATTTTCTTCGCCATAGAGTTGGTTAGGGTTGTCCTATAGTGACTTCTAAAACAGCATCGGCGACGACAACAAGCTGGCTTTGGTGTCGGATAAACTTTGTGGCCCATGAACAATCAAAATGTGGCCTTCCAGCGGGTTGTTCAACTGGTAACTGGCAGATATCGTGTTCAGCTGGTAACTGGCAGATATCGTGTTCAGCTGGTAACTGGCAGAAAGCGTGTGCAACTGGTAACTGGCAGATGGTGTGTGCAAACTGGTAACTGGCAGATGGTGTGTTCAACTTGTAACTGGCAGATATCGTGTTCAACTGGTAACTGGCAGATAGCGTGTGCAACTGGTAACTGGCAGATGGTGTGTTCAACTGGTAACTGGCAGATGGTGTGTTCAACTTGTAACTGGCAGATATCGTGTTCAACTGGTAACTGGCAGATAGCGTGTTCAGCTGGTAACTGGCAGATAGCGTGTTCAGCTGGTGACTGGCAGAAAGCGTGTTCAACTGGTAACTATCAGATAGCGTGTTCAACTGGTAACTGGCAGAGAGCGTGTTCAACTGGTAACTCGCAGATACTGTGTTTAACTGGTAACTCGCAAATAGCGTGTTCAACACTGACTTCCTTAACTGACAGATAGGATATTCCTTGGCGAAGGGCTTACTCAACCAGCCTCGCGCTGTGGAGGTTGTAGGTTCGATTCCCAGCTACGTCGTTCGGTTCACGAGTACAGTAGTCTTGGAGACTCCAAATGGTCGTCGCTGGAGCTACGGAGTTCGGGCTTTATGCGATGCTTTCAACACGAGGCCCCGCGGAAAGAGACAGAGCCATGTGCGATAAAAGTCCGTGCAATGACGTCGATCCTCATCCCCCACCCTCTTTTTTTTTCTTTCAACTGAAAGATTAAGTTTTTGACATGTTTTGTAATGTTGTCAGTTTTTTTTTTATTTTTTTTTTATTTTGCAGTTCGCAACCCACCCAAATTCGTGTGCCCTGACAAGGACACGGTCTTATACATCGCCAATGGAGCTAATATTGTGCTGAATTGTTCAGCAACCGGCCAACCAACACCTAGGTAGTATCATTCATTTCACGACATTCATCTTTCCATGACACAGTAAGAAAGTAAGTAAGTAAGTAAATAACAACTGTCATTTACTGCCAATATAGTACCTTGCTGTGTATGGCAGAGGGGTCTTTGAGCCTGAGGAATAAAGGCCGTCTGGCTAGTGCAGTCGCCGCGAACTGTGCAGGTTAGAGATTTCATTTTGCCCCTGACAGAAAAAAAATCCCACACCTTACCGAGGATTCGAACCCGAGTCTCCCGAAAGAGAATCCGGCGTTCTAGCCACTGGGCCAGTCTCTCCTCTAGTAAGTAAGTAAGTAAGTAAGCAAGCAAGCAAATAAGTAAGTAATTAATTAATTAAGTAAGTAAGTAAGTAAGTAAGTACGTTAGGAAGTAAGTAAATATTTTAATAACGAAGATACACACAATAGATTGCATGATTTATTGTCTGGCATATTTCTCTGCATCTCGTCAGATATATTATGCAGAAATCAAATAACATAAACTAAAGTAATTAGGTATATCCTTCAAACTGAACTGTATAGCAAACATTTTCACATAGTAATGTTAATTGTCTACTACGGTAATCTTAAACTGACTATCATATCTTTCTGCTTGCACAAAACTGGCTTCTGTAAATTAATGATGATTGCTTCTGCCACCTAAATATTTGCTTCCTGGTCACTCGATATCATTGTTGTCTGTCTTGTGGCGCTCTCTTCATCGCAGATGTGCCTACATGTATAGCTAAATGGATAGATATCATGCCTTTTTATACGCGTTTCCCTTCGTCTACACTCTACACAGTCCTCATTTCTTCTGCAATATACCCTACAGTACCTTCGTTGGGCCGGCTCTGTGGCAAAGGAGTTACGGACGCAGTTCTTAAACCCGCATACCCTCGTTTGAAACACAGCGGTGGGCGATTGGGCAGCAGACCGCCTTGCGTCGGTACTTTACGAAATGGCATGTGTGCCGGTCTTTCAGAAAGCAATGGCAAACTACTGAAAGTAAACTTGCCAAGACATCAACAGCAGAAAAAAAAATACTGATGTTGACTACAAACGTCCTGTAAAGGATATGCAAAGTGTCATGGGATGATTAATTGTCTTACGCGACTTCCTGCATCTGCCATTGTCTTATATATCGCCGATGTGAAGTCATTGAGTTATAGTACAACATGTCTGTTTGCTTTAATTCCAATTTTACACCATCAATTTTTATTTCATCAACACCTAATTTTTGTTTGGCACCGACAAACCACAAACAATATGTCTCACGATTTATTGCCTGGCATATTTCGCTGCATCTCGTCAGGTGCATAGTTCAGAGCTGTATAGTGTATGACGTGAATAAATGAATAATAATTCAGCTGAAACCATTAAAACACATAGTCACATGTATTGTTCGAATGTGGAACATCTTTATCCCCGCGGTAATTTCAGTTTTACAACGAACCCTTTCTGTTTGAACAAAACCAGCTGAATTGTTTCAAGTCCATCTTATTGCTGGTCAACACCCGCGTCTTCATCCTAGAACTATGCCATCCACCACTGCTCTGTCCAGGCTACCGTGGAATTTAAAGTGGCCAAAGCATTTCAGTGTTCCCGTCAGTGCAGTTGGTAGGGTGCTACACTGATGTGGGACGAGGGTTCGATGTCTGTGATCGTCGTCCGCTAACAGAGGACAAGACTGGCCAGCTAGTGCTCCGTGCATTCAGGTCTATAGAATACAATAGCCCCATCACACCTCAGAGCACCTTAGAAGTTGGAGTTGGTTCGTCTGATGGCGAGGGACACTGGTAACAGGGGCAGCTAATCCACACGCAAAATTCAGCCCAGTGCTACTAGAAGCGGTGTGAATGGACTACGCTTGAGTTCAAAACTAGCGAGCTTCAAATGAAAAAAAATATCACAGTAATAGCAAGTTCCTGTTTCGGGGTATGTGCTCTTGTTATTTCAGAATCCAGATCTTGCAGAATGTCAGTATGTGTCTTTTTCTTCCTTCACAATAGTGTTTTTTTCCTTCACCATAATCTGTTTTTTCCCCCACCATAATCTATTTCTCCCTCCACCATAATCTGTTTCCTTCTTCACAACTATCTATGTCTTCCTCCACCATAATCTGTTTATTCCTCCACCATAATCTGTTTCTTCGCCCACCATAATCTATTTCTTCCTCCACCATAATCTTTTTTCCTTCTTCACAACCATCTTTTTCTTCCTCCACGATAGTGTTTTCTTCCCCCACCATAATCTGTTTCCTCCCCCAACATAATCTATTTCTCCCTCCACCATAGTCTTTTTCCTTCTTCACAACTATCTTTGTCTTCCTCCACCATAATCTGTTTATTCCTCCACCATAATCTGTTTCTTTCTCCACCTTAATCTTTTCATCCACCGTAATTTCTTCATCCACCATAATCTTTTCATCCACCACAACGTTTTTGTTCCTTCTCCATAATCTCCCTCTTCCTCCACTATAATTTTTTTTCCTCCTACACCATAATCTTGTTTTTCGTCCACTATAAAAATAGTCACCGTAATCTTTTTCTTCCTCCGCCGTATTCTGTGTCTTTATCCACCATAATAATGTTTCTTCATCCACCATAACCGCTGTCTGTATCCACCATTATATAAGAACTATTATATACCTAAAACTGATTTTTCTCGTTTTAAATGGAAAGAATTGCTGTCTACAAGATTCTCATGTTACAACAGATACAGCTGGACTCGGAACGGACGAGCTGTAAAGGCCAGTCGGTACATATATTGGGATTTCACCGCTGGCACACTGACCATTTCTAACTTTTCACGGGCTTTCGCGGCTGTCTACAGGTGCCGAGCCACGATTGACTTCGACAATGGTTTGCTAGGCTTCAGCAAAGCAATCAGCTTGTCTCCCAGCATAGACCTGCTCTTGATTTGTAAGTCAATCAGTCAGTCAGACAGTCAGTCAGTCAGCCAATTAGTTAGTTAGTCGTGGTTCCAACTTCACGGCAAAGAGTCGCCCATTATGCTCCGTTCCTGTGTCAGTGAATATCACACAAAATGCTCCTCACTGACCCATGTGAGAAGTGGAATAGACAGGACTCTGCACAAACCATAGTCCGCACAGGGAAAGCAATTGTTCAGTGTCTTGTTAAGCATGAGTGGGTTTATACACGACCAAACAAACACTTCTCATTGTAGTTTGTGTGCTTGCTAACAGAAACGGCGCACAGTCCAGCCCTGCACAGAATGGAATGGAGATTCTCCTGAAATAAAAGACCTTATGCGTCTTCGTCTCTTGCTTCATCTTCTTCCTCCTTTTTCTCTTTCTCGTCCTCCTCTTCTTCCTCCTTATCTCCTCTAACTCCTCCTTTCCCCCATTGTCCTCCTCCTCCTTCATTTCCTATTCCTCTTCCCACTCCACTTCCTAAATAAATGACAGAATGAACCATGATGCAAGCGTTTTGTATAATGTATCTGACGAACAATACACGATTGATCAGTATAGTGAGGTCTTAGCAATTAGGCGGCTCCAGTCTGTTTTATGCAAATAAAAAGAGTTCTTGTTGAATTTGAAATGACCGTGAGGATAACAAATGCTACATATTCCAACAGTACCTGCGACTACATGTTGTAAGTGTTACGATTTATTCACTTCATATGATATATAACTGTGTAGTATACATGTGCCGGCTTCCTGGTCTAGAGGTTAGCGACTTTTCTCCGTAATCTCGTATACTCTCGTAAGTAACGTTACGACTGTGAGAATCAGCAGTGGTTCGAATCGCATCGGTAACTTACGGGGTATGTGAGCCGGCCGTTCAGAAAGCAATGGCAAACTACTGAGCGTAATCTTGCCGAGAAATCAACAATCAGCTGAAAGATGCTGATATTGAAATTGCCTATTCCCAAAGAACATCAGCTGAAAGATGCTGATATTGACAGCGATGTCCTGTAAAGGATATGCAAAACATTTTTTCAACAATATACACTAGGGCAGTGGTTCTCAACCGGTGGGGAATTCCCCCCCCCCCACTCCCAGGGGGGGGGGGGGAATTAAGATTATTTCCAGATCGCATTAATACAAGAACAAGTTACTTGATCTTGTTTTTCCCTCTAAATTTTACGGTTGTGTACTTCTCGCCCTAATGAAATTTGTTTTAAAACGTAAGTAGACCCGCAAATCACGTTTTATGTAGATGTCTAGACTTGTTCTAATATCTGTTATTAAATGTAGCTTCCATTTTTATGTATACTGTGTAAGGGTTGGAAGGGGGGGGGGGTTATAGTAGGAAATTCGAAAGGAGGGGGGGGGGGGGTGACGTTCTGAACATATGGTAAAGAGGGGCATGGGTCAAAATAGGTTGAAAATCACTGCACTAGGGGTTAAGGACGTTTTTCGTAATCCCGTATACTCTCCTAAGAAACACAGCTGCGTGAGATTCGGTAGCGGATCGCGTCGCGTTGATTACTTATGGAGGTATGTGATCCGGTCGTCCAGAAAGCAATGGCAAACTATTGGACGTAAAACTTGCCAAAACATCAACAGTAGCTGAAAAATTGCTGGTGTTGACTACAATGTCCTGTAAAATATATGCGAAAAAGAAACAATACACACGGGCGTCCGATCTCACTACCCAGAGACCTGGGATTAGGGTTTTGTTACTAGAGGTACACGTAAAAGGGTCCAGGTCCTCACTGGTACTTGAGCCCGGGACCTCCAGCACTCGAGGCGGACACCATACCTCCAGACCATTTAACCCCCATATAACATTTCAGAATCAAGAACGAATATAATGTCTAACATATCCCTAACATTAATAAGTATTCTTGTTTCCGTCACATCATGTAAACATGCTTTGCTGACGAATCCGATGCTAACACTGTGACTATTGTAACTATATTTGTCCCCAGTCCTGGAATCGTTCGCTGGGAGTGGTGTCAACATCATCCGCCAAGATCAATACGACTATCTGTCTATACCGTGTGGTGATCGATACGTTTCCCAGGGACCTAACATCACATACGAGTGGTATTACGCAAGAACAAAATTGCCTATTCCCAAAGAACATCGTATATTCGTTGACAAATACGGTAAAACAAGAACGTAAAGATGGAATTCACATCATCATCGTTATGATTATCATCCTCATTATCATCATCATTATAAGCATCATCACTATCATCATTATCATCATCATCATAATCGTTATTATCATCATTATAATCATTATAATGATGGTCAGCATAATAGTAATAATTATCATCATTACAATCATCATCATTATCATCATCAATAAATAGCATTACAATCATAGTCATAACCATATTCATTATCATCATCATCATTGTCATTATCGTCATCATCATTATAGTCATTCTAATCATTATAATAATCTTAATTGTCATAAGCAGCATTATATTTATCATCATTATAATCATTATCATAATAATCATTATCATAATAATCATCATTATTATTATCATCATTATTATTATTATCATCATATCATCATTATTGTTATCATAATAATCATCATCGTAATCATTTATTATTATCAATATCTCCATCATTATAATGACTGTGATCAGCATCATTATCACACTTATCATCATCTTCATCATAATCACCATCATTATCATCATCATCGTTATCATTGTTATCTTCAACATTATTATCATCATCATTAGTATCATCGTCCTTATCATCATCGTCATTATCGTCAGCGACATTATACAGCAGGTCAATTGTTGAATTATCATTGTCATCATCGGTCTGATCATTATTATCATCATCATGATCACTATCATCATGGAGATGCAACAGCAGGTCCGTTGTCGAAAGCCGAATCACTCACAAACTGCTGGAAAGGAAGCTGGATGGTGAAGACGTCTCCGGCCTCATGCATTGCTTGTGCACAGGGTGTCTTAAGTCTCCAGTGTGCCCTGTCAAGTTAGTTTTACCCCAGCCTGTTCTTCCACGGGTTATGTCTCCATTACCTTTCATTCTATGTCAAAATATTTCAGTTTCCGAGACTTGATGCAGTTTATGAGCAGATCCCCTTCTATGTTCAGATTTGGTAGAAAGCCCGGTTTTTTCTTCCTTTTGATTCACTGTCTTCTACGAGTGTTTATGTTAGATTTGAATTCGTTCGTCTCGATATTCGTCTCTATTAATCGTTATAGTGCCCTTACAGAAACAGATTATGACGTTTTGAGAAAAGGCATGTACCTTCGTGAATCAGCTAAAGTGTTCTAATTTACCGGAGGTTGTTATTTGAACACCGTCGCTAACGATTTGGAAGCAGAACGCCTTGCGTTGATTGTCAGAATAGTATGAGCGTCGATTGCTCAAAAGCAGTTGTACACAGAAAACGTAACTTCTCAACAGTGTCTCCATCTTTTTTCAGATGCAGAGATTGAGGGGTTGCGTGTTTCACTGGCCCCGAGAGCTACGTCTGTGTATTACGTGTACAACGATGGGACCGACGAATCATATCTTTTCTTTACATATGCGTTGAAATAGTGGTCATGAAGCATTCGTGGCCTCACTTTAAGCTGGTTAAATCCCTACTCAAATAACTAAGAGGGAAAATTAACAATTCGGGACTTTATCGAGGCCCTGTAAATGGGGTTAATACACGTTTAACTCTCTAGAGTGTAGCATGGGTGGCAGCGATGAGAATTAGTAAGAGGAGGAGGAAGAAGAAGAAGAAGAAGAAGAAAGAGGAGGAGGAGGTGGTGGTGAGTGAAGGAGGCATTGGAGGAAGGTAGAGGAATTTTGAATAAGAAGAAAACGAAAGGATTAAGAATGAATGAGTTTAGTTTAATCGACTCATCATATCATGGCACACGGATGTAACCAATAAGTGCTCAGTTCTACTACTAACTCAAGTCTGAGTCTAGAGAATCTCAGCTCAGTGCAGGAACTCCGTAAGAACGGCCAGAATCCTGAAATACTTTGGGTAGATTTTTAACTTGAAATTTTGCCCGGGCAGCACCGTTAGGCTACTCTTTTTCGATTACCAACTGCCAAGGGATTTTCTAGGTGCGCAGCAATACACACGGGCGTCCGATCTCACTACCCAGAGACCAGGGGACATTTCTAACTAGAAGTCCACGTGAAAAAATCTCGGCCCTCACCTCCAGCACTAGAGGTAGACATCATACCTCGAGACTACATAGCCCGCCTGGGGGATGAATGAGGAAGGAGGAAGGAGAATGAATGGGGATGAATGAGGAAGGACGAAGAAGGAAGGAGATTAGATGGAAGTCACATCTTACGAAGTTATCAGAGTGTACAATAAAGTTCTTATTTAAACCACACACACAAAACAAATACCAACATAAAAACCAAACATACCAAAATAATACTGGTACCTAATTAGGAATGCTGATTTGTATTCTGCCTTTACTCTTTCCGCTCCAGGTATTATATATTTCATGTATGTAAATGTGAGTGACGGCGCGGCCAGTATAATCTGTGGCATTTCAACTTGGATAGGCTCCACTAAACTAACCAATTATGGTCCGGAATATCTTGTGCAAGTCATCCCAGTCAATATAAGCCGTATGTAACGGGTTGCTGTTTTGTTGTTCATTGTTGTGAAATAATCACCCTATATAGTAAGCCAGGACATCTTTTTGGAGGGTAAATTACAGACAGGGCCGTGCCATGCCATGATACAGAGCCGCGGCCGCATCAGGCGGCACCGTAAGGGGGCTTCATAAGGGGGCTGCATTTGTAAAGGAGAAAAAAAAACATGCAAGGGCGGGATTTTGAAGACTTACATCATACTGAGAAAATCTACCGCACAGCAGTGATTACAGAAGTGTAAAAGATCTCAGGGTCGGCCTCTGCTACGATACGAAGATGTGTGCAAACGGGGCATGGTTGATACAGGCATTGATAATGCACCTTTGGAGCATCTCGCTGCCAATTACGTTGCATGGAGAGAAAAGATCAGGAATGGAATAAAGACGAAGGAGTAAACGATAGCAGTGAAGTTGAAGACGAATAAAGAGGCCTGGTGTCGGATTGCCTCCTTCACGCCTTATAAAAGGAATTCAGCCAACAATAAAATGGCCTACCGGGTGCCGTCTCCACAACGAAGGTTGGATACAGTGGATTTCTAACATTGTCTGTTTCTCGCCTTGATTGTACATTCTGGCCTTCATTACTTCTCGTCTATCTCTTGATGTTATCTTACCATTTGTATCGTTGTCTACTTCTTGCTCGCTTGCCTTCAGTCTTACCAATCATAGAGGATTTATAAGAGTGTTATGTCTTTTAAAGTGGCCGGAATATTTCACATGCCTCGTGTTTATTTCTTTCATCAACTCTCTTTTCATTGTAATTTTTTTTTCCTTAAAACTATGTTTTTGATTGTTTCTGTTTCCATGAAATGCGACATATTCTTCTGTATATCGACCATGATTCTTACAGACAAAAGAAAGGAAAACAGAGGAAGCGAAGACACACTCGTTGGTATTGTTAGGTTAAAATAGTTCGTCACTACATCCTGTTACTACTGAGTTCCGTTGTCTTGAGTCAAGAACCCGCATTTCAGTTGCTCCGCCCTCTGCAACTGCCAACGAGGAGTCATAATAGTAATGGTATCAGTAGCAGCAGTCTGATTATGTGTCCGTCTGGCCTTTACTCGAAGTCCTGAGTGTCGCAAGATCTTCTGCTCGCTCCCTAAAGCACTATACTCTCCAAGCTGTGATGGTCTGCACATTCTTCTGCACTATAGACACGACTCCAAGTGACCCCGACCACATCTGCCGTATCGTGCACCAGTACCGTATCAAGTGGCGCAGAAAGAGAGAGAGAGAGAGAGAGAGAGAGAGAGAGAGAGAGAGAGAGAGAGAGAGAGAGAGAGAGTAAACTGAGGTTCACGCAACTAAGACAGTATAAAAAAGAAAACTGCCGGTACATGTTTATATTATGGCCGTTGCTTAGTTTAGCATGTTTTTGGGTTCCTCTACCTCCAATGATTTAAGAAAGTAGAAATTCAGCAATTAATTCATGACTTCTCTCGTCCTGGTGATATGATTATCTAAACCGATGGCTCTGTGTTAACAGGCAAAAATAAGTGCCCGGTGATTCATAGCAGCAGCAAGTGGCCAATGTTAAGTGAACGAGAGCTTGGCATATGGCACCACAACCTCAAGTCTGTGAATGGAGGTAGAGGCGGTTATTGCTGCTTCCCGCTGCTTGGAGAAGAAACTGGTTCGCATGTTGTGATTGTAAGTGATTCACAAAACATGCTGGCATGCTTCGTACTGAGTGGCATGCATCAATTCAGAGGTCGCGGGTTGTGAGCATTCGCTGGATCTTTTCTCCAGGACACTCTGATGTGATTGGCAATGATCAAGAAGACAGATTGGTTGGTACCGCATCTTTGAGGGGAGAGTTGATGCATGGTAAGGCAGATGTGGTTAATGCTTCTTGGGAGCGCGTGAACAAGGGAGAATAACAAGATACACTATCATGCTCTAGAAAGAATGCGGCAGCAACGGGTGGTCAGATAATCTGGTGGACAGTCGTTACTCAGAGGTAAAGCAAGATGGACATATAATCAGATTGCAACGGACACCATTAGTATTGGAACTCTTCGCTGTCTGTTGAAGATGAGAACTGAGCGTGTATGGGAATGTCCCGAGTGCAATCATGTCGGTTCTTAACTCAGCTCAACTCATCTCAGCTCAACTCAACTCAACTCAACTCAACTCAACTCAACTCAAGTCAGCTCAACTCAACTCAACTCACCTCAACTCAACTCAACTGAGCTCAATTTAACTCAGCTCAACTCAACTCAACTCAACTCAAGTCAACTTAACTCAATTCAACTCAACTCAACTCAAGTCAGCTTAACTCAACCCAACTCAACTCAACCCAACTCACCTCAGCTCAGCTCAACTCAACTCAGCTCAACTCAACTCAAGGCCAATTATGAACCTCTCAAACTTATGAACATCTGCCGGCACTGTTGTGAAGGCGTTACGAACGTAATTTGTAGTGTCACATACCACGTTCGAAACAAAGTTGTGGACTATTTGGCAGCAGACCGCCTTGCTTTGGTTTTCATACAATGGTATGTGTGCCGGTTGTTATGTAAGCAATAGCAAACTACTGAACGTTAAATTGCCAAGAAATCACAAGCAATCAAAACAATCTGGGGTTCACTGAAACGTCCTGTAAAGGATATGCCACTATCCAGCTCATAAATTCAGGGTGCTTGACATTTCGTGGCTCAAGGCGTGTAAATGTGTTCTTTACTTTACTTTACTTTACTTTACTTTACTTTACTTTACTTTACTTTACTTTACTTTACTTTACTTTACTTTACCTTTCTTTACTTTTTTTTTTACTTTACTTTAAAGGCCTATACATATATCAGGTTAGTTGAGTATTAAGTAACTTATGTAACTCGCTGAAGCTCACACATATCTTTAGATTATTCAACACAATGTTTTCCCTTAGTGAATTTGAATAATGAAGACACAAACAATATATTACTCGATTTACTGCCCGGCATATTTCACTGCAACTCGTCGGGTACATACTGCAGAAATCACACTATATAAACTAAAGCAATAAGATCTATTGTTTGTGTCTTCGTTATTCAAATCTTAAGATTATGCCATTACTTAAACAATTATAATTATTTTCAAATGTCACGAGACACAGCGAACCAGAATACGTGCAGACATGAGGAAAACTGAAAGGCAAAGGATACAGAAAAGGTTGAGAGAGGAGTTAGTAGGTAGCTTGAGACAGTGGCATGGAAAGACATCTCTGTCGGAAAGGATTTCAAAGTGATGAGACTGAGAGGAATGTGTCATGATGTCAATTACCAGTCTGAACGACTTTACTACCCAGACAATATCAAGGTACCCAATTTAGGTTAGGTCAGTCAGGAAGCACAAACCAGTTTACACATCCACAACGAGGGGGATACAAACCCGTAACCTCCGTTGCGGCTGCTAAGAGTTCTTCCAACTGACCAACAGCCGCTCCCTATGATGTGGTTTAGTTTGTGTGATCTTACTTACAGATGTGCCTCAAGTCCCGCCAAAGTTTACATACAGCACCAACAACAGCAGAGCGCTAAGATTGTCCCATATCTCTTTAGAGTGTTTCTTTTCCGGTCTGTAAGTATTCGTTTTACGAATATTCCGATTACGGATCTGTTAACAATACTGTACTGGCATCTTGATGTTTTAACAGGCGATAGTTTGTTAATTTGTGCTGTTTAAAAAAAAAACATAATAATTTATCCACAGCATAAAGCCTGGGCTGAAGTGCAGAGGTCCTGTGTTGACCATGCAGCCTGATTCCTCTCTCGGCCTACCTTATTTTTTTTTTTTTTTTTTTTTTTTTTTTTTTTTTTTTTTTTTTTAGCATATCCTTTTTACAGGACTTAGCTGTCAACACCAGCATCTTTCAGCTGTATGTTGATCTCTTGGCAAGATTACGCTCAGTAGTTTGCCATTGCTTTCTGAGCGGCCGGCTCACATACCCCGTAAGTTACAGATGCGATTCGAACCACTGCTGATTTGAACCGTCATCACGTTACCTGACGAGAGTATACGAGATTACGGAGAAAAGTCATAACCTCTAAGCCACGAAGCCGGCATCTACCTTATTTACCCTAGAGAAAAGGTAGCACCAATAAATCTATAAAAAGGTAAAGTGCAAAAGCTGCTGGATCAGCTCAACAGTGATCTAACATTCCGCCTGTCGGAACTTCGATCCTAGACCAGTTGCCAACTAAGGATTAGGGCCTGGTCTACCATGCCATGAGATTTAGTCTCTTCCTTGCATTTTGTCACACCAGGATAAGGCATGTATCCTCCCAATTCCGCTTCTCCGCCCGAAGCCGTTGGCACAATGTGAGGTGTCGGGCTTGGTGAGCGCCGCCCAACATTCGGCGCTAACATAAAGCAAGCAGTACCGTCTAGTGTCATACGGTAGCGCTAAACGAACTAACAATAACATTTAAGTTAAATGCATGTCCCTTACGGGACGTTGCTTTGCTATGCTATGCTATGCTATGTTATGTTATGTTATGTTATGTTATAGTGAACGACGTCGCTGCATATTGGGCATTCCCTTGCGAGTCCAATCCTCCGATGCAGCAGGCATCCCAAAGTATTTCTGCTGACTGTTTTCATTGGAAGTCGATTATGGTATCTTCTCTCTTTTCATCAAAATCGACATTGACATTCCTGACCAGGCTTCACTCCTGGTTCAAGTAATTAGGCTAGCATCTGAATCTTGTCAGTATCCGCCGTGTCCATGCTACTTGCCGTGTGTAGTGGTGCAGTATTTGCCATCTGGTCTCCTATTTCATTACCTTCAACTCCGGCATGTCCAGTAGAGTATTTACTGGCTATTTGTGATTTATAAAGCAAAGTTAGTTCAGTAGTTTACCATTGTTTGAGTTGAGTTGAGTTGAGTTGAGTTAAGAACCGACATCACTGCACTCAGGACATTCCCATACATACGCCGTCCCCTCGTTTAACATTGTTTCTGAATGGTTGACGCCTCATACCATCGAAAGCAACGCAATGCAAAACTTCCAAACCGCCGGCCGTTGATTTCGAATCCTGGGCTCAGTATGTCGGGGAATTATGAAACTGCGTTATCATCACACTATGACCTAAGTTACAGACAACGGTTAACAATCGCAGCAGTTCTAACAATTTGAAAGACATCGAAATGAGGCGAAGTTATTGTTATGTTATCATATCTGTGGCCAAGTTATTGTTATGTTATCTTATCTGTGGCCAAGTTATTGTTATGTTATCTTATCTGCGGCGAAGTTATTGTTATGTTATCTTATCTGCGGCGAAGTTATTGTTATGTTATCATATTTGTGGCGAAGTTATTGTTATGTTATCTTATCTGTGGCGAAATTATTGTTATGTTATCTTATCTGTGGCGAAGTTATTGTTATGTTATCTTATCTGCGGCGAATTTATTGTTATGTTATCATATCTTTGGCGAAGTTATTGTTATGTTATCTTATCTGTGGCGAAGTTATTGTTATGTTATCTTATCTGTGGCGAAGTTATTGTTATGTTATCTTATCTGTGGCGAAGTTATTGTTATGTTATCTTATCTGTGGCGAAGTTATTGCTGTGTTATCTTATCTGTGGCGAAGTTATTGTTATGTTATCTTATCTGTGGCGAAGGGGTTACAGACTCAATTTGTAATCCCACATACCGCGCTCGAAACACATCTGCTGCGATTTGGAAGCAGGCAGATTTGCGTTGGTTTTCATACAATAGTATGAGTTCCGGTCGTTAAGAAAGCAATAGCAAACTACTGTAAGTAACCTCGCTAAGAAATCACAAACAGCCAAAATATGCTGGAGTTGAATGCGACGTCCTATAAAGGATATGCAATTAATTTAACTATACTGTGAAGGTAGATAGATATACCCACACATTCCCAGAAATTATCTTCTTGATGACGGATATTGTTCTGAGAATTGAGTCACTAAGAGCCCATTTACTACAGTTGATTGCTTATCATTTACCGGTCGTCACATTCAACCTAAGCAAGTTCTGGCTGTTCGTAATTTCTAGTCTATGTTATATTCTGTAGTTTGCCATTGCTTTTTCCAAGGCCGACCCTCAAACCTTATGAAAATAAACGCATTGTGATACAAAATCGCCTTCGACTGGCTACGACCCGTATTCGACTCGTATGTCGTGGTGGTGAATATATATTCAATATCAATAAGCTACAGACGCTGATCCACATACACCAGGTGGAAACAATGTTCATTGGTCATTCTGATCATTAGTAGTGAGTCATTGTAAACTATGGGACGGCTGAAAATATCCATGGCAGAAGAGGCAGTGGTAGACAGTAGGAAATGATGATGTACAGAATCAAGCAGTGGCAGACTGTAGGAAATGACGCTGGACAAATGAGGCAGTGGAAGACTAGGAAATAATTCCAATAATGACGATTCAAATTGCTGTCTAACTATATATATATTGTATCAGAAGGTTTCAAATCAAAACCTTAAAAGTGTGATATAAATTACAATAACCATGCCATTGTCTTGTAACCTGTCAATACTGTTGTTAAGGATGCCAAGGGTGCTGAGCACTCACGTTGCAAAATAACACGGTGACGTCATAAGGACAGTTTAAACATGGCCGCCCCGCTTTTGACATGCACCAAAGATGAGCAGCGTTCTGTTATCAGTCTTCTTTTTTTTGTTTTTGTCAGTGACGGGATGAAACCTATAGAAATTCATCGGCGAATAAAAGTCCAGTATGGTGATGCATGCCTGTCAGTCCAGCAAGTGAATAAGTGGAGTAGGAAGTTTCAAAACTTTTCTGTCAGATAAAGAGGCACAGCAGCTGGTGGTTTGTTCTGTACCTTTTCAGAATATATTCATCGAGAAACAAAAACAGACCATTTAAGTTTTTCATTTGAAGCCTTACTCATTTAGTTCAGCTTGAAGGATTTATCTTACTGCTTTAGTTTATGCTGTGGTGATTTCTGCAGTAAGCATCTGACGAGAAGAAGAGAAATAATCCAGGTAATAGATCTTGCAATCTATTGTTTGTGCCTTCGTTACTCAAATTCACATCTGGAAAACATGGTAATGAATTATGAACGTGTCTGTTGTATTGTTGCAGTGATATGCTAAACAGCACAGTTGTCCCACTAACATGGAGGCGTACCTCTTCTGGAAAGGAAATCACCAACAGTGATAAGTACTCTCTGTCGGACGACGGGAGGAGGCTGACTATCATGAACGTTTCAATGGACGACGAGGGAGCGTATGACTGTGTAGCCAGCAATTCGTATGGGGAGAGTGTACGAACGATTCTTTTACATGTTAACTGTAGGTATATGTACACTATTGTGATATACCTGTGTGTCTGTCTTCCTGTGTGTCTTTGTTTTTTTTGTTTGTTTGTTTGTTTATAATGTTTTTCTATCTTTTTGTGTTACTTTCTTTCTTTCTTTCTTTCTTTCTTTCTTTCCGTTTTTCTGTCTTTCTGTCTGTTTGTCCTTCTTTCTTTGTCTGTTGCATTCTTTATGTCTGTATGTCTGGTTTTCTTCCTTTCTTCTCTTTTCTTTTCTTTTACTTTTGCCCTTATCTAATTGTGTTGTATATATGTTGATATATGAATTTTTGTCTGCCTATCTGTGTGGTATTACAGCTATTTGTCTTTCTTTGTTTCCTGTTTGCTTTCTTTCTTTCTTTCTTTCTTTCTTTCTGCAGCGTTATTTTCGTATTCTGCAGCTGCTAGAAAACAGAAAAAGAAAACACTGCACGCGAAAGCAATGGTGATGAAACACAGTCCATGTACATTTTCAACGTGTGTATGTATTGTCACAACTTGTCTTTCCCTTAAGACTTACACAAGAGTCACACCCTCATCAGGCCACGCTCACGACATCATCATCGCAGCTTTCTATCAACAACGATAACACGCCCGATAAATCGCCTGTGTGTTCATGCATTAGGTTTTCTTCTGTTGGATCTTAACAGGCCAGCTATTATTATGGGACAACCTATGTTTTGTGAGTCAGTCTATTTAGAGATCATGAAGCTGCTGGAAGTCAAGCCAACTCATCTATCAGTGGTTCCACTGTCTCATACCTGAACTGAGGATGTCTCTGATGCTGCTAAGAATGTATCTGTGATGCTGCTGAGAATGTCTTTGTGATGCTGCTGAGAATGTCTTTGTGATGCTGCTGAGAATGTCTTTGTGATGCTGCTGAGAATGTCTCTGTGATGCTGCTGAGAATGTCTTTGTGATGCTGCTGAGAATGTCTTTGTGATGCTGCTGAGAATGTCTTTGTGATGCTGCTGAGAATGTCTTTGTGATGCTGCTGAGAATGTCTTTGTGATGCTGCTGAGAATGTCTCTGTGATGCTGCTGAGAATGTCTTTGTGATGCTGCTGAGAATGTCTTTGTGATGCTGCTGAGGATGTCTTTGTGATGCTGCTGAGAATGCCTTTATGATGCTGCTGAGGATGTCTTTGTGATGCTGCTGAGAATGTCTTTGTGATGCTGCTGAGGATGTCTATGTGATGCTGCTGAGGATGTCTTTGTGATGCTGCTGAGGATGTCTTTGTGATGCTGCTGAGAATGTCTTTGTGATGCTGCTGAGAATGTCTCTGTAATGCTGCTGAGAATGTCTCTGTGATGCTGCTGAGAATGTCTTTGTGATGCTGCTGAGAATGTCTCTGTAATGCTGCTGAGAATGTCTCTGTGATGCTGCTGAGAATGTCTTTGTGATGCTGCTGAGAATGTCTCTGTGATGCTGCTGAGAATGTCTCTGTGATGCTGCTGAGAATGTCTCTGTGATGCTGCTGAGGAGTGTGGACTTGAGATGCCACCCATACCCAGCGTGTTAGTGGGGCCAGTGACGGAAGCACATAATATCAGTACGGTAACCGGTGCAGTGACTTAGGGAATGGTGAATCTACATTTCATAATTCCCCGTCATACCGAATTGAGGGTTCGAAATCAGCTGGGGGAGATTTCGAAGCAGACAGATTTGCGTTGATTTCGATAATTTGAGACGTCGGTGGTTCAGAAAGTAATTACAAACTACCGAACTACCTTTTCCTAGTAAATCATAAACAGCGAATAAATTATGCGGTTGAATGCAACATCCTGTAAAGAACATAGAACGAACTTCAACTGTAACATACTATGCATGCCTTAATAGGCCACTGGAAGGTTTGGCATGAACTGGCTTCTTCAACCCGTGCACAACTGTAGCTGCAAATTCCAACCAATCATAGGTAAGACTTCACAGGAATGGTGTGTAGTGATTCAGGTTCTGTGCTCCACTGTGACATCAAAGGTAGCAGAAGATAAAGAATGGATCTCCCTTTTCCGACCCATTCTTTGCAATCTATATTTTGGGGTTCTCTGTGAAATCAGGTTGGACATTTGATCCCCCACCCCGACCCAGTCTCCCAAATCGACCCAGCTTAATATGGATACCACAAAAAACCGGTCCAAATAAAAGTGTCGAAATAAACGTGTCCAAAAGAATGTATCCATATAAACGTCTCCAAATAAATGTGTCCAAATGAATGTGTCCAAATGGATGTGTCCAAATGGTTGTGTCCAAATGAGCTTGTTCAATTGAACCTGGCCAAATGAACGTGCGAAAACAAATCGTGTTCAGATAAACGTATCCAAATAACCGTATCCAAATGAATGTGTCCAAATGAATGTGTCCAAATAAACCTGCCTATGTAAACCTGCCTAAATAAACCTGCCAAATAAATTTGTCCAAATAAACATGCCCAAATAAACCTGCTCAATTGAAGGTATACAAATGAACGTAACCAAATGAACGTAACCAAATGAACGTATCCAATTGAACGTTTCCAAATGAACGTGTCATGAAGGTTTTTATTGGAGACTGACTGTAGGCTCGCAAAGACTGGATAGAGTGTTGATTGGCGACTGACTAAATGAAGGTGTCCAAATAAATATGTCCAAATGAATGTGTCCAAATAAACGTGTTCAAATAAATCTGTCCAAATCAACGCGTCCAAATAAACGTGTCTAAATGGTAGTGGGACCTAACAATATATTGTGGCAAAGTCTTGAGCTCCTCAGTAATGTAGAGTCATTATAATCTGAGTCCAAAATCTTTAGAAATTCTTGGAACTGACGGTGATTAAACCCGTTTGACTTAATGAAGATCACTATTTTGACGACCACTTTCATGACATGGTCCATTTTGAGGGACTTCGAACATAAATTCCCCTGATGAATAATGCAATGAAAATTTAGCATTAACATACAAGGGGCTTCTCATAAGTCTTTAGCCTGACCATGAAGGAGTAGGCGGACAAAACTGAAATTTAGCACAGTGCTCATTCCTTCTCAATGTAGCCACTACCACGTAGCGTTTGAGGCAAGAGTCAATGATATAGTATTGGATAAGAAAATAGTGGCAGACAAATAAAGTGAGTCACCGTAGAGCGCAAGAATACAGTAGTTACTACATGACGTCACGGGGACTACATACATTAGGTTACCAAAATCAGAAAGCGTTTGGCAACAGCAATGGAGAAGGCAGACAGAAGGACAACATCGAGATATCGACAATATTCAACTGAAAAAGCATTATAGGCACGACATAGGATGGTCACGCAAGATGCAGAAACAATGGCACAATCTAGATTATGAAGAACGATCAAGAATAAATGCATGGCACCGGAGGAATGAAAAGAAATATCTGGCGTCACAACTGGTCGATCGAATTGTAGGCAAAAAGGTCACAGCTTTAGTATGTCAGTAAAAGAACTTAAATATAAGAAGTTAGTGATGGACCACGCTCAAGTATTTGTCATGAGATTGGATCCCGCAGGCGAAACGGTATGTTTCAATCATTATTTGATTATTATATTATGACCGATCCTCCCAGTTGTATGGGAACGGCCATGTAACTATTTATTGATTATCTGTCCGACCGATCAACACCATTAAAGTAAATATGACGTGGGTTATCATCGTTGGCTGCTGTCATTTGGTTGACATTCAAGCTAAGTTTCTCGTTTAAGTTGTTATGATGTTTTGGGACAGACAACGAGAATAATAGAGGATGCCAACATCATAGCACCCACCACCTAAATTTATGCATTTATGCCATCTCTGAGTGACCTTGAAAAGACCTTCAGAATAAAACAATCCTTTTTTTTCCAAACTAAACCAGTTATCACAAGCCAGTATGACATCTTCGTCACTGTCAAAACGATTTCCTTTCAGCTGTTTTTTAAGATGTGGGAAGAATTTCAATATTCAAATCGTTGGCAGTTTGCAGCACAAGTCGTGCTTTATGGGAGGGCGCGTTGTCTTGAAACAAAGGTAGAATTTTCGTACGCGTTATTCCTTGTTTTCTGATCACAGCCTTTCTTAGTTTGATAAGGAGATCTGCATAGTACTGCCCATTAACCGTGTGCGATGAAGCATGTAATCTTTCAATACGACACCTTTGTGCTTTTGGCTAGATATGTGTTGGCGAGCCCGGGGTTTTCCACTGCATGCTGGCAATTTTGGATTCTGGGTCATAATGATGAATCCAAGTCTCATCTACCGTCACCATGGTCGTTAACATGTTTTTCGACCGCCACATGTTGAGCAACTGACCACAGCAATCAACCCCTGTTTGTTTCTGTTCACATGTCAGCAGGCGCGGAACCCAGCGGGAAAATACTTTTCTCATGTTCAGTCTGTTGTGTAAAATTCTAAAAACTGTACTCTTGCTCAGTTTTGCTGAACCAGATATCTCTGAAGTTGTCATTTTTTTTATCCTGGTCTATGATTTTCTTCACTTTTGCAGCATTTGCATCATTGAACTCTGGGGACGGTCGTCCTGATCTTGGTAGATCAGCAACTTGGGAACGGCCACACTTAAACTGCAAACACCAATTTTTTACAGAAGCATACGAAGGACGGATTTCCTCAAACACGTGTGTATTTCTGTAGGGGTTTTTCCCCTGTAACATCAAGAATTTTATCACAGTCCTGGCGTCTGATTTCTCCATTGTTCTGACAAACCGTTGGATGTGCAGATCTGGTCAATATGGTGTGTTGTGCCATGCACCATATCGGGAAAATCAGTTGAGGAGGGAAATTAATAATTCATGTGTCCATTACAAATTGAATGAGCTATACATGTGCCAAATTAAAAATTTCTCCGCCTACGCCTTCATGGTCAAGCTAAATACTTATGAGAAGCTCCTTTTATTACTGACTTTGGAGGCCTCGTTTTCAATTAGTTTTACAAAACCTTCGTGTCTCCCAACAGTTTCTGGAGCACCATCCGTTGTAAGCCCGATAAGTTGTTAAGTTGTAACGAAAAGCGATTCAATGCCGATGTAACTGCCTCTAACAAATCTCGTGACTTAGTAGTGTCCTTAAGTGGATACAGTGCCGCTAATTCTTCATCTTTTTAAAATGTACATCAACACACCTGATTAAAATTGCCAGTTGGGCAGTATCTGCCATATCTTTGCTTCCATCCAATGCTAGAGCATAAAATATAAACTCGAATGCTCGACTTTTCAAATTATCTTCAATATGTTTGCCGATGTCATCCACACGTCTCGTAATAGTCTGACGAGACAGACTTATCTTGAGAAATCCTTCTTCTTTTCTGGACACAGAATTTCAACGACGCTCCCCAAACATTCCTTACCCATTTTACCATCTGAATATGGCTTCGATTTTTTTGCTAGTATCATGGCTACTGCATAACTAGCTTTTACATAGCATGTTGACTCTGAACCCGCTCTAGTAAATATCTTTTGTTGTGCATAATTTATTTTTTAAAGTCATTTTCTTGCTCTTGTCGAAATCTCCCTTTGTACTTATCAAACTTATTTGCATGTTTAGTCTCGTAGTGGTGTTTGATGTTGTACTCTTTCAAAACAGAAACACACTCGTTGCATACCAATTATATTGGCTTTGTTTTTATTTCCACGAAAATATAGTTTATAGTCCACCTGTCTTGAAAACTTCTTAATTCTTCTGTAATTCTCCGCTACTTTGGTCCAACGTCTTTACTAATTGAAGCCATGGTAGGTCTTCGTTTTTAACTGGAAAAAAAAAAATAAATAAATAAATAAAACACCTTTGTACTTATCAAACTTATTTGCATGTTTATTCTCGTAGTGGTGTTTGATGTTATACTCTTTCAAAACAGAAACAGATTCGTTGCATACCAATTATATTGGCTTTGTTTTTATTTCCACGAAAATATAGTTTATAGCCCACCTGTGTACTGATCGTGAATGAAGGCATTTTCTGGACAGACTATAGCAAACACATAGATTATAAGGAGTGTAAACTGTAACCTTCTGTGTGTGCATACAACAACAGTGCTCTTACAAGCTCCATCCTTGGAGTATATTTCGTGTCACTGTTGGTAATAAAAACTGATGCTTTGTTAGCTAGTTGCATAACCTTTACAGGATGTTGCAGTCAACACCAGCATTTGTTGCTGTTGTGATCTCTTGGTACGTTTACGTTCAGTAGTTTGCCATTACTTTCTGAACGACCAGCAGTCATAACGTATCGTACACACCTAACGCAAGACGTTCTGCTGCCAAATCGCCCGCAGCTGTGTTTCGAACGCGTGTAACTCCTTTGCCACGGATGCCTTGAGGAGGACTTATAACTGAAAATGCTATCACAAGTAAACACACAGATTACCAGGAGTTTAAGGTGTAACTCTCTGTGTGCGCATACAACAATACTGTTTTTACCAGCTCCATTTCTGAAGTACATTTCGTATCACGGTTAGTAATAGGAGTTGATGCTTTCAGGAAGATTTATAAACCAACCGGTTATATTTTATTTTAGCTAAACCTGCCTTCTTAAATGGACCACCTGCGGACTTGACGGTGATTCAGGGCAAAGAGGCGGAATTTACCTGTGATGCTAGATCTTTATCACACAACGATCCTGCACGGTCGCCAGTGTGGTATATCAACGGGGAGTGGCTTGGATACCAATACGGTCAGTGGAAATTCACAGAACACTCATCTCATAGAACATTAGTTACACGGTTATTGTTCCCGTACTTCTTGAATTGGAAAATTGGGGGAAACATTGTGTTGACATCTTATTAATGGATATTTACTACATGAAACTAATATCATAGAACATGAGTTTCATGCTCATTGGTCCCTTTCTTTCTAAACAGAATATTCGCGGAAACATAGCGTGGGTGTCTAACTCATAAAAATAGCATAGAGCACATTAAAAGGAAATCTCACGGAACATTAGTTACACGGTTATTGTCCCCTTACTTCAGGAACTAAATATGGGGGGGGGGGGGGAGCATAACGTCTGGAACTGGAAAATTAGTGGGAAGGGGAAGTGGGGGA
Source organism: Cepaea hortensis (assembly GCA_963921405.1). Lineage (NCBI taxonomy): Eukaryota > Metazoa > Mollusca > Gastropoda > Stylommatophora > Helicidae > Cepaea > Cepaea hortensis. The sequence continues at coordinate 27,268,004 of OY992887.1, read as the reverse complement.
GGGGAGAGAAAAAATTATGTGGACGTCTAAATCAAGAAAATATCATAGAACACTAAACTACTCTCACAGAACATTACGCTAATTGTTACTGACTTCTTGAACTAGATATTGGGGAAACATTCTGTAAACGCTCATCTCATGAAAATATATGGAACATTAAACTACTCTCACAGAATATTAGAGACACGCTTATTGTTGCCTGACTTCTTGACCTAGATATATGTGAGAACATGGCGTACACGCCCAATTCATGAAACTATCATAGGATATTAAACTACTCGCATAGAACATTAGAGACACGCTAATTGTGCCTTACTTCTGGAACTTACACATAACAGAAATATAAAGTGGACATCCAACTCATGAAGACCATTTACGGTCCACTGTATGGGTGTTTGCAAAAAACGAAGGGTAAGTCAGTAATCCAATGATATAATACTTGTGAGAAATGCTTGTTGCTAGTTTATAAAGGTGTCATTATGTGGCATATCCACCTACCTCGATGTCCACGTGTGGCAGACAATGATGGTCACACACTTATGCGCATGCATATGCACAGTTTCAGGTTATTAAAAATGTCAGCTGTACTTGACGCTTGCCAATGGAAAAACAGCGTGCTGTTGTGAGATGTATTTTGGGAGCCAGATTACTTACTTTCAAGGATATTCATAAGGAAATGTTGCTCTCTTAGCATAACGTATTTGTGGTGAAAACCGGTACACAACCTTGGTAGCAAGCTATCTGATTATGACGAACAAGTTGAGTGTGAGGTGCAAACGTGTCTACGCTATATGCCCAAAGACGCATTTTGTTTAGGTTTTGGGGGACCTAAAACGATGGGATAAAAAAGTAAGGAGATACGTAAGTATAAAAGCAGATGGTTTTCATTTTAGTATCTCATTAAGTTTATTTTACATACTAGTTTGTACGTTACTTACTGATTAACTCGTGTTAAAAATCCCGTTATTAGGGTTATAAATTAACACATGCTGTATCCCAAGAAACATGCAACAGGAAAAACAATCTCAAATACGGGGTGTCGCAAACAATGTACAGCCTAATTTTCTTTAAAAGCCAAGTGTGCATCCCTTACATGCGTCGCAGTCAACCCGCATATTTGTTGGCTAAGTGTGCTTTCTTGGCAAGATTACGTTCATTAGTTTGTCATTGCTTTCTGAACGACCGTCATTCATACCATTTTTTAAAATAAAAATAAAACACACGGGGCCTGCTGCCAAATCGCCTGCAGCTGTTTCGAAAGCAGTATGCGGGATTACGAACTGCGTTCAAGACCCCTTCGAGCTTGTTTATGTGTAACCAAATAGAACTATACCTGAAAAGCGATTAAGTTTTGAAGACAGGAAATTGTTCTGGGAATACCATTATGGTAATGTTTAGCTGGCAGGTCTCTTGTGGTGTGTGTGTGTGTGATGTGTTCACATTTTTTGAGACACCCTGTATTTACATGTGATTCAGTTATGCCAGGCAGAACATTTAGGCAAACGGTGGAAGAGAACGGTGGATGAGAAAGTAGAGTAGCGGAGATTACGGCAGTAAGACAACGCTTCTATTAAGGGCAGCTTTACCATTGGGCTAAAGAAGAAATGAAGAAATGTAACCTGGAATGTCAGAAGCCTATTTCAAATAAAAATGAAGTCCGGAAATAGGAGCCTACTATGAGAGTGTGAAGTGTTACTACCATAAGTTTGTGTAGGTCTGAATGCAAGGAGGGATAGGTGGCATGTCTGTCTGGTATCTAGTTGGTCAAGCATCGAGGTACATTTGTTCCTGGAGCGAGGCGTCGTTGTCATTTGGAGGTGACAGATTCGAATCCCGGTGGGTAACTATAGCTTTCAATGTTTGTGCGTACCCTGGGTCTCTACTTCCTTCGTCTCACTTCTTTGAGCGCCAAATAATACATGTGTGTTTATTTATGTTGTTTAGTGCGTCCTCTGTTCTTGCCGCGTTGGTAACTTACGCGATAAAGGAGCCGGCCACTCAGAAAGCAATGGCAAACTACAGAGCGTAATCTTGCCAAGAAATCAACGCCAGCGGTAAAATGCTGGTGTTGACAGCGATGTCCTGTAAAGGATATGCGAAAAAAAGTGCGTCCTCTAGTCGCCATTTCCTTCTTCTCACGTCTATGTGCGCCAAACAATACATTTGTGTTTATTTATGTTGTCTTGTACATCATCTAGTCTCTACTTCCTTCTTCTCACGTCTATGTGCGTCAAACAATACATTTGTGTTTATTTATGTTGTCTTGTACATCATCTGTGTTTCCACCTTGTCGTGGTGGGGGAGCTTGAGTTTCTCAATGACCCTGAGAGCTATGCCGGCGGTAGTGTAGCTACCAGCAGAGCCTTCCAAGCCGGACAGGTCAAAGGATAGAGAACAGACAAAGAGAAGCACCCTGGTCCTCCAGGTTGGGGGTTGAAGCGTGGGGTTAACATCCCCACCTTTGTAAAAACCATTTTGTTACGAAACAGATACATGAGCCTCGAATTCGGACTGACTTATCTGGACAACGACCTTGGAACGTTAAAGGACTTTTGAGATTTGGAACATGGAATGTACGGACACTCTGTCGAGCTGGAGCGGCCGAGGAACTAACCCAGCAGCTGGTTGAATATCAAATGGATATAACAGAAATTCAAGAAATAAGGTGGCCAGGAGAGGATACTTTAGAGGAAAATGGAATGATTATAATATATGGAGGAATAAACATGAATTAGGAACAGGATTTGAAATCAAAAAAGAGTTATGGGAGAACGTTCTAAACTTTAAAGCTGTTAATGACAGGATAATAATCGGGCACTCTCACGAAGTTTATACTTCACCTCGACACCGCAAAGTACAAGAGGAACATGATGAGATGAGATGAGATGATGAATGACAGGATTACTAAATTACGAATGAAAGGTAAATGGAGAAATATAACGATAACGATGAATAAAGTACATGCACCTACTGAAGAGAAAGAAGATGATATTAAAGAAGACTTTTATAATGATCTTGAAGATGTCATAGAAGAAACCCCCAAACAGGACATCCTGATTGTGCTGGGAGACTTCAATGCAAAAATATGTAGAGAGCAAACTCATAAAACAAGTGGCCGGTATGGAAAGCCTACATACAACTTCAAATGATAATGGATGGAGAGTCATCAACCTGGCAGAAGCCAAAGGACTGCAGATTAGCAGTACCAGACTACACAGAAAGGATATACACAAACAAACTTGGAAATCATGTGACAAGAGAACCTATAATCAAATAGATTACATTTTAATTGACAACAGAAATGCATCAAACATACAACAAGTTAGAAGTTATAGAGGAGCTGAGTGCCACAGCGACCACTTCCTCGTGGAGCAAAATTTAAAATAAAACTTAAGAGAGCTTTCTATACTAAATTACAAAGATTACACTCAACACATAACAGAGAAAAATTACAAGAAATTACAGTCAAAGAGAAATTTACAAATGAAATAAAATGTAAACTTGAAACTCTGCAAAACCCTTTGGAGGAAAGCGTTGACCAAAGTTGGTTGAACATCAAGAATACAATTCAATCTACCGCAGAAGAATGTCTTGGTGTGTTAACGACACATATAAAGAACAGATGGTTCAATCAAAAATGTGAAGAAGCAGTTATTAGGAAAAAGAACTCCAGACATTTATGGTTAAATGACATCAACAACATCCAAAAGGAAGAGCAATATAGAATTGAATGTAAAGAGGCTACAAAAATAGTTCGGCAGCAGAAGCGAGAATATATGAGCAATATAATCAAAGATATCGAAACCAATCACCAGAAAAACAAATCCAGAAAGTTATTTTAAAGAACTGAAGTCAATGAAACGAGGGCACCAACACAACACATATGGTTTAAAAGACAAAAATTGGAATATGATAAATACCAATGAGGAAATGTGCAACACATGGAAAGAATATTTTGTTGAATTACTGAATTGTGAAGCTCCAAGTAACACTTTCCCACAGGAAGAGGTTCTAACGTGTGAACCACAAATTGAAGAACCTTCATTTGAAGAAATCCTATATGTAATAACACGACTTAAAAACAATAAGGCAACTGGAGCTGATGGAATTGCTGCTGGATTTATAAAGGAAGGTGGCCATGCATTACATCTAAAGCTATACGAACTAATAATAAAAATCTGGAGGACAGAAGAATTACCCCATGACTGGAAAGAGTCATTATTGATACCTATCTTTAAGAAAGGAGACAAGTTCCAATGTGGAAATTATAGAGGAATATCACTACTGTGTCCACAAGCTATAAGATACTATCCGCAGTATTACTAAATATACTAAAACCATATTCAGAAGACATATTTGGCGACTACCAGGCGGGGTTTAGACAAAACAGATCAACAATAGATCAGATATTTATCTTACGACAAATAGCCGAGAACAATTGGGAATATAAAAGAGATCTCCATAACATTTTTGTGGATTTTAAAAAGGCTTATGATAGTGTCCATAGGAATAGTCTATGGAATGCTATGCGGGAATTTGGAATACCAAGGAAGTTAATCAACATGATCAGACTATGCATGGAAGATACTTATAATATAGTAACATATAAAGGCAGGAAATCAGACCCTTTCCAAATAACATCTGGCTTGAAACAGGGTGATGCACTCTCGCCGCTACTCTTCAATCTGGCTCTAGAGAAGGTTGTAAGGAAGGTAAAGGAGGAATGTGATATTGGAGGAACATCCAAGCTGCTTGGTTATGCAGATGATATAGATATTATAGGGGAAAATGAACAAAAGATATTGGAAATATTGACTCACTTAAAGGAAAGCCCAACAGATGGGGCTGGTTATCAAACAAGATCAGACAGAATATATGGTAATTTCAAGAGATGGAATGGCTAAAAACTCTGGTTACATACAAATAGATAATATGACAATTAAAAGAACGGAAACATACAAATACCTGGGTACAATCTTCAACTGCTCCAACATCATAAAGGAAGAAATACAAACTAGAATCAATTCTGGAAATAAGATATACTATGCACTACAACATCAACTGAAATCAAATGCGCTATCTCGTAACACCAAAATCACAATATACAAAACACTGATCAGTCCAATTGTGCTGTATAGCTCTGAAACCTGGAGTACAACGAAAGGAGACGAAGCCTTGTTACAAACCTTTGAGAACAAAGTTTTAAGACGCATCTTTGGACCCATTAGGGATACACAAAGTGGAGAGTGGAAAAGAAGAAGTAACAAAGACATTTACGATCTGTTTAAGTCCCCGCTAATCACTGGTACCATGAAGGCTAATAGACTACAATGGCTGGGGCATATAGAAAGAATGGAAGATAATAGGGAAACAAAACTCGCTTACACTCAGGAAATAAATGGCCGTAGACCCCGAGATAGACCAAGAAGACGGTGGAGAGATAATATATATACAGACCTACAAGCACTTGGTATCAACGACTGGCAAGAGAAGGTCAACCAGAGAGACGAATGGAGACGGATTGTATCTGCAGCAAAGAACCTCAATGACTCGGAACATTGAAGAAGAAGAAGAAGAAGTACATCATCTAGTCTCTACTTCCTTCTTCTCACGTCTATGTGCGTCAAACAATACATTTGTGTTTATTTATGTTGTCTTGTACATCATCTAGTCTCTACTTCCTTCTTCTCATTTCTATGTGCGCCAAACAATACATTTGAGTTATTTTTTAACTCCCTTCTCACTTAGCCGACAACGAGCGGAGGCGTCGAAACATCGTCCGACCTTGTTCATGACAATATTAAGGAAATTCTCTAACAACTACACCAACTGCCCTCCTGAACCCCAAATCAGGGAGTAGGTATTAGAATAGTGTGGACCAAAACGAAAAAAAATATTCTGACTTCATAACAGATGAGAACACCGTAGAAAACTGTCACAGAAACAGCATCATGTCTGGGAAACTGAAACACTTTGGACATACGAGCGGAAGTCAATAAGCAAGTCACAAATGGCTGTAGAAAAATAACTAAATATGATAACAACTTGAAACTTGTTTATTTTTATACATATACTGTTCCTTTATTTCTCAACATAATTCCCACCAACATTGATGTTTTATCCCATCGTTTTATGAGTCCTCCCAAACCGGCTGCAAAGAACTGCGTGCTCTGTTTTCGAAACCACGTTTATACTTCACATTCAACTTCGGCGTCATTCGCAAAATGTCTCCCGCAAAGGTGTGTTTCCTGTTTATTCTGACAAATGTTTGTCCCGTAAAGCGGTGCATAGCTAGGTAGAAAACGATACGAGGGCAAGTCAATTAAGTAAGTCACACAGTTCTGTGGGATGGCAGTTAAATGAAAACAAAGCACGCAGTTCTATGCAGCGGGATTGGGAGGACTGATAAAACGACGGGATAAGTGCATCAATGTTGGTGTAAATTATGTTGAGAAATAAAGGAACAATGTATGTACAAAAATAAACTAGTTTCAAGTTGTTATCATCTTTAGTTATTTTTCTATAGCCATTTGTGACTTACTTATTAACTTAAACTCGTAGTAAACGTCAGTAGTTTGGAAAGAGCAGTGACGGTAGGGATCGCGAGTAGAAAGACATGGGACTTTTAGACATCTTTAGCTTGAATATGCATAAGGTAGGAAAATTGGCAAAGACACTTGTTTTCCATGGGATGTGATGAGAGCCACGTTCTGCAGAGGTCCTGCTACATAATGATGAGTGGGGCTATGTATCCATGGCAAAGTTGATACAGTACAAATCCCTGACAGTTTGAAATTGAAAAGAGTAGGCCAGCTAAATCGATTCGGAATTTTAACAGTTAGGGAATACACCCACTAAAGAAACTGCAGACATTGCACATCCATTTGTATTCTTCCCAGTGCTGCAGAGTCAGTTCATGGTGTTTTCGCTGTCTGAATCAGCAGACATTGTAGACACAGGACACAGGCAGACATAAACACGCAAGGAGACACTCAGTATTTAGACTAGCATCGGTAGACAGTGGAGACATACGTAGAAATGGGATGAGGATCGGCATGCAATGGACACAAAAGCAGAACTATAGGTAGCAAATGACTGAAAGAGTATTTATTGAAGAAAAGACTATGGGTCGGACATTACTGGACAAGGTATTGAGTGGCGTCTCTCTGTAGGCTGGACACGACTGGACAGGCTATTGAGTGTCAACTCATTGTAGGCTGGACACGACTGGACAGGCTATTGAGTGGCGACACAACTTAGGCGAACAAGATTGGACAGGGTATTGAGTGGTAATTCACTGTAGGCTGGACACGACTGGACACGATTGGACCGGGTATTGAGTGGCGACTCACCGTAGGCTGGACACGACTAGAAAGATTGTTGATTGGCGACGGACTGTGGGTCAGACAAGATTGGACGGTTTATTAAATGGCGACTGACTGTGTGTTAGACACGCCCTGGCAGGATGTGGATTGGGGGACTGGCTGTTGGCTCTGAAAGACTGGACACAGACTTGATTGGCAACTGGCTGTAGGCTCTGAAAGACTGGACAAAGAGTTGATTGGCAACTGACTGTAGGCTCTGAAAGACTGGACAAAGAATTGATTTACGACTGACTGTAGGCTCTGAAAGACCGGACAAAGAGTTGATTGGCGACTGACTGTAGGCTCTGAAAGACTGGACAAGGTGTTGATTAGCGACTGACTGTAGGTTCTGAAAGACCTGACAAGAAGTTGATTGGCGACTGACTGTAGGTTCTGAAAGACAGGACAAGGTGTTGATTGGCGACCGACTGTATGCTCTGAAAGACTGGACACAGACTTGATTGGCAACTGGCTGTAGGCTCTGAAAGATTGGACAAAGAGTTGATTGGCAACTGACTGTAGGCGCTGAAAGACTGGACAAAGAATTGATTTATAACTGACTGTAGGCTCTGAAAGACCGGACAAAGAGTTGATTGACGACTGACTGTTGGCTCTGAAAGATTGGGCAAGTGTTGATTGGTGACTGACTGTAGGCTCTGAAAGGCTGGACAATGTGGGGATTGGCGACTGACTGTAGGTTCTGAAAGACCTGACAAGAAGTTGATTGGCGACTGACTGTAGGTTCTAAAAGACAGGACAAGGTGTTGATTGGCGACCGACTGTATGCTCTGAAAGACTGGACACAGACTTGATTGGCAACTGGCTGTAGGCTCTGAAAGACTGGACAAAGAATTGATTTATAACTGACTGTAGGCTCTGAACGACCGGACAAAGAGTTGATTGACGACTGACTGTTGGCTCTGAAAGATTGGGCAAGTGTTGATTGGTGACTGACTGTAGGCTCTGAAAGACTGGACATGGTGGGGATTGGCGACTGACTGTACGTTCTGAAAGACCTGACAAGAAGTTGATTGGCGACTGACTGTAGGTTCTGAAAGACAGGACAAGGTGTTGATTGGCGACCGACTGCATGCTCTGAAAGACTGGACAAAGAGTTGATTGGCAACTGACTGTAGGCTCTGAAAGACTGGACAAAGAATTGATTTACGACTGACTGTAGGCTCTGAAAGACCGGACAAAGAGTTGATTGGTGACTGACTGTAGGCTCTGAAAGACTGGACAAGGTGTTTATTAGCGACTGACTGTAGGCTCTGAAAGACTAGACAAAGAATTGATTGACGACTGACTGTAGGCTCTGAAAGATTGGGCAAGTGTTGATTGGTGACTGACTGTAGGCTCTGAAAGACAGGACAATTTGGGGATTGGCGACTGACTGTAGGTTCTGAAAGACCTGACAAGAAGTTTATTGGCGACTGACTGTAGGTTCTGAAAGACAGGACAAGGTGTTGATTGGCGACCGACTGTATGCTCTGAAAGACTGGACAAGGTGGTGATTGGCGACTGACTGTAGGTTCTGAAAGAATGGACAAGGGGTTGATTGGTGACTGAATGTAGGCTCTGAAAGACTGTACAAGGTGTTGATTGGCGACTGACTGTATGTAGGCTCTGAAAGACCGGACAAGGTGTTGATTGGCGACTGACTGTAGGCTCCGAAAGACTATACTGAGTGCATATTAGAGATTGGCTGTAGTCTGGACTGAATCGAGCGTCAAAAGCGGGCGGAGAGATATGAACAACAGGCCTATTTAGCAAATAACGATTGATTGATTGGGATTCATCATGTTATCATCTCGCGAAACATGCTGCACTTGTTCATCAAGCCTGTGAATCAGTACAATAAATATCGACTAGCATTTGTTCGGGTCTGCTTTCCCTAGCCTTTAACTGTCCCCCGTTCTACCTACAAGGCAGCACGTTTGTGTATCGCTTAATCTGGTCTCTATCCCGTGACCTCCAACATGGGAGACCACACCAGTTGCTGCTCTACCGTCGGTATAGATCTTGGGATTATTGGAACAAGCAAACCCTTCTACCGCGCCAGATCAGAGGAGCTTGGATTCAGTTTAGAAACAAACCCCTGTGCTTTTAGTCTCCACAATGGTATGACAGTTGCCGTTCAAGGAGCAGTGGCAAACTACTGAACATATATTTGTCTATAGAATCATAAACAGCCAGGAAATGCTGGAACTGATTACTATGTCATGTCAAAGGATATGCCCACTTGTATAATGTTTGCATCAACGGAAGGTCGACGGAAAATAAAATGAGTTCTATGAACTTTTTTCGACACCACTAATGACGTACCAACCAAGACCGAGTAAGAAATGATGATATCAGACTGACAATGCGTTCAACCTCTTGTGCCACATACATTGAAAGGCTGAAGATCAAATGGGCCGGTCATCTCGTTAGAATAAAACACCATCAGTTACCAGCACTGGCTGATTGCAGAAGATATTGTACGAGAGCACGAGGAAGTCATGGAAGAAAATCGATTGGTGACATCAAAGACATTGTGCAATCACACAGAAAGACCACCCACCGGGCATTGGAACATCAACTATTCCTTCCCCAGACGCTTTAAGGAAAAAGCTGAACTCGACAACGATCATGATTTATAAAGTGCCAACTGATCTATAAACGTATGGGTTTAGCACAATATACCCAATAAGCCTTGCCAAACTGCAAGAACATCCAGTCAAAAGAGATCACGTTAGACCAGAGCGACATCGGGAAGCCAAAGAAGAAATAGTCAACCAACACAGAACTGTTGTCAGCCGCTACACGCTGAGGGAGTTAAGGAGGAGGATTCTGAGCACTTACGGACTAATGGTTCGACGTGCAATGTGGATGATTTTGTCCAGCTTACTAACTAGTTAACTAACTAACCCAATACCTGTAAAAAGGTATTTTCTAGTCCTAGTGCAGCCTTGCGATTATGACAGGCGATAGTTTCTAACCGTGTGTGCCAGAAAGGCATAATAACTACAACCCATGGTGGTAACAAGTGTGATTGTTCAGACCGATTCACGTCGTAAATGTTCTTCCACAATGGATGCATGTGAACACCTGGTCATTTCCACCATAGCGCACTATCTGACGTCTAACACGCTCAGTGTGGCTCTGTTGTCTTTATTCCATTCCTGATCTCTCTATGTAACGCGATCAGTGTTGTTCTTGGCCAGCGAAGACTTCCAAGAAACTTCCATGGAACGAACCGCCACACCACCCGATCGTTCCTATACTTCGGTATGTGTGATCTTATCTTTCCACTTAACACCAAGATTTCTTTGTTGACGCCGCATATGAAATTTGTTTAAACGTTTCTCTTGGTGTGAGTAAATTAACAAGGTTTCACTGCCATAAAGAATAATACTGAGGATACAGGCTCGATAGACCATGATTTATGTTTTGGCAGTAATATGTCTTTTCTCCCATACTCCCTTTGTTAACCTGTTCATTGTTGTTCCTACTTTACCAATCCTGATTTTGATTTCCTGATATAGGGATAATTTATTGTTTACTTCGGACCCTAAACAATAGGATATTTACTTTTTTAATTAATATATAATGTCTTGTATATTGACCAGACAAAGCCAAGTTCATTGCAACTCAGGAAAATAAAATATTAACAGTTATGAATGTTCAGAAAGCAACGGACATAATGTGTGTTCAGTGTGAAGTGCGAAATAATATTGGCAGTGTCTTCGCTAGTGCCTGCCTCAATGTATTACGTAAGTATCAACTTTTTTTTGTTCAACCTTTCATTATCATCATCATCAAGTGCCCTGCCGGCTGGCATAGGCGTTCATGGCTCTCCACAGATCTCGG
>OY992887.1:27206788-27246788 GCA_963921405.1 Cepaea hortensis | reverse complement strand
CCGACTGTCTATATGTCTGTCTGTCTGTCTATCTGTCTGCCTGACCCTGTCCGGCTTCGCCCAGTCCCTGGTGGGGAGCATCTAATTTAATTCATATAAGTAGTCATATAAGTTCTCATTAAATTCATACAACAAAAAAAGTAACTTAAAAGAATGTCCTTCCACACACCATCCATTATTTTAAATGAAAACTCTTTTTAATCACCTGCATGACTACAGTAACTTCTTAAGCAAAATAAGATGAGTTACAATGTTATGCATTGTGCATTATTTTTATGAAAACTTTGAAAATGCCTTACAGATTGTATCATTATTTATTATAACTCCTATGCCGGTATGTAACTATGGACAAAGAGTTTATAAATCTTTGAAAACGATGCCACAATATGACTATAAGTTATACAGAAAAGTTATGCCCCTTGAAATAACTTTTACAGAGTTAGGTCCCCTGAGATATATGAAATTATGATGAAAAATGAAAAATGAAATAATACTGAGTAAGCAGGCGATTTCACACTAACAAAATATCACAGTTAGCTCTGGAATGAAAGGAAGGCGTGTAGAAAATTTCATCTTAATCGGATGGGCCGTTCGCGAACGTATAAAGGACATACATACATACATACATACAGATGGACGGAGATCGCCTTTTATATATAAGATATAAAAAGAAAGAAAAAAAAATAAATATATATATATATATATATATATATATATATATATATATATATATATATATATATATATATTATTTATTTTTTTTTCTTTTTCTTTCTTGTTCTTCTCATTATAGTTCTGAGTAGAAGCTTAGTGACATGTTTTATGAGGTTAATTGTACGAAAATCTTCGAATTCAATTGCTCCTGGTCTCTTTGGTATTGCTATAAATACAGATTTCAGCATATCGCTCGGTAAATATCCACTGTTGTAAATATCATTCAGCATTTTTGTTAATATATCTACCCCAAATTCTCCCAATACTTCTAATTGTTCTACTGTGATTTCATCTGGCCCAGCTGTTTTTTTCTTTCTTCATACGTTTCAAAGCTTCAGCGACTTCTTCTTTTAGAATAGGTGGGCCTTCAAAGTTACTTTCTTCTGTTAATTCTTTCCTTTCTCCATTATATAATTCTCTTATATACACATTTCACCTCTTCTTTATAGCACCTTCCTCCAATAATATCTTTCCTGTTTTTGATTTCAGACACCTTGTATTTATTCTTAATTTTCTTCCTTTGAGCTCACTGAATTGTCTGTGCATACTTTTTTGATCTTTAATGGAATGTAATTCAATTTTTTTTTTTTTTCCATTGCTCGTTTAACGAACTTTCTTTTGCTTTCACACATTTATCTCTTATTTCTTTATGTATCTTATCATACTCTTGTTTGTCATTTTTATTCTGTTTCATTTTGTCCATTAACATTAAGATTTCTTCATTCGTCCATTTTTTCTTAGCTTTCTGGCTTCTCTCCGGTAATATTTCTTTGCTAGTTTGATGAATGGAGTCCCTTAACATTTCCCATTGTTCATTTATACTCTGTATTTTAGCTATTGAATAGTATCTATTTTTCACAGTCACTCTGTATTGTTCTTGAATTTCTTTATCTACTTTCAGAACCTCTTTATTAAGTCTCAAGTTCTTAACCATTTTTTCCTCTCTATAATCTTATTTTTATTTGTCCACATACTTGTACATGATCACTATTAACATCAGCACCAGGCATTGTCTTTACATTAATTAGTGCATTTCTAAATCTTTTATCAATAAGTATGTAGTCAATTTGGTTGCGTATTTTCATATCAGAGCTTTTCCATGTGTATAGTCGTCTTTTATGGTGTTTAAACCATGTGTTTCCAATTATCATATCGTTAATATTTGCCCATTCTATTAGTTTCTCTCCCCTTTCATTTCTTGTACCTAAACCGTAATTCCCCACTATATCCTCTATTTTTCCCTTTCCTACTTTTGCATTAAAATCACCAAGTATTATTTTTATTTCATGTGATCCAATTTGAGCTATTGCCATTTCTACTTCATCGTAAAAGTGTTATATTTCTTCATCACTACTGTTTGTTGTTGGTGCATATGCTTGTATAATATTTATATCTATTGGTTTGCCTTTGATTTTGACCATTATAACACTATCTGAAATACACCAGTACCCATTTATAGATTTGGCTGTTTTTTCATCAAATATTATTCCTACACCTTTTTCATGTGTGTTCCTTCCAGAATAAATTATTGTTTGTCTGTCGGTTATCTTCTTCTGCGTTCATCCGAAGTTTTTTTTTCTTTTCCGGACGTGATTGCGTTGTGCCTGTTTACAGCAGAGCTGCGTTCTTGCGCCGTTAGGCCGACACATCCTACTTCTGCGGGCATTTGTTGACCGGGTTAACCTTCTCGGGGTGTTTGTCGGTTATAATTTTGCCAGATCCCTTCCATCTCACCTCACTTGTGCCTAATATATTCATTTTCATGTTTTCCATTTCTCTTAGAACATTGGTCAACTTTCCTAGCTCATTTAATGTACTAACATTCTATGTTCCTACTGTAAATTTATTTAGTTATAGTTTTAGTTTTGCCATCAGTAGGTGGATGACGGTTTGGTGTCACCTGTAGTTCATGACTGTCCCTACCGGACGAGGATGTCCTAAGACAGCCATTAACGTCGTTCACTATTTCTGAAATGTGTGTCGCCATGAAATATTGGGAAGATAATGTGGTGGTTTCCCGTTGCCTTCCACATTCACATGGTGGTCTATTAACTCTGCCTTTGACAGCCATTTCCGACTGTCAGGACAAGTGAGTGCCCTGCTCTGCTCAGCTGCAGAGTTGTCCACTTATTCCGGTGGATACTCGGTCCCCAGTGCTGCATTAACCACACTGTGGTGTGTTTCCCATCCTCTACCACGTGGAGGTGCAATTGGGAATTTCCCTTCCTAAATTGATGATCTATGACCAAAACTCTCCAGTACTTTTAGAGGACTTTCAACCTTTATTCTTCTTCTTCTTAAGCGTTCCGAGCCATTGAGGTTCTTTGCTGCAGATACAATCCGGCTCCATTCGTCTCTCCGGTTGACCTTCTCTTGCCAGTCGTTGATTCCAAGTGCTTGTAGGTCTGTATATATATTATCTTCCCATATATATATATAAAGGGTGTTTTACATGCCTTTAGAATATGCCTTTGGAAAATGGCTTGTGTTTCCACCAAAGGAACGGAAGCAGCTACTTAGATTACTTGCAGGTTCTTGAATGCTGTTACGAGAAGAGCAAACAAACATCAGCTAACAAAAAGCACATAAAAACATCCAAATAGTTGAGTTGAATCCAGAACCGACATCAACATCACTCGGGACAGTCCCATGTGTGCTCGTCCTTATCTTCAACAGCCGGCGAAGAGTCCCAATGCTAATGTTATCAGTTGCAGTTTGATTATGTGTATAACTTCCCATATATAAATCTTTTTCCACATATCCTTTACAGGACATTGCAGTCAATACCAGCATTTTCAGCTGCTTTTGATGTCTTGGCAAGTTTTACGTTCAGTAGTTTACCATTGCCGGTCACCCTGGCCTAGGAGTTAACGTCTTTCTCCGTAATCCCGTATATCCACGTGAGGAACGTGACCTGCCGAGAATCGGTAGCGGTTCTTGTCGCGTTGGTAACTTACGGGGTATGTGAACCGGTCGCTCAGAAAACAATGGCAAACTACTGAGCGCAATCTTGCCAAGAAATCAACAATCAACTGAAAGATGCTGATGTTGACAGCGATGTCCTGTAAAGGATATGAGAACAAAAAAAGTTTGCCCATGCTTTCTGAAGGACCCCCTCACATATCCCCGTAAGTAACCAAGGTGACCCGCTCCGCTGCCGAATCTCGCGCAGCTGTGTTTCGTACGAGAGTATACGGGATTACGAACAACGTCCTTAGTCCCTACGCCTGGGAGACCGGAATATATACAGCGCGAATTATATAATATATAATATATATATTTGTATAAAAGCTGGTAATGAAAAGAGAGTTGAAAGAAAAAATAAACAAGAGGCAAGTAAAATATTTCTGCCACGTTAGAAGACATAACATTCTTATTAAAACCATACTGGAAGGTAAAGTTGGAGATAAGCGAGCAAGAGGTAGATAATACTGGCTGGAAGATAACATTAAGAGATGGACGAACAGCAGTCTGACAGAATGTGCAATCAAGGCGAAAGTCAGTGTTGAAGATCCATTGCAGCCAACCTACATTGTTGAGACGGTGCGTGGTTGATTGTTTGATTGATTGATTGATTGATTGATTGATTGATTGATTGATTGATTGTAATTTGTGTAAATCGTCGAAGTTCACAAATATCTGTAGAATATACCAGTACTTATATATTATGTCCCAGTTCCAATCACTATTATGTCCATGCCACCGCGGATACAATGGGTGTATCATGGAGAGAAGATCAATCTGACAGTAAAAGCCACCACGGATCCAGATGTGCAGCTGAACTATCGGTAGGTCTGTTGTTATCGTCCACTGCTGATTATTACCACTGTTCATTACGAATACTACCTGATTTATTCGTTGACAATGCGATATAGGTGAGTTTAGTCAAGAACCGACATCACTGCATTCGGGGCTTTCCTTGAGCGCTAAGTCCTCATCTTCAACAGCCAGCGAAGAGTCCCAATACTAATGACGCCCGTTGCAATCTGATTATATGTTCGTCTTGCTTTACCTCTGAATGACGACTGTCGACGAGATCCTCTGACCAACCATTGCTTCTGCATTCTCTCTAGACAATGATAGTCTATCTGTTCTTCTGCATTAAGCACATTCTCTCAGAGAGCCTTCACACCAACCATTCAATTCAGTAGCTAGGCGGAGGGGGTCATATAGGTGTCAACAATGCAAAATGCACAAGACAACCATGCAAGAAGTCAATCAGTTCTCCAATGACTTACCTGTCAACCTGCTCCTCAGCCAAGCTGACCCCCCCCCCCCCCAGCGAGTGGGGATTTGTATGCGATAAGGATGAGTTGTATAGGAACTGTTGTTGTTGTTGTTGCTGTTGCTGCTGCTGCTGTTGTCGCTGTGGTTGTCGTCGTCGTCGTCGTCATCGTCGTTGTTGCTGTTGCTGTTGCTGTTTTTGCTGCTGCTGGTGTTGTTGTTGTTGTTGTTGTTGTTGTTGTTGTTGTTGTTGTTGTTGTTGTTGTTGCTGCTGCTGCTGCTTCTGTTGTCGCTGTGGTTGTCATCGTCGTTGTTGCTGTTGCTGTTTTTGCTGTTGTTGTTGTTGTTGTTGTTGCTGCTGCTTCTGTTGTCGCTGTGGTTGTCATCGTCGTCGTCGTCGTTGTTGTTGTTGTTGTTGTTGTTGTTGTTGTTGTTGTTGTTGTTGTTGTTGTTGTTGTTGTTGTTGTTGTTGTTGTTGTTGTTGTTGTTGTTGCTACAGAAATACAGTCACGTCACTGAATATTGCTTTTCTAAACCAGCTGGGAATTTCAAAACGAAACATACGGTATCAGCAATGTTCCTCCGCACTACCTCAGGCATTCGATCAACATAGAGATGACCCTAGACACCCAGATGCTGACAGAGGCACAATTCGAGTCAATAGCGGGAGTTTATCATATAATTGTCTACCACAGCTATGAGACCAAAGTTGTGGAAACAGAGGTGATACTCGTGGACCAGCCACCAAGTATGCTTATAGTGCACGTTATGGAATGCGATGTATAATTGTGGCAATAGTATACGTGTATAACAGTGCGTTACAATGGCATGCACCTATTATTGTTGCAATGATATACGTGCATAAATGTTGAAACAGTATACAAGTATAATCGTTGCATTAGTATACATATTTAATTGTTGTAGTAGTGTACAAGTATAGCTGTCTCAATAGTATGTGTGTGTAACTGCTGCAATTGTATATGCATGTAATTATTGCTACATAATAAATGTAGAGGTTTTATAATCTTACGCGTTGATAAGTGTCGCAAAAGTATATGTATATAATTCTTGCAATAGTATATGTGCATAAACATTGCATTAGTAGGCTATTAGTGCACTCGTATGATCAATGGACAGGCATGCAAATTGCTAGCACATGGGCCACAACTGCTCTAGTTTGGATGTCTTCTTCTTCTTTGTCACTCTATACGCCAATGTTTCATAGGTCCATAACCAATTCACTCCAAGAACCCCATCTTCAGCTAGCCCATACAGCTCTGTCCTTGATCTTCCCATATTGTTTATTTCTGTTTCTATTTCTCCGTGAGTGTTTAGGTTTTACACTATGCCTTTTGACCTGTTGGTTCCAGACGAACACTTTTCTATTTATACTATTCTCCGGTTTTCCCTATTTTTGGTTTATCCGGGGACAGCTTTCTTTTCATTGGTATTTGTCTAGTTCACTCCATGAGCTCCACGTTGGTTCATTTGTATTTGTCTAGTTCTCTCAATGTTTTCCACGTTGATGATTTTATCATATCATGTTATTCCTTCTATTTTGTGCATGCACCAATTAGTGAATGTTTGTAGTTTATGTATAATTGTTTGTATAATTGTATAATTGTATAATATTTATTGTATAATTTATGTATAATTGTCTTTCGTGTTTCCGATCCAAACAGCGGAACTAATTTAACGTAAGAATTCAATATAAGTTTGGTGCTAAGTTTAATGTCTGTTGACATCCACAAATGTCCTAGTGCTATTAAAACTCATCTAGCCGTCTGTATTCTTATTCCGACAACTTATTCAGTTCCACCCCTTTGCTAACATTGCCACCTAAGTAGGTGTTTGATTCTGTCTCTTTGGGTGAGTGTTTCCTCAAAGAGAGATCACGTTATCAATAGCTTGATTTATTCTCATTATCTGTGTCTTTCTTCTGTGAATAAATTTTAAGCCTAGTTATTGTGATCTCACATATAATGTTGTTAGTTTATCCTACATCTGATTTAGTGTGTGAGACAGGAAAGCAAAGTCGTCAGCAAAATCCAGATCATCGACTTGCTTCGTCAGGGGAATCCATTGGATTCTATTTCTGTCAGTGCTTGTTGGCGTTATAACCTAATCTGTAATCAGTCAGAATTGTAAGGGTTTCACGAAACACTCCTCTTCGTTTCTCGAATGTTGCCGTTAGTTGTCCCTAAAGGAGGACACTGTCCTTCATTCCACTATATGTTGTCTTGACCAAATCAAAGATTTTCTGTGGTATTCCATCATGTCTCATCAATTTCCAAACTGAGTCCCTATCAAAGGTATACACCTTTTCGTAGTCCCCGAATCAAATATGAAGTGACGAGTTCAGTTCGATGCTTTGTTCTAGTATTTTGCGCAACGTCACTATTCGATCAGTGAATCACCAAAAAAAAATACAAGTAGATTGTGAGCTTTACTAAAACACGACTAAACGAGACAAATTGGACGTTGCGGCCAAAACATTCGTCAGCACAGGACAAACAAACACAAACCGACGCAAACCTACATGAAACACACTAAATTACTTTTAAACTAATTAAAGGTACTTATCTGAATCTCTATCCTTGCTAGGAGAGACTGACACATGTTGGACTGTCAGTGGATTGTATGGACCGGATGTTTGGTAAACGGGTCACAGGTCAAGCATGAGGGAAGTGAGGATGGAGAAGCTCCCATGTGAGCGGAAAAGTAAAAACTGGGACCGGCAAAGATGTCGCGGACGCAGTTCACAATTGGCAATTCTCGTGAAGAGCTTGAAACACAGCTGCGGAAGATTACATTGTGTTGGTCCTCACGGAGAGGCATGAGTAGCGGTCATTCAGAAACCGATAGCAAAATACCGAACGCAAAACTGCCAAGAAAGTTGACTGCGACGTCCTGCAAAGGACCTGCAAATATCTTGATAGAGGACTGTAAACTAGAGGGTCGGAGGGGGTGGGGTTGGAAGTTAAATGAAACTGTGTTGGACATTGAGGCCGTGAGGGGAGAGTGTGCCCAACTGGAAGAAGAGACGGTGTTCCAGTATCTTCCGATCCCGTTCGTGGGATGCGCATGATTTGATGGCCGTGACCTGTATGTCGGCCACGCCACAGTGGTCAGGACTGTTGGATACTGGTTTGTGGGCGCCACTGGTGATATCAAAAGGATGCTGTCTAAATCTGTCAGCAACACGTAAGCCTGTCTCACCGACATATCTCATGTCACAATGTGTGCATGTGATGGCATAGATAACGTTGCGATTGATGCATGAGAATCCCTCACGGATGTGGAGGGTCGTCTTAGGGAATGTCATACTCTGGCTTGAAGTACGCGTGGGCAGGTCTTGCAACGCAATCGAAGTCAAGCCACTGTGCCAGAAAGAGCCTTGTGAGGTTGGGGTAGACTCCTATGGACCAGCACATCCCTGAGGTTACGATCCCGCCTATACGCCACCAGTAGGGCCTCTGAGAAGACATCGCGAGTGGTCGGATCCGCCCGGAGAATGGATAGATGTCTCAGAAGGATATTCATGGCAGCAATATTGTGGGGATAGTAAGTTAGTGAGAGGACAGATCTATTATTTCGTGGTTTCGGCCTGGAGAAGAGAGCCTCAGTACGACTGATAGACTGGCAGAGGTGAAGAGCTGTAGATAGAACATTCTCAGGATAGCCTCGAAGGCGAAAGAAATCAAGCATTTCGTGGGCTTTTTGATGGAAGTCGTTGTTATCCTGGCAAATCCGTCGGAGACGTACCAGTTGGGAGAAAGGAATAGAACCCTTGCACGAGGGAGGGTGGGAGGAGGTATAGAGAAGGAATGAGTGCGAGTCAGTTGGTTTATAATAAACCGTCGTGCAAAGACCCGCGAAACCTAAAGAGACTGTGAGGTCTAAGAAGTTAACGACCGGCGAAGAAATGGTGGAGGTAAGTTTGATGCTGGGATGGAAGTCGGAGAAAAAGGCATTGAAGTTATGGAGGTCATGCAAGGGCATGTCTGAGACACCAAAGCAGTCATCAATGTACTTCCTGTAGAGCTCTGAGAGCCTACCGGTGTACGTACTCCATACCTGGTGTTCCAGATAACCCATGAAGAGGCAGGCATAACTAGGACCCATCTTAGTACCCATGGCTACCCCGATAATCTGGTCGAAATAGTCCCCATTGAACTCAAACGAGTTGAGGTTGAGGACTAACTCTGCCAGACGCAGCAATGGTCCAGTGGCTATTCAGGGGTTATACCTTTTCTCCAAGAAAAATTCCAAGGCTTTAAGGCCGTCAGAGGGAGGAATAGATGTGTAGAGTGAAGTCACCTCTCAAGTGAAGATGTGGTATTGAGAAGGGTTTGTGAAACTGATGATATCGAAGATAGAGATAGCTTGGTTGGTGTCTTTATAAATACGAAGGGAGGCTGGCAACCAACGGCTGAAACATGCTGTCTAGGAACGCTGAAATCCGTTCTGTGGAGCAAGAGCAGGCCGAAACGATAGTTCTGCCTGGGTTCCCTGGTTTGTGTATCTTAGGCAGCATAAAAAAGGCGGGTTTGCCCAAGCAGCTATCGTGGTTGATCAGCGAGTTGGCAGAGCTGGGCAAAAGACCTTGCTGAATGATGGCGTTAGTCACGCTTTTGACCTGGGTGTTGTTGCTGACCATCCTATCTTGTGTCCGTGGTCTGTAGAAGGTTGCATCCCCAAGTTGCTTGCTGCCTTCCTGTATATACAAGTCTTTCCTCCAAACCACTACCGCCCCTCCCTTATCGGTAGGCTTGATAACTATGTCCTCACGACATTTCAACTGTGTGAGTGCCCGTTGTTCCACCGCGGAAAGGTTGGAATGTCGTAGTGGCTTGAAGTTTAATTGTGTTATGTCGGAAAGTGTTTTTTTTTTTTTTTTCGATATACAAGTCCAAGGCTTTAGATGCCCCTGGATTGGGAATCCAAGTGGACCTGCGTTTGGAGAGATGAGAGAAATGGACGGTGGGATCCGAAGAGTTATCACTATGAGGTTGATTACTGAAGTGATATTTAAGCCTGAGAGTACGATGGAAACGATGAACGTCCTGCAGTAACGCGTATCTATCGCCACAGGGACGAAGCGGTATGAACCTGAGCCCTTTGCTGAGGACCGATTTCTCCGATGCCGATAGTGGAAGGTCGGGAGGTATGAATACAACTAAGTTATCGGAGCCGGTGGTAGTCTGAGGTGGGAGAGGAGACAGGGTAGGAGTAGGGGTAGGGGCACGGAGTTTGGCTAACTTGTCTTTTTTGGCCGTGGAAAGACACTTGTATAAATGGTGGTTAGTGCTGTTGATGATATACCGTATAACACAATACAAGAAATAGTTGCCCGAGGTAAGATGTCTAAGACGTTGATCGAGGATAATTATACTCGAGCTGAGGTCAGACAGTTGTCGCGCTTGGTTGTCTTCAATCCACCGCATGCGAAGATTAGCACATTTAAACTCACCTTTAGATATACGTCTGCTACAACTGTCATAAAGAGGGCAGCCGATGGGTGAAATCTAGAGATGAAGCCGCGTGGGTGATATGAAGCCGTTGGCAGTTCTTAAGGAAATTAAAAAGGCATGTGGTGCGGGTCTTTATGTAGATGTTATGAGCCAAGTCGGTGGCTGTGATTTTAAGATCTGTAGGTAAGAAACTGAAGCAGAAAATAACATATGATCTCAACTATTGAAATAACTGAGGTGAGTGAGTGGGTGGCATGGCGGTAGAGATTTAACGGAAGTAGGGATGAAAGACCGGTGTAAAGAACTAAGTGTAGCAGCCTAGCGAGGGGAGGGGGGGGGGGGGACAACACGTGCGTAGAATACACAATCACACACACCGTGAGAACGGACAATGGTAAACAAGAATGAGGGGAACTGCAGTAAAGCTTAAAAGGCAATGAATGAATCACCAAAAAAAAACGAGAAGTAGCTTTACTAAAACACGACTAAAAGAGACCAATTGGACATTGCAGCCAAAGCCTTCGTCAGCACAGGACAAACAAACACAAACCGACACAAAACTACATGAAACACACTACATGACAATATTAAACTAATTAAAGGTACTTATCTGAATCTCTATCCTTGCTAGGAGAGACTGACACATGTTGGACTGTCAGTGGATTGTATGGACCGGATGTTTGGTAAACAGGTCAAAGGTCAAGCGGGAGGGGAGTAGGGGTGGAGAAGCGCCCATGTGAGCGGAAAAGTAAAAATTGGGACCGGCAAAGATGTCGCGGACGCAGTTCACAATTGGCAATTCTCGTGAAGAGCTCGAAACACAGCTGCGGAAGATCACATTGTGTTGGTCCTCCCAGAGGGGCATGAGTCGCGGTCATTCAGAAACCGATAGCAAAACACCGAACGCAAAACTGCCAAGAAAGTTGACTGCGACGTCCTGCAAAGAACCTGCAAATACCTTGAAAGAGGACTGTAAACTAGGGGGTGGGAGGGGTGGTGTCGGAAATCAAAATGATACTGTGTTGGACATTGAGGCCGTGAGGGGAGAGTGTGTCCAACTGGAAGAGGAGACGGTGTTCCAATGTCTGATGTCTGTTCCAATGATCCCGTTCGTGGGATGCGCATGATTTGATGGCCGTGACCTGTAAGTCGGCAACGCCACAGTGGTCAGGACTGTTGAAATGCATGGGTACTGGTTTGTGGGCGCCACTGGTGATATCAGAAAGATGCCGTCTAAATCTATCAGCAACACGTAAGCCTGTCTCATCGATCTATCTGTCTATTCGATCAGTGCACGATCTATTTGGTCGGAAGCCTGCCTGCTCATCCTTTAGTTGTTTGTCAGTGGCATCTCTTAATATCTCAAGACTATTTTCACAGGAAGTGGCAGTAACATTATTTGTCTATAATTTTCACAATCCTGTAGTATTCTTTCTTTGACAGCTTCACCAGATATGCTTCTCCCTAGTCTTCTGGTATTTCTTCAATTCAAAGCGAGCGAACGTTAAAAAAAAAATAATAAAACAAGATTATGTTGATATGTTGGATATTTCTGTGTGGAACCATTTTTAATAAGAACGTGCGATTTTATTTTAAATTTAGCGGCCAATGAGACGACCACTATCACGCACCATTTGACGTCCGCAACTCTTCCTGGATCAACAACCGAACCAGTATCTATCAAGTCGTCAGATATAACGCTGCCAGTTATTGCGGCGATTATTATCCTGATTGCATTAATCCTCTTGTTGATTATTAGAAAGATGTGTGCGCAAAAGCGAGGGAAAACGAACGGTCAGTTTTAGAATGTGAATATTCCTTTTGTTGTTGGCATGTCAGTCGATCTTTAAAACTCGCAGAGTGCACAAAACGATACTTAGCCAATCGAAGCATCGTTTAACGATACTACGTTTAACATAATTTTATTTACACATATTTTTATTGATTTTTTTTTTATGTTACTATAAACGCTCGTATAACTATACTCGACAATGTGGATTGCGTGAATGGCTAAGCCGAACTATGCTATGAATTAGTTCATACTACAAGTTTGTTTTTTCTCATTGGAAGCCATACTAGTAAGTTCAGTTTGTTTATATAAATTGTTTGCATTAAATATCTATATATACATATAAGGGTTTGAGAAATATTTAAAAAGCGTTTACATGCGGTATCCGCGAAGAATAATTGGTATTAAGTGGCAAGATAAGACCACCAATACTGAAGTATTGGAAAGCTCAGAGTGTGTGACGGTTTGTTCCACGCTCAGTCTTCGTAGATTTAGATGGATAGGACACATTAGGGGGGTGGATGACGGCAGAATGTCAAAGAATAACTTATTTGGTGAATTACAGATGGTAAAAGATATCGGTGTCGGCCTCTACTACGGTACAAAGATGTGTGTAAGCGGGACATGATTGATCCAGGCATTGATATTGCCCATTGGGTGCAAGTCGCCACTGATCGGGATGCTTGGAGGTAAAAGATCAGGAATGGAGTAAAGACAAAGGAGAACATGATTGCAGATAAGTCACACACCGGTCATGTGAGAAGATAGATGGTGCGTGATGGTAAAATTACAATGTGTTCACATGTATCCATACAGCGCGAATCGGTCCAATCAACCACGTTGGATTCCTCGTTGGATTGTGGTTATTACGCTTTTTTTTTTTTTTTAAGCACAATGTCTGTGAAGTATTTATTTATTTATGTATTTTTATATTATTTATTTTTATATTATTTATTTAATTATGTACTTAATTAATTAATTATTTACTTATTTATTTATTTATACAAATTGTTGTTGTTAGAATAAGTGCGCTGTAACTCAAAAACTTTCGTTATGCTGACGGCAGGGCAGCAGGATCAATCCTTATGACATCTAATTGGGCTTCAACGTTAACTTCTCGCTCCGAAAGCAATGGCAAACTGCTGAACGTAAAATTTTCTAGAATATCAACCTGGAACTGGTGTTGATGCCAATGTCCTGCAAAGGACATGCACTATATGCATATATGTTTATGGGAGCAATGATACCATAGTGGTTAGTAGGTAGAATACCTCCTCGCCCAGTGCTCCGGTGTCGGTATCCCATAGAGTTGGATGTTGTTAGTAGGTAGAATACCTCCTCGCCCAGTGCTCCGGTGTCGGTATCCCATAGAGTCGGATGTTGTTAGGAGGTAGAATACCTCCTCGCCCAGTGCTCCGGTCTCGGTATCCCATAGAGTTGGATGTTGTTAGTAGGTAGAATACCTCCTCGCCCAGTGCTCCGGTGTCGGTATCCCATAGAGTCGGATATTGTTAGTAGGTAGAATACCTCCTGGCCCAGTGCTCCGGTCTCGGTATCCCATAGAGTTGGATGTTGTTAGGAGGTAGAATACCTCCTCGCCCAGTGCTCCGGTCTCGGTATCCCATAGAGTTGGATGTTGTTAGTAGGTAGAATACTTCCTCGCCAACTGCTGCGCTTTCGGTATCCCCATAGAGTTGGATGTTGTACAAATTGCCCTGGACTCCCTGATCGACCCAGCCTAGCATGGGACCCGGGAAATGTTCGGGGAAGCCAAGGCGACCGGTAACATAATTTGGGAATATGCATCCTGTAGATTGACCGTCTAAACTGACATAGACATACTAAACTATATACTAACCTGACATATACATACTAAACTATATACTAACCTGACATAGACATACTAAACTATATACTAACCTGACATATACATACTAAACTATATACTAACCTGACATAGACATACTAAACTATATACTAACCTGGCATATACATACTAACCTGGCATAGACATACTAAACTATATACTAACCTGACATATACATACTAAACTATATACTAACCTGACATAGACATACTAAACTATATACTAACCTGACATATACATACTAAACTATATACTAACCTGACATAGACATACTAAACTATATACTAACCTGGCATATACATACTAACCTGGCATAGACATACTAAACTATATACTAGCCTGACATATACATACTAAACTATATACTAACCTGACATAGACATACTAAACTATATACTAACCTGGCATATACATACTAACCTGGCATAGACATACTAAACTATATACTAACCTGACATATACATACTAAACTATATACTAACCTGACATAGACATACTAAACTATATACTAACCTGGCATATACATACTAACCTGGCATAGACATACTAAACTATATACTAACCTGACATAGACATACTAAACTACATACTAAACTGACATAGACATACTAAACTACATACTAACCTGGCATAGACATACGAAACTACATACTAACCTGACATAGACATACTAAACTATATACTAACCTGGCATATACATACTAACCTGGCATAGACATACTAAACTATATACTAACCTGACATAGACATACTAAACTATATACTAACCTGACATATACATACTAAACTATATACTAACCTGACATAGACATACTAAACTATATACTAACCTGGCATATACATACTAACCTGGCATAGACATACTAAACTATATACTAACCTCACATAGACATACTAAACTACATACTAACCTGGCATAGACATACTAAACTATATACTAACCTGACATAGACATACTAAACTATATACTAACCTGACATAGACATACTAAACTATATACTAACATGGTATAGACATACTAAACTATATACTAACCTGACATAGACATACTAAACTATATACTAACCTGACATAGACATACTAAACTATATACTAACCTGACATAGACATACTAAACTATATTCTAACCTGACATAGACATACTAAACTACATACTAACCTGGCATAGACATACTAAACTATATACTAACCTGACATAGACATACTAAACTACATACTAACATGGTATAGATATACTAAACTATATACTAACCTGACATAGACATACTAAACTATATACTAACCTGACATAGACATACTAAACTATATACTAACCTGACATAGACATACTAAACTATATACTAACCTGACATAGACATACTAAACTACATACTAACCTGGCATAGACATACTAAACTATATACTAACATGGTATAGACATACTAAACTATATACTAACCTGACATAGACATACTAAACTATATACTAACCTGACATAGACATACTAAACTATATACTAACCTGACATAGACATACTAAACTATATACTAACCTGGCATAGACATACTAAATTATATACTAACCTGACATAGACATACTAAACTATATACTAACCTGACATAGACATACTAAACTACATACTAACATGGTATAGACATACTAAACTGACATAGACATACTAAACTATATACTAACCTGACATAGACATACTAAACTATATACTAACCTGACATAGACATACTAAACTACATACTAACATGGTATAGACATACTAAACTACATACTAACCTGACATATACATACTAACCTGACATACACATACTAAACTATATACTAACCTGACATACACATACTAAACTATATACTAACCTAACATACGCATACTAAACTATATACTAACCTGACATAGACATACTAAACTATATACTAACCTGACATACACATACTAAACTATATACTAACCTGACATACATATACTAAACTATATACTAACCTGACATACATATACTAAACTATATACTAACCTGACATACACATACAAAACTATATACTAACCTGACATAGACATACTAAACTATATACTAACCTGACATACACATACTAAACTATATACTAACCTGACATACACATACTAAACTATATACTAACCTGACATAGACATACTAAACTATATACTAACCTGATATAGACATACTAAACTATACAATAACTTGACATAGACATACTAACTATACAATAACTTGACATACACATACTAAACTATATACTAACCTGACATCCACATACTAAACTACACAATAACCTGACTTACACATACTAAACTATACAATAACCTGGCATAGACATACTTAACTGTACACTAAAGAGTCATAGACATACTAAACTACATACTAAACTCTCATAGATATACTAAACTACAAACTAAACTGTCATAAACATATTAAACTACATAGTGAACTGTCATTGACATATTAAACTAGATAATATAGTGAACTGTCATAAACATTACAATGGCAGTATACCACCAGGCTTGTCATCTATCCTTTATTGACTTCATATTTATTATTTTATTATTACAGAAGAAGGGGAAGTGTACCAGGATGTAAACTCAGAATCGGAGGAAACGACAACAACTCCGTAAGTTATGTCACATAATAAATGTGTATTAAATATTAGAGCTCATGACACTTGCAATATTATGTTGATTATATTATTGATCAGTTATCAGTTATCAGTTGGGGTATCTTCGTTGCACTCCGGACATGTCCATAGGTGCTCAGATCCTCCCCCCAGCATATTCATCATTATATTATTGAATTGTACTGTAATGGCATCTTGCCGGCTTGACAGACGATAGTTACATTGTGTTTCAAAAAAGGCATAATAAACACAACGCATTACGGGGACCAGGGACGGAGTTATACCTCTTCAAAGCATAAGGCCTAGACTGAATTGTATAGACAATGTGTTGTCCCTGCAATATGATCACTATCTCGGCCTGCCTAGTTTACTCCAGAGGAAAGATAACACCAAAACATCTGGAACAAGACAAGCTGCAGAAGCAGTCGAATCAGCAAAGTAAACATCTATCTGTACACCTGTCAGAGCTTCGATCCTATACAAGTTGCCTACCAAGGCTTAGGACATGTTCTGTCTTGACATGACATTTAGTGTTAGGTTGCATTTACTCACACGAGGATAGGTTTGCACGCTTCCAATTGCGCTGATCCGCCCTAAACCATTGGCACAATGTAGGATGTCGGGTTTGGTGAGCGCCGCTCAACATTCGGCGCTAACGGAAAGCGGGTAGTACTGTCTACTGTAATACGGTAGATTAGCTATATCTGACTAAGACCTGGCACAAATATTATTAATGAACAATTAATAGCAAATTTGATTCATATGTTTAGAATTACAGTACACTGTGAATATACATAACCTCTTTGATTAATGTTCACAAAACTTATCAACTGATTTGTAAAAGTGTTGCATTTTCATGAGATGTGTAGCTTCTCCTTAATTATAAGAGAGTTGATGAAAGAAAAAAATTGAAGTGAAATATTTCTGCCCGTTAAAAGATAAAACGCGCTTATAAAACCCAAACTGGAAGGTAAATACAAGAGGTAGGCACCGGTACAAGTGGGAAGATAACATTAAGAGATGGCAGAACAGCAATCTGACAGGATGTACAATCAAGGCCAGAGGCAGAGGTTTTGGGGACTTTAAAACATTGACTTTCTATCCCAGTCGACCTCACTTAAAATGGGTACCAGAAAACGTCTTGGGTAGTGAAGGCTATGAGTGTGATACTAATAACATCACCCACGAGTGCTGGCTGATTGGTCTATATTAATATGCCTAGCAACACATACCAGGTGCGACTTAAGGCATGTTTAAGCACTTTTGATTATTATTGTTTTTAACTTAAAGTCTCACTGTTAGTTGGCTGTTCTGTTGTTTTCCTCAGTGACACTATTGAAGACCGCCACAGACGCCAAAGTTCCTCAGTCGATCCCGCGCAACGATAAACACCAGCATAAGGCCACCACAAGTCACGTTCCTTCTCTTCATGACAATAACAAGAGCATGCGACTTAAAATAACGACATGGATATAATTTGTATCGCGAAGCATATTTATATATATATATATTGCATGTCCTTTGAGATCCAAATCCCAGGTTACCGCGGTAAGGGCACTGGACGTTTCAGAGCTATCGCTCTTACCCATTCGGCCTCGATGACTTCTACAAGTATTTTTTTTTTTTTTTTAGATAGGATGTATGTGATCAGCACATTATAACAATTGAATTATAGTGCTAAGAAAACAACATAACCTTGACCAACAATCAGACGCAATATGAAAACTATGACATTGGTCAGCACGGCCGAAAAGATAAGACCTCTCCTAAACCTCTAAAGTCCTAAACTTCCGACATGCTGATTCCAAGGTAGCGGGTTTAACCCCTACCTACACTGGTCAGGTGGAATAAGATGTTGACTGCTCGTCTTTGTCTTAGGGACGAAAATTACAAATACCTCAGAAGTCGGAGTGGGTTCGCCTGATGGCGAGGAACGTTGGTAAAAGGGAAAGGTAATCCACACGCAAAATGCAGTCCAGTGCACTCCACCGTAGTGACAACTACGAGAAGTGGTACCACTTGTATGGACTACGCTCGAGTTGAAAGCGAGTGAACACAAGGAAGAGATGTAACTATGTCGTAATTAGTTTGGCATAGTGGCAAGGTAGACCATCATCAACGCGATCACCAGAGTCGTGGATCAGGTCAGTGTTCTTGTCTCGACCATACCATGTGGCCAAGCCATTCAAGTATTTACTTCTCTGCCCTCCCATTATTCTCTTCCCCTCGGTCTTGACAGTTGTCACTAAGGTCTCCAATTTCTTTCGTTTTATCACTAAGGTCTCCAATTTATTACTTTTTATAACGTGGCGAAATAATTGTGACTGTCCAAGTCTAATTTCTCAAATCAGTTTACGGTTTTCATTTGTTTCTAGTACGACAAGTAATATGCTGCATTGTTATTTCTCTGAAACGTCGACAGACACACCCATATAAGCAAGTTGCATGTCCTTTTCAGGACTTCGCAATCAACCCCAGCAATTTTGTCATTTTGAGATTTACTAACCAGTTTTTACGTTTAGTAGTTTACCGTTGCTTTCTGAACGAACGATGCTTATACCCGAAACAATAAACGCAGTGTGGTCTGCTTCCAAGCCGATTGTAGCTGGTTTCTAACCCTCGAATCGGTATATCGTGGAATTGAAAAATGTGTTCACTTACCTAAAGTCCTACGGCGCCCATAAAAGAAAGAACTTAATTTGAATAAAACATGTTTTCTGGAATAGATAGCTATTGATGTAAAAGTTCCACAAGCATACACCCATATACGTCATGCAATAAGCCGAATAAATGTTAACTTTATATATTCCATGAATAGTTTATATTATCATAAAACGTCACAAGACATTCACAAATGCACATGCAATACATTGAAGTAAGACGTTCTGTATTATTATTAATTATTTCTCTTTATATCGACATACAAACCTACGTGCTGCAAAACACTTAACCGAAGAATGGTATATTATATTTCATGAATGCCTTTTTTGTATTTGTTCTAAACCGTCAAAAGACACACACATAAGCTAAAGAAACATAATTCATACATGTTCTAGTGTACATTGTCTCTATAAAATAATGACAGACACACATATTAGAAAGCCATTAAGCTAAAATAAACATGATATATACATGATCTATTTAGTATGCATTGTTATTTCTCCGAAACATCCACAAACATACACATGATAGACATGTCATCAAACTGAAGAAACATTAACCATACAAGATCATGGATGCATTGTTACTTCTCTGTAATCATTGATAAACACACACACACACACACACACACACACACACACACACACACACATATATATATATATATATATATATATATATATATATATATATATATATATATATATATATATATATATATATATATAAAAGAGACTGTATGTGTGTGGTTGGCTATGTATTGGATGCGTTCGATAAAGGTACATCCGATTGAGATGAAATTTTCTACACGTCTTCCTTTCATTCCTGTGCAACCGACTGTAATAGCTTCTTAGTGTAAAATCGGCTACTTACTTAATAACATTTAATATTTCATTTTTCATTATATAATTCACTCTAGAAAAGTTATTTCAAGGGGCATAACTTTTAATAACATTTCTATATACTTTATAGTCATATTGTTGGACTTACTTGCACTATTGTTAAACTCTTTCTCTATAGTTATTTACAGGCATATGAGTTATAATAAATAATGATATAATCTTTAAGGCATTTTCAAAGTTTTCATAAAAATAATACATAATGCATAACATTGTAACCCATCTTTTTCTGCTTAAAGAAGTTATCAACAGTCATGTCGGTGATTAAAAACAGTTTTCATTAAAAATAATGGATGGTGTGTGGAAGGACATTCTTTTAAGTTACTGTGCGCCAGGAGCTGGGCGAAACCACGCCGGGTCAGATAGATAGACAGACAGACAGATAGTCGGGAACGGGAGCTTATTTGACTACTTATATGAATTAAATGACATGCTCCCCACCAGGGACTGGGTGAAGCCGGGCCGGCTCAGACATACAGACAGATAGTCGGGAACGGGAGCTTATATGACTACTTATATGAATTAAATGAGATGCTCTCCACCAGGGACTGGGTGAAGCCGGGCCGGGTCAGACAGACATACAGATAGACAGACAGACAGACAGATAGTCGGGAACGGGAGCTTATATGACTACTTATATGAATTAAATGTGATGCTCCCCACCAGGGACTGGGTGAAGCCCGGCCGGGTCAGCCAGACAAACAGACAGACAGACAAACAAGATATACAATGAACAGAAGTATATAGCAATGAGCAAATCATACAACAAATATATAAAAATTAGACAGACAAGACATTTTGGGCACGTTATGTGAAGAATTAAACCGGACAACTTGGCGACAACTGACACTATTAAGGGGATAGAACAAGGGACAAAACCACAGAGTTGATCCACGACTTTAGTGATCGTGTGTGATGGTGAAACATGACCGTCCACGCTTATCGGCATAGCACGTGATAACGATGTATCAATATGCTGCACAATACAGTGGAACCTCGCTTAACGAGCATAATTCGTTCCAGAACCTTACTCGTAAAGCGAAACACTCGTCAAGTGAAACAGTTTCCTCATACAAATTAATGTAAAATGCGATAATGCGTTCCATGCCGAAAATAAATACTCAAAATATTTTGTATAACGCTTATTCAAAGAAAATTATATATACATTGTTAAGGAGCGTGATTCATCTTCCTCTTCTATCACGGAATAAACGAACCTGGAATAAGAATTCGATTTGTAGAAAACAAAACAAAAATTAAAATAATTAATTTACAATTTATAACACATACCTAATTATTTTTTTACTAGAAAGCTATCTTGAAAAATTTCTCCTCTACAACTTCTTGCTGTGAAACACAATGTAATTCCATAAGCTCTTCGGTGGTCAGCTCTTGGCTATGCTCTTCAACAAGCTCATCGATATCTTTGTTATCCACCTCCAGTCCCATGATCTTGGCCAAAGACACAATCTCGTTGACTACAGGCTCCACAGGTACTGTCTCAAACCCTTCAAGGTCACATTCGACAGCGCTCTCCGGCCAAAGCTTCTTCCAAGCAGAAGTGAGGGTTCTCTTGGTAACCCCTTCCCACACCTTTTCGATCATCTTGAGGCAGGCAACGATGTGGAAGTGATATTTCCAAAACACTCTAAGAGTGAAATTGGTCCCTTCAGTCACTCCAAAACAACGCTCGAAGAACGCTTTAGTGTAGAGCTTCTTAAAGTTAAATAACCTGCTGGTCCATAGGCTGGAGTAACGGAGTAGTGTTTGGAGGCAGAAACTGGATCTTGATGAATTTAAATTCTTCAAGATGTTCATCTTGTAGTCCTGGAGGATGGGCAAGAGCGTTGTCCATAACAAGCAAGATTCCGACATTCGCTGTTGCAGGCGCACAATCCCGGACGTCCCCTCCCATCGTCACTCGTTATGCGAAACGTCACTCGTTCAGCGAGTCATTTTTTTTTTACAATTTATTTTGCTCATTATGCGAATTACTTGTTATGCGAGGTGCTCGTTAAACGAGGTTCCACTGTATAAACTCTATCTCTGCAGATCGCATGTTCGTCCATCTGTCACTATCACAAGAACCTGGACTTGTCATGTTCTTAAGGCGGTGAATTTCGGCGGCGGGGATCGACCGAGGAACCTGGTTCAGAATATTTACGACTCGAGCCGAAAATTGCGTCGTCACTGCGGAAACTGGAAAAATAAGATTAAAGCAAAATAACAGTTGTATTATGTTAACGAATTAGACTCATTCTGCAATACGTGCGAATTATCGTACATTAACATGCAGATTACTTTATATAGAATATGTTCTATTGTATAGAAATTAATAATAAAAATGAACGAACAAACCGGAAAGAGCTTGGAAGCAACAGATTTAAAAGGATTTAAAAATCAAGAGGAACAACTTCATTGCATGGCGTCTTGTTCCATATTGCTCGGCCTCTTTCTGCAGAGGATCCGGCTGAAAGCGTCGCACAAAGCACGAAGTCTGTAGCTTCAGCGACGACCCCCAGGAGTCTCCGAGAAAATTACAATCGTGAACCGAACGACATAGTCCGGAATCGAACCCGCAATCTTCGCCACGGAGTCTCCATGAGTTAGCAGAGATGTTCTAAGGTGATTATTTCGAATACCTCGGAGTGTCAGAGTCACTAACAACAATTGCATGGAATGGCTAGCGAAAGGTGAGTATTACATAGGCATGCAATACGCAAACAGCAGTTCTGTGGTCACGGAATGAGAGTAGAAGTATTGGAACACATAGCAAGGACTGAAAAGATCTACGGCAGACCTACAGGAATGATCCTGGATGGAACGAGTTTTATTTTAGAGTTACACATTGGGTACGCAAGACCGCCTTACATTCCAACTGTTCATCTTTCGTACATCAATTATCTATTGTACATTCTGCAGTTGCATAGAAAATAAACTGTCATATAAATGTTGTGAATATAAGCAATGCATATTATCATGTTATGAGGCAGGCAGGCAGGCAGAGCAAGAGAGAGAGAGAGAGAGAGAGAGAGAGAGAGAGAGAGAGAGAGAGAGAGACCCACACATGTATAAACACAAACAAACATACCGACATACATTCATTGATACAGACATGATTTTCACAAACTCTCATAGGTATGCACCCACAAAATAACTCAGTAATACACACTCCCTGGTATATGTACGTATACCAACTCACAATCACAACCTCGCTAACAAACTTATACGCATACATATATTATCTCTCAAATTGGATGGCTTGGCCTTGTGGCATGGTCGAGACAGAAACACGGAGCTGATCCATGACTCTGGTGATCGAGTGAGATGGCAGAACATGACCGCCCACGCTTACCGGCATGGCACATGATGGATGGATATTATCTCTCTCTTCGTCTCTTTCTCCCTATCTCTCTCTTTCTCCCTATCTCTCTCTTTCTCCCTATCTCTCTCTCTCTCTCTCTCTCTCACTCTCTCTCTGCTCGTCGCCCCATTTTCGTTTCTTTCTCACTCTTTCTCTTTCTTTTGATCTCTCCCTCTCTCTCTCTCTCTCTCTCTCTCTCTCTCTCGCACTTTCTCTTCGTCTCCCTCTCTCTCTTTCTCTTTGTCTCTCTCTCTCTCCCTCACTCTAACTCTCTCTTCGTCTCTCTCTGTTCGTCTCTCTTTTGTCTATCTCTCTTTCACTCTCACTAACTCTCTATCTTTCTCTCCTTCTCTCCCTCTCTCTCTCTCTTCGCGCTCTCTCTCTCCCTCTCTCTCGCTCTGTTCACCTCTCTCTCTCTCTGTTCGCCTTTGTCTCCCCGTCTCTCTCTGTTCGTCTCTCTCACATTCTCTCTCTGTGTCCGATTCTCAACCCTTTCTCTCTCTCTCACTCTCTGTTCGCCTCTCTCCTTTTCCCTCTCACTGTCTCTATCACTCTCTCTCTCTCTCTCTCTCTCTTAGTATTTCTCTCCCTTTCTCTCACCCCGTCTTCGACTCTCTCTCTCTCTCTCACATTATCTCTTCGTCTCTCTCACTCTCTCTCTTCGTCTCTCTTTGTTTCTCTCTGTGTTCGTCTCTCTCTCCCTCACTCACACTCTCTATCTTCTTCTCCCCCCCCCATTCCTTCATCTCTCTCTCTCTCTCTCTCTCTCTCTCTCTCTCTCTCTCTTTCTCTCTCTTTAAGGCATTAAGCCCCAATTACTCCTACCCACGGCGCTTGACGGTAAACGTGGTAGATTATGATGATGATAACTCACCTCTGTCTATCTGATGCCATACTGATCCGTGGCTTCAGATGCCTAAGTCCCTTCTCTTCTTCTGAGTGATAAAAAATATAGGTGAAAGATAAGGCAAGGATACATTTACTCACCTTGAGGGGTACTGGGTAATTGAAAGGTAAGTCAAGGATCTATTTTCATACCCTGGGGGCGTACTAGGTATGTGGCATATGTTGCATGTCCTTTGCAGGAAGTTACCATCAACCCAAACCCAAGCTTGATTTTCTGAACAATTTCACGTGCAGTAGTTTGCCATTGCTTTTCTCCAAGGCCAAGTGGCTAAGCTTACTGTCTAGCGCTCTGAAGGTTGGAGGTTCGATTCCTGACCTCGACGTTTGGTTCACAAGTACAATCTTTTCGGAGCCTCCTAGGAGGTCTTCGCTGGAGCTATGGATTTCGTGTTTTGTGCGACATTGTCAGCAGGCTGTCCTGTGGAAAGAGATCAAGCCATGTGGGATCAAGCCCGGTACAAATAAGTCAATCCTCTTTCCTTTTGAATGCTTTTTATCTGAAAGCGAAGTTGTCACGAACCCACTGTAATTTAACGATAAGATGAAAAAACTAACAGAGATAGCAAATTTTCAAGGCCGCAATTGTTTCATGGGTCGTCGTTCGAGAGGAACAGACGGTTACCTTGGTTGTAGAAAGGGGAGATAAAAATTCTCAGTGATAGGGACGGATTGTCTGCCCCTAAGAACACCTGCTGTTGACAGAAGAAATGAATTCTATAGATCACAGGCGGGAGGACTTTTGATGTACGAGAAAAATAGTACCGACAGGTGGTTACATCGAATGACGTCACAAGGACAAATCCCGAATGTATGCAAAACAGTACTTGTTACAGCGATTGTAAACAAGAGAGTTGGCCTAAGACGGACGGTTTTTCGCTAGCTCTGTATGAATTCGGAAAACACCTACCGTGTGCGGGATTAATTTAATTTAATATACACGTGCCTGTCATGGCATAATGTAGATGTGATTCAGGAATAAAGCAGTGTTACATAAGGTACTCTATAGATTGTATTTTGGTATAATTAACGTAGTGTGTTGCGCTGTGGGTAGGTAGTAAAAGAGTGTCGGCGACTGTAGACAGCTGCATGGTAAAAACTAGCTAGGGTAATCTGGTAATTGGCTCTGCTAGTTGAGAATAGGGTAGTGAGGTGAGAATTAGCTCTGCTAGTGAGAATAGTGTAGTGGGGTGATATTTGGAGAGATTGAGGATGGGTTGGGAGATGGGGGAAATGTCCAATGGTGGGATATTCCAGTGGAGTGCCTACTGGGGTTCTGCACTCTGTATATTGGTCTTTCCTTGTCTTATCCAGATTCGGACCAGGTGATGAGCTCCTCTGCTCCATGACATAGTTTAGTTCGCTGATAAATATCTGAGCGAGGCCGCAGGCCTACACTCAGCTAGTAGGGTCAGTGACTAGTGTTCTCACTAGGTGTTTTATTTCTCTAACAGGTTCCCCGCCTGTTACGAGGAAGCTCTACACTGGTTTTGAGGAAATCTACTCCGATTAGGAAGAACACAAGATGAACAGTCAATGTTTTAATAAAATGAATAACGTCAGAGAAGAAAGTTTATACCATAGTGTTTATGCTTGGCCCATGATCAGGAGGGTCCGCCAAAACATGGCTCAGTTAAGCAAAACCATATAAACAATTCCTGTGTGATAGCATTCACCTAGGATGGGTGATGTTCGATTTTACACCACATATCAGATGAACAATAGGGATTAAAAATGAACACTAAACTTAGCATTCACATAGAGTTGTAGAGTCCAGTGGAATATTACATGGTACATTGTGTTTGTGACAATATAGACAATAGATAGGATCAAGTGTATTACCAATAACAGTGATACCTATTTTCACAAGTACAGGGATTAGTACATTTACGAACTATAGGGACCTATAGTATGCTGTGTGAAACCGATCCATGATCAGTGTTAAACTATAGACTGTATCTATTTCGGATGATCATGTATATGGATTACCAAGTAGCTACCGAAGAAAGTCGGCGTCTGGCAGGAGAGACACATCGCTCGGTGAGGTCTTTGTGTGCTGAGATAGTGTGCTGTGGTGTGACCTTGCTAGGATGATCAGACTTGGCTACTGATCTGCTTGTCTGATTCTACGCACATTATAGTATACGACACACATTCTTCGCATACACTTTGCAGATGCATTACACTTTTCTTTTAATAAATTAATTGTTATTAATTTTTAGAAGCTAGAGTTGTTGAGTATGTTGCGTTGGGGAAGAACGAGAGAGGGCACGATCCAGTAGTGATAGAGAGAGAGAAAGAGGTGTCCATAAACTGAGGGAGTGTGGTGGACGGAATCTAGTGGATTCTCCAGGATAATGATAAGGGGTTAAAATATAATGTGGGTGTTGATTCCCCTCACTCCAGTGACGACACTAAAGGTAATCCACGACAGAAGTCAACGTTGAAATCCAGATGACCTGTGTATGGAATGAACTCGCTAATCCACCGTCAGCCTACTGGAATTGTATGTAAAATGGCATTAAGCCTTTCGGCCACGCTAACCTCTGGGCATATGGTGCTTGTCCCATATCTCTGTAGACCAATTGGCAATTGATGGATTATGTGGTGAATAATTCATTAGCCGCTTTTACTTTCCATAATCTTCTAAGCTGGATCGACCTGGAAAACATGATAATATTTCTTTTTAACTACAAAATCACCTGGACGATGATCCGAACAAAGGAAGGCCAGGCCGGCTGTCAGGCTTTCCATCCACTACCCTGTCGCCGCTCGCAATGAAGCAATGGAAAAGTCAAGCTTGATGTGAGGTCAGTATGTCCGAAAGAATAAGAGAGCTCACTTTAAAACTCCTGGTGTGTTCAAGCCAATGTAGCGGGTTCAGCCCTTACACCGGTCAGGTGGTTTGAAATGTTGACTTCTCCTCCTTGACGTGGGAACGTAAATTAAAGTACCCCAAAAGTCGGAATGGGTTCGCCTTATGGGCGAAGAACACTGGTAATGATGAAAGATAATCCACATGGAACAATCAGACCAGTGCACTAGAAGTAGCAGCCCGTGTGTGGACTATGCTTGAGTTCAAAGCCAGCGGGTGTAAAGCAAACAAACATAATACAGTTTAATATACTCTAATTGTAAATATACGATCCTTGATTCACCCCAGCTAACGTATGATGTAGTGTAAAGCAAACAAAAGTAATAAAGTTTAATGTACTCTAATTGTAAATATACGATCCTTGATTCACCCCAGCTAACGTATGATGTAGTGTAAAGCAAACAAACATAACACAGTTTAATGTGCTCTAATTGTAAATATACGATCCTTGATTCACCCCAGCTAACGTATGATGTAGTGTAAAGCAAACAAACATAACACAGTTTAATGTGCTCCAATTGTAAATATACGATCCTTGATTCATCCCCGCTAACGTATGATGTAGTGTAAAGCAAACAAAAGTAATAAAGTTTAATGTACTCTAATTGTAAATATACGATCCTTGATTCACCCCAGCTAACGTATGATGTAGTGTAAAGCAAACAAACATAACACAGTTTAATGTGCTCTAATTGTAAATATACGATCCTTGATTCACCCCAGCTAACGTATGATGTAGTGTAAAGCAAACAAACATAACACAGTTTAATGTGCTCCAATTGTAAATATACGATCCTTGATTCATCCCCGCTAACGTATGCTGTACCACACAACTACTACTGCACATCAATAACAACCTAGGTCAGAAAGAAGTTGTGGTTAGACATTCGCCCGCTTTTCCGATGGTCCATAGGTTTTATCCTCATTTGGGGGGGGGGGGGGGGGGGGAATTCGAATTGTTTAAATTGCCATGGGTTCACAACTGTGATAGAGTCAAACAACAGGGCACAGTGTGCACAAGTGATAACTATGTTTGTGGGAGTGTTCTGATGTAGTGACTGACAGCTGCAGAACGTGGCTACACGCAACGATCAAGTATAGCGGA
This sequence comes from Cepaea hortensis, assembly GCA_963921405.1. Classification (NCBI taxonomy): domain Eukaryota; kingdom Metazoa; phylum Mollusca; class Gastropoda; order Stylommatophora; family Helicidae; genus Cepaea; species Cepaea hortensis. The sequence continues at coordinate 27,218,294 of OY992887.1, read as the reverse complement.
CAGTTCATATCTGTTCACTGATAATGGAGAAAGTGACTACACGTAACGACCAAGTATACCGGACAGTTCATATCTGTTCACTGATAATGGAGAAAGTGACTGTACTTACAAGAAATCGGAAGAAAAAGCAAAGTAAATCTCCGACAGTCGGCTCTGTAGCGAAGGAGTAGCGGGCGCAGTTTTAAACACAGCTGCGGGCGATTTGGCACAGAGCATGGCGTTGATTTTCATAAAATAGTATTGTCAATAAATCCTATGGGTTCTATCTTCATTTCCTGTCTAAAAATAACCCTACCTTAGTTTAGACGGGGACGACTACAGGGGATTCCTTGATTAACATGTTTGTGTCAAATGAACCACTCTGTTTAAAACATAAAAATAAAGAGTAACACATCGCAGTAACTTGGTGGAGAAAACGTGCAACCCAAACTATTCACTTTTCGAGACAATAATATATTTCCGCATTAGCAGTATGCAGTAAACGGTTTCCATCTGTACTTTTTACCAACAACATATTCCATGGTTGCTGTATTCCAAGCACTTAGAATGGCTCTTCATTGTGATCTGCAGTCACGTTATTTATATGGACAAGGTGTTTTCCTGAGATAAGGTAATTGCCAGTTATCTAAACTTGATATTATAGTTTAGATGAAGCAATCGCCAAGGGAAGTTACTAGGTTCTTACACAATAGTCGGGGTGAAAAGGTCACGTACACATTGACTAACGAAGTTGTTTCAGTGACCTGTTTATTCTGCCTTTTATTATGATTAAAGGACCTAAGATTTGGAAAAGTTGATAGGTCTATCACACAGTTCTGAAACGTCTATTCATTTCAACGATGGCTGTATTGTTTTCCTAATTAAAGGAGCTTTAATTTGAGCATACAGATGATAGGCGGAAATGTATAGTAATATCCCACCATTAGCTAGTGCCATGTCTTAGTAATATATGATATAATAATATCCCATGGGATCATAGGAGTGTTACATTACTACATCCGAGTATCAGGGGATGAATTAATGAAATTAATCATCCGACATATTACGTCGTCTACATGGGGTGTTAAAACATGTAAGAAAAAGAATTCTTCTCTTCTTATCAGTTGGTAAAAATGGGAAGAGTAAATTCCTTTGGTGTGAACTAAAGATAGTGTGTAAAATTTCAACACTATACTTCTTCAGTAAAACACACATAATAATATTTGTCAAAAGAATACTATATGGCTAATGTGACTTTTGGGGAGATGTCTTTTTCCCAAACCTCAAAGAAGCCTAAAAACAAGTGCGTGTGAAAGGATCAGGATGGAGCGTGTTCTTAAATGAATGGGTTCCAGTCCTTTAGAAATGACTCGATGAGTTGGACCTCTACAAGACGTGATAGCGTTCTACTAGACGAGGCTGTTCCAATCGACCATCTGATAGACGACGATCTATCCGTGATTCGTCTGCCAGCCATGCCATAGGATTAGGTAATGATGAATATGAATGATTGCACTATATGATTCTGATAGTTTTCCCTAAAGGGACGTTAAATGTAGTGTGTGACTGTGAGATGTGGCAGATGACTTTCACCAAGTTGTTTATTTCAGGTTCTCCCTTTTTGGTTTTTGGAATAAGTTCAATGTACCCTTCAAAGTGTAATCAACATGGCCGATGTGATGGCCAAGTGAATTTAACGTTCCGCAGTAAAGAATATGCCTATCATTCAGGCCAATGAACTTTACGAATGTCAGCAACTTTTTTCGGTCAAATATACTAATGGCCATCCTGAATGAGAGCAGAGTGTGTTAGAAAGAACATATATTTCTTTGACCATTATTGTTACCATCAGTGGTCTAATGAAATGAAAACTATGGCTACACAATCTAGTTCCGCCGGGATCTAGATAACGTCATGATAATTCGTCCACATTGTTACCATTTACAACTATTGCGACATTTCCCTCCTCAGCATGACAGGCGAGATTTTCACTCGATTAACCCTACAAAGATTACAAATTCTTGCTGGAAGACTCTACCCCGAATCACAGTGCAGATTTAGATCCAATAGGTCCACCATAGATATGCTTTTCTCACTCAGACAGCTCCAAGAGAAGTGCAGAGAACAGAAGAAGCCATTATATATACCTTTCATCGACCTCACAAAGGTATTTAACCTCGTGAGCAGATTCGGCGTTTTTAAGATCCTTGCGAAGATTTGATGTCTACCCACCCTGTTAAGTTTCGTGAAATCATTTTACGAAAACATGCAGGGACCATTTTATTTGTTGGCTCAACATCCCAGTTATTCAGCATCACCAATGGAGTAATGCAGGGCTGCGTGCTTGTTCCTGCACATTTTGGTATCTTCTTCGCCGTTCTCTTAACATGCAGGGACCATTTTATTTGTTGGCTCAACATCCCAGTTATTCAGCATCACCAATGGAGTAATGCAGGGCTGCGTGCTTGTTCCTACACATTTTGGTATCTTCTTCGCCGTTCTCTTAAGGAAGGCAATTTGGGAGTGCCACTGAAGGCATATACCTCCATACAAAATCTGATGGCAAACTTTATAACCCGTCAAGATTCACGGCATAGACCAAAATAAAATCAAAATGCATAAGAAAACTACTTTGTGCAGACAATGCAGCATTGACTACTCATGCAGCAGAAGATCTGCAACGGCTCATAGATAGTTTTGCAGCCACCTGCAGAGACTCTGAGCTCACCATCAGCCTAAATAAAACACAGGTGATGGAACAAGATGCTGGTGCACCTCCATCAATCAAAATATCTTATTACGAATTGAAGGCTGTCCATGAGTTTGCTTATTTTGGGGTCGATAATATCAGATAATCTTTCCATAGAGGTAGAAATCGACAGACGCATTGGAAAGGCAGCCACAACACTTTCCAGGCTAAGAGAGTTATGAAGAATAACAGACTAACAGGGCGTACAAATGATCAAGTATATAAAGCTTGTGTTGTTAGAACACCACTCTATGGGTCTGAATCCTGGAGCTTCTACTTAGGACGGGAAAGAAAGTTGAAATCCTTCCACATTAGATGTTTTAGACGTATCATGGGCATATCGTGGACAGACTATATAACAAACAAACACGTTCTTGAAAGAGCGGATATTACCACAGTGCATTCTCTCCTCAAGTAGAGACGCCTCCGGTGGCTGGGCCACGTTTCTCGGATGAACTTATTCCCAACGATCTCCTATACGGAGAACTAGCTACAGGGAAGAGGCCAACCGGAAGACCGCAGATGAGATATAAGGAAGAGTGTAAACAAGATATGAAAACGCTTGGCATAGATCCAGACACATGGGAAAGAGTTGCAGCAGACAGATGTTTCTGGAGAAGAGATGTACGAAACGAGCTGATGCTCTTGCAGCGCAGTCTGATCCATCAAACTGAGGATAAGAGGCATAAGCACAAAATGCAGTCACTTGATGCGGAACCTGTCTCGTCTTACAGATGCAGAAATTGTGACAGCGATTGTCACTCTCGCATTGGACTATACAGTCACCAGCGGTGATGTCAGGTGCCTCACCAGCGGTGATGTCAGGTGCCTTACCAGTGGTGATGTCAGGTGCCTCACCAGCGGTGATGTCAGGTGCCTTATCAGCGGTGATGTCAGGTGCCTCACCAGCGGTGATGTCAGGTGCCTTACCAGCGGTGATGTCAGGTGCCTCACCAGCGGTGATGTCAGGTGCCTCACCAGCGGTGATGTCAGGTGCCTTACCAGCGGTGATGTCAGGTGCCTTACCAGCGGTGATGTCAGGTGCCTTACCAGCGGTGATGTCAGGTGCCTTACCAGCGGTGATGTCAGGTGCCTTACCAGCGGTGATGTCAGGTGCCCTACCAGCGGTGATGTCAGGTGACTCACCAGCGGTGATGTCAGGGGCCTCACCAGCGGTGATGTCAGGTGCCTTACCAGCGGCACAACTCTATAGACCTACAGGACTGACAGAGGACTACTACTACTAATTCGACCACATGAACTAACAAGTTTTCTTTAGAAAGAGAAGACCGTGATAGAGTGAAGGATAAGATAAACAATAGGTATCTTAACATTTGAGGATGAAGTTGTGTTCTTCGATATCAGCTATGGTATATCGTGTGGTATTTGACAATATTCAAAACCTCTTCAACCGTGATCTGCTCCAATTGGTTTATGAAAAGTCAACCAGAATCCATCAACATGATGCCAAATATTATCCTACCTCATAAGGTCTAACCAGGCGTCCTGCAGTCATAACCTGAAACGATATCCCACGTCACATCGTCGTGGCTGAATCCCAAAAGTCGCCACTCCTTAATCCTCAACTAAGACAAGGAGTGTCCAGTTGCACCACCAGAAACTGGAAAGAGGAACTCCAACACAGCACGGTCAGAGTATTGCTGTCTCAAGACATACATACAGTGACTAAGGGAATCAAATGATGAAAACTTTCAAATCATTATACCTGACATCTTGGCTGAGCTGTGTCTCCTTCCTATAAGACATTATGTGTAGAATTTCGCATATTCATTTGTATTATTTCCTTACAGCTGTTGAAGGGCCTACATTAAATATGTGTGGAGTGGTCTGAATTCTCAAGTATGTAATGTCTTTGTCTAGAGTGGAAGTAAATTAATTACTTTAATTGGGACAGCGATCCAAGGGACTGCGGGGTCGTCAGAACATTAATACCTTGACAGGCCAGAGAGGTTCCTTACAATTAGCAGTGTCATTTAGAAAGCCAACCCCACCCTTAATGTTACACGCATGAGTGCCAGTCGTTCAGAAAGCAATGAAAAACTACAGAACGTAGGCTTGCCATGAAATCATAAAATACAAAAATGATGGGGTTGACTGCGACGTCATGTAAAGGATATGCAGCTAACTAACTATATAAATATATAGTATGTATTTCAATGAGTCTTGGAACGTAAATTAACGAATTAGAAAGAGCTTGGAAGCAACGGAGTTGCGGTTACTGAGACGAATGTTGTGAATTCTTTGGACTGGCATAGTAATTAACGACGATTGTCTGAAAGAGGCGAGTGAAACTAGAACACAACAATAAGAAAGTTACAAACATTCTTTCGCCATGTGTTGAGAAGCGAGGCAATGAAGAACATCATGTTTATTGGAAAGACCAAGGGGAAGAGAGGCAGAGGCAGACCAAGAGAATTGATGCTGGATGGACTGAGACGATGGATTGGGGAAAACAATATGTGGAGAATACGATTGACAATGACAATAAGGCGAACCGGTTTGTTATCACAAACATCAGAAAGAAGCCTTTTTGGCTACATTATAAGAAGACAAAATATGCAACATGTGACAACTGCAACTAGACACAGAGAAAGAGAGATAGAGGAAGACAGGTGAGAAAATTCTTGACAGTCTTGTGTCATGGCTCGGAAGGGAGTCAACACACGAATTAATCCATACCGTCGGAAATCGCAGTTTGTGGAGAAGCATAATCACCAACGCCAGCCGGTAAGAAACTGGATGATAATTATATATATCGTGTTTCCCCGAAATTAAGACCTACCCCTAAAATAAGCCCTAGAACGTTTTTTCATGATGCTTTTATTGTAGGACCTACCCCTAAAATAAGCCCTAGAACGTTTTTTCATGATGCTTTTATTGTAGGACCTACCCCTAAAATAAGCCCTAGAACGTTTTTTCATGATGCTTTTATTGTAGGACCTACCCCTAAAATAAGCCCTAGAACGTTTTTTCATGATGCTTTTATTGTAGAACCTAACCCTAAAATAAGCCCTAGAACGTTTTTTCATGATGCTTTTATTGTAGGACCTACCCCTAAAATAAGCCCTAGAACGTTTTTTCATGATGCTTTTATTGTAGGACCTACCCCTAAAATAAGCCCTAGAACGTTTTTTCATGATGCTTTTATTGTAGGACCTAACCCTAAAATAAGCCCTAGAACGTTTTTTCAGGATGCTTTTATTGTAGGACCTACCCCTAAAATAAAATAGAATTAAGTTATTAAACGTACACTTGCATTCAAGTACTTTGTTGATGGTATCGACTGTTCTAATACCAACTCTCCAAGATGATTGCCATGCATGAAACTGCAGTGTTTATGGGCCTAGGATCTTAAACGACAATTGATCAGACTCGATTCCGGATTAGGAGAGTTATGACTATGTTCGAAAAGAAGAAGACATGACTGTCTTTGAATAAATGTCGAATTTTATTCATGAGTAAATGTAGATGTTTGTATGTGGGGGAAAAAAAATTATACTATGACATCCCCCGAAAATAAGCCCAAGTGCATGTTTTGAAGCTAAAATTAATATAAGACTCGGTCTTATTTTCGGGGAAACACGGTATATGTAAACGACACATTCCAAACAGCTCATTTAAGCCAACTGACTGCTGTAGAATTGATTCGGTTGCAGTAGGAAGAAGAGGGCATGTTGTTGATTCCTGTTAAATTTGTAGTTAGGCTAAGCAAGTCTCGTGGTATTTTTGTGTTGAAAAAAAGTCATAATTAAAAAGAGTCGTTAAACAAACGGGCGTTAAACAAAATTGTGTAAAACCATGCCTTGATTAGCGAGACAGCGTAAGGCGGACTGTGCTGGTTTTAAAAACAACCTGAAAAATGAAATAAAAAAGATTCACATTTTAAGACTGACCGTTCGCGTCCCGACGCTTTCTTGTGCACTGTCTTAAACTAGTTAGGAAGACGATTAACGCAATTATGAGAATAAGTCCCACAACAACAGCCAGCTTGATATGTGTTGGCTTCCGGGCAGAGACTTCAGTTGTAGTGCTTTGCCGAGATGAAACATTGCCTTTATAATGACTCCCAGTGGCCGCCCCAGTGGCCGCCCCAGTGGCCGCCCCTGTGTCCGCTGCAGTGGTCGCTAAATTTAAAATAGAATTGCACATTCTTATTAACTGATTCAGTGAAAACAAAAAGTAGATTTGGATCAGATGTGGTACACAATCAAATGAACAAGTATTATAATATAAATGTCCTTCCACTGAGTATTGAAAGTGGGGAAGTTACTACAAAACTAAACAAATAATACGATGGCCCTAGAATGGCGATATGTCGTCCTTCTGTTCAAATAAGGGTTATATTTGGCGATATATTGTCCTTTTGCACTCGATCAGTTAACAACGTTTCAACATAGAAGCATGCAATACATTTATAAAACATGGATATACATACGAGGGCGAGACAATAAGTAAGTCACACCTTTATGTGGGTGGCAGTTAATTTAGTTGGTGTTTTCTAAGGTGTCATTAGGTGACAGCAACATCGAACTTTATATTCCAGTTCGTCAGGTGGCACTAGGTGTCTCATGCGCATGCGCTGCGCATAAACAAAATGGCGACTGTACTTACGGAGTGTTCAACCAAAGAACAACGTGTTGTTGTGCGTTTTTTTATAGGGGGAGGGGGGGGCAAAAGGACTGTCTGCAAAGGACATTCATAAGGAAATGCTTCCTGTTTATGCTGACAAATGTTTGTCCCGTAGAGCGGTGCATCGCTGGGTAGAAATATTTTCTCAAGGACGCGAATGACACCGAAGTTGAATGGGAAGTGAAAACGTGGTGTAGACAACAGAGCATTTAGTTCTATGCAGCCGGTTTGGGAGGACTGATAAAACGGTGGGATAAGTGCATCAATGTTGGTGGAAATTATGTTGAGAAATAAAGGGACAATGTATGTATAAAAATAAACTGGTTTCAAGTTGTTGTCATATTTAGTTATTTTTCTACAGCCATTTGTGGCTTCCTTATTGATTTCCCCTCGCACTAGTCTATTACTGTTACTCCATATGGACAACAGTATATGGCAGAAATATGATGTTAATCATGGGGTAGGGTTGTCTATTTCGATCTTGAGTCCAATATATCGCGTAGAATGCAGGGTGTTTGTGTGCGGATTCCTACTGGGCAATCATCATCAGCATCAGAGGCCAAGCTGATTAGTGTGGGCGGTCATGTTTCGCCATTTCACAAGATCACCATAGTCGTGGATCTACTCAGTATTCTTGTCTCGACCATGCCATGTGGCCAAGTCATCCAGATATTTACTTCCTTGCGTTCCCTTTGTTCTCTCCCCCTCAATCTCGCCATTTGTCAATACCACTGCATCGCCCTCTCGAGCGTTTTCGTGCATTAGCGCTTTGACAGACAGTACATAACAGACATTCAGGATGTACAAACTTATTTGAGGAATTATTATCACATCCGTCCCCATGGTATGGGTCTCAAAGTCGTGGTAGACAACGATATTGTAGTGACCTTCCATTTCTTCCAGCTTGTCGGCCGCTATTAAGCTGGTGTTAATGTATGCCTCCATGGTTGCAGGGTTCACCACAAAGTATGGAGGGGTTGAGTTCATGTCAAAGCTCTCATTTCCAAACTCCCACCTGGTTCAGAAACATAAATTGTTTACATACGAACAGAGTGAGTTAGGTAGATGTATTTTATAGAACGTTGCAATCAACCACATCATTATCATTTATTGGCTGTCTGTGATTTACTGGGCAATTTTAGTTTAGTAGTTTGCCATTGATTTCTGAACAATCGACGCTCATACCATCGAAATAAACACAACGCAGCTGGCTTCCAAATCGCTCGCTGCTGATTTCGAAATCTCGGCTCGGTATGCCGGGGTATTGTGAAGTTCAGCTTCTCGCTATTTCCTAAGCCACTCCATTAAATGGTAGAGTATTTGACAAATAATTCATAAATTCACACACATGTATTCTTTGCCGCTCATAGAAGTAGAATACACAAGTAGGGATTAGAGTACACACTAGACAACTTACAAATTGATAGCTATAATTACCGACCGGGATTCGAACCTGTCACCTCCAAATCGGTAACTATAGTTTTCAATTTTTATGTTGTCTAGTGCGTTTTCTAATCCCTACTTCTTTCTTTTGCTTCTTTGAGAGCCAATAATACACGTGTGTTCATTTATGAACTCTCTAAGTGGCCTCAACGTGTCCCCCAATTGTCATATATGATATCTTTATTTACAGTTTTCAATGTGATTATATAGACGTGCATGAAAATTACATTCGCAGGAGAATACAGAAAACACGGAATAATTACAAAACCTATGAATTAAGACAACATTGTTAAAAGAGTCCAAGATTCTACAATTAATGTGCTTTGCATATTTGTCTCGAAGTAGTTTTTGCAATGCATCTGTGATGGGATAGCACCACCACAGTTTGAGAGCCTGAATGCACGGAGGAATATGTGGCTAATCTTTCCGTCACTTCCGCAGAGGATGAGCATCAAGCATTGAACCCGCGTTCGATGGTGCTCATGGAGTGATCAACGCAGTACGATAACAATGTCCTCCTACTCTGTCCACGTAGGTATATATATATATATATATATATATATATATATATATATATATATATATATATATATATATATATATATATAATGTATATATGTACGTATATATCATATAGTTATAGATCAATAAGGACCAGAAGTGCTCAGTATCACGTTGACTGCCCATGATCCATGGAATCTGGTACCCTTTATAGACTGGGTTAACCTGAGTGTCTCGTTCAATTAAAACAAATCCTAGGCTCAAAGCGGGTTTCAAAATGCCCACCGAGTGGGCAGAATGGCGTGATAAACATTGCGCTACCATGGAATCCTTTTAACACATGTCGTAGCTTCTACAGTTCTAAACTAGTCCCATGTTTGGCACGTTCCCTCGCAGTTTCCACAATTCTAAATTATTCCAATGTAGCTTCTTTCGCCAGGTGGAATGTGATTATGCCAAGCAAAGCAATCTACAGTATCGATCATTCAATTGTGAATGTCACTGTCACAACTCTACATGGAGACATCTGGGGCACTTATCTGCGTATCGCTTCTTTGATCTACCTCTAACTCGCTTGCCAGATTTAAGTTAACCAGAAATTATCTTCATTTTCATCTTTCATCTTATCATTTTCAATGCCGCTTGATTTTAACATGTTGAGTTGGATTGAGGTGTTGAGTTGAGTTGAGCTAGGAATCGACATCACTGCACTCAGGACATTTCCATACGCGCTCCGTCCCCTCGTTCAACAGCCAGAGAAGGGTCATATTAGTAATCGTTCCCACCGCTATCTGATTAAAAGTCCTCCTGCTCGTCCCTCTAAGATTTGAGATTCTACCAGAACCGATGCCGATCACCCGCAATATCATTCTTTCCACATTCGGGTCCTTAATCTGTTCCACCACCTTCTCGACCTGGTCCCACAGGCGCACGACCACCTCTCCTTTGTCCGTAGGTAATATACCACCAAGATGTGCATTCCCTGCAGCCTATCAGCCTGCTCATTCCCCCGCACTCCAACGTGTACACGATAAAAACGATTCCACTGCTTACATCATCATTGCGTGCGCGCAACTGCGAGCGCTATCTAAGTTACCTGAACAAGTCAAGAAGACTGATACGGGGGAAAATGCACGTTGCAAGAACACCAAAAGACAAGAATACGAGCGGAGAGAATCTACCTGCGAGCTGCAGCAAACAACAAGAACTTCAAGCAACCTCTAACGAAGTAAGTAGTAAGTAAGTAATTCTTTATTTTCAAAGGGTTAAGAATTGGGCACACAGGCCCGTCTCTACTACGAGGAAGGACGACGTCAACCCACCAGAAACAAGAGCCAAACCTAATGAGAAGCAGAGACATGAGAAAGATACCAGAGTCGGAAACACAGACTCATCGACAAGCAAATGGGTTGTCATGCGTATCCAAGCGGAGCTGACAGATGAACAAATCCTAAAGCAGCTACCAGAAGAAATCCTGAAGCAGCTACCAGAAGAGAATCTCCACATCCGATTCTTGAAGGCGGAGCGACTCCTCACCTACTCCAAGAAACCTGAAGGCGGAGCGACTCCTCACCTACTCCAAGAAACCTAAAACCTTGGCGGTGGTGACGACAGAGGGCAGCGAGATGCCGACCACAGTGTCAATCAGCAAGAAAATACAACAGTCAGATTCATCCCAAGAGTCACCCAATGTTCAAGATGCCAGACGGCCTGCCACAGTAGAGCAGCATGTCGCAGTAAGACGGAAATCTGCCGTTACTGCGCCGATCACCACGCATTCAAGGAGTGTCCACTGGCCAAGCTGGACACGGACTTCCGAGCATCCAACAACAAAAGAAAGTGCTCTAACTGCCTGGGCAAGCATGGAGCAAGATACTTGGGCTGTCCGTACTTCCAAAGACGCTTGCTGAAATAAAGGAGATCCAGCAAAACATCAAGAAAGAAGTGGAACATATGACCGAGATGAAGAAGGAAAACGAAGAAATGCTACGCGGAGAGAGCGAGCTGCTGACAGCTGAAATGGAAGTCATCCGAAACAAACCAAGAGAAGGTAAACAAGAGAACGCAGACAAGCCGCAAGATGAAACCCAGCAAAATACCGAGCCGGAACCGCAAGCTAAGGGCAACAGCCCAACCACGACGCCCAAGAAATCCAAGAGGGAAACCTTATCCCACCAGATCTCT
>OY992887.1:27191788-27201788 GCA_963921405.1 Cepaea hortensis | reverse complement strand
TCTACCACACTTTTAAGGTTTTCATCTGAAGCCCCTTTGAACCTGGTAAAGATATACAAGAGTAGACAGAATTACCAAGCGCACTGCATTATGCAATAAATTGTCCGGAAGAAGTGACGTGTTATGGGTTTGTGGTGTGATAGTGCTCTCACATTTTGTGAGGCCGGAGAGCAAGAGGGAATTAGTGATCAGTCTTTCCCTCACTTTGACAAGTGATGAGCCCAGTCGCCCAAACCACGCCCCACCATACTCGTGAGATTACCAGTGCAGTTCACTATCAGCATCGCCAGTAAGATAGCCATGCAGGCTGCACTGCTTCTCTTTATTAGTCTCCCTCATTTAACTTCATTTACTGTATTTACTCGGTAGGCGGGGTCATGGCGAACGGCGCAGGTGTTGCGACGCGCACCTCTGGATTGTACTCAACTGGTCAATTCACAGTGTGGATTGTGTGGACATTACCAAATCACTACGCAAAGGATGTAAACTGTCCCATCACTGATGTGGGGTAGACAATGGGACACCTAGTTGTCTCGAAACACTGGAGGGGAGGGGGGGGGGGGGGTTCCGGGTGCTTGATCGTCTCTTCTCGTCATGTGTTTCCCAGTGGAGCAGATGCCCTCAATCAACTCACGCCAAATTCTTTGTAAACTCTTTCATGATAAATTGCATGTTGCAGCTAACATTTTCTACAGGATGAGGTAGTCAGGTTACAGTGTGACTATTCTTTGCTTCTCTTTGGGCCCGATAATTCAGAGAAAAGGAGTTTGTTATAAAGGCAAGAGGGTTGACTTCTCTGCACCGAGTGTTATCCCATATGGCTGGGTCTTTTTCCGCAGGGAGGTCCGCCGAAAGCGTCGCACAAAGCAGGAACTGCGTAGCACTAGCGACGACATCTGACGTCTCCGATAAACTGCACTTGTGAACCGAAGTCGTAGAGCGGAATCGAACCCACAACCTTCGCAACACGAAGTGCTTCGCCAAGGTGACTCCGGTTTGCTCCGGTAACACAGAACGTGTGTACGCTGGGTGAGCGTAAAAGATGCGTCCATAGTTGGAAGTGGTTACGAGCAGGCTGTATTTCAAACCAGAGTGTCCACATAATACAGAGGTTCTAGAAACACAGGGAAAGAAAATTGATGCAAGATGCACCTGACTGATTTCAAACCTGGAAAACTTACATATAATTTACCCAATACTCCTATGATGGGAAAAGGAGGCTCTTATTTCTAACTTTGTCGTAGGTTACTAACTAAAGAGTTTTGTGAACTCCAATTTGTTAGCTAATTGACTTATAGCTCACACTGGCGTTAAAGTGGGTGCGTGTTAACCTCTCCGACGCTCCCAATCCAATCCAGCAAACTCGGGACAAATGTCTCTTTTTAGGCTGAATAAATATTAAGTCTACAAGGTGTGGACTGTGCCTAGCCCTGCATCCAGCATCCTGAAAGATGAAATTATAGAAGCCATCAGATTAGCCCCATTAAGTAATTTGCAGGGACAAGATGAAATACTAAATGAACTAATTAAATCAGCAAGATAAGTAGGAACAGCATGGCTACATAGACTATTCAACCATGTTTGGGTAGAACAACAGACACCACGAAACTGGAGAAACGCCATAATTACCCCAGTTTGGAAAAACAAAGGCAGCAAAAGAGACTGCACACAATACACAGGCATTTCCCTTTTGAGTCATACTGGGAAAGTATTTTGCAAAATTCTTGAGAAAAGATTACGAACTAATATAGAACCCTTGCTAAGCGAAACATAACTTGGATTTAGGAAAGACACAGGATGCACAGATACCATTTTTTCTCTTAGAAAACCTATAGAAAAATCAATCGATTTTAATGAAACACTCTATTTAGCCTTTGTCGACCAAGAACAGGCATTTGATAGAGTAGATGGGCGTGTGAAAGCAATACACGAGAAAGACCCTGTGAGTCAACACTCGAATGGGTCCGCCCAGAGAGATTGTCAATTAGATAAAGGTGTCTAACCATTCTGCGAACGGAGATCGCTTCTGACTATTAGAAGCTTCACGTGGTGCTAGAACTCTTTGGAGCCACTATCACAATGAGAGCTACACATAACTGTCGCTGACAGCCATGAAATGTGATCAAAACTAACTCACTTGTGATTGTTGCATAAACACATGTGCATATTACAGTCACATTTCCGGTCTAGCAGCATTGTTATAGTCATACACATGGTGTTCGATCACAGACGTGTCAAGTCCACAACCAGGAAATAGATTACCAACTTATAATTATATATTCATGCACAATGTTTCAAGTGGTTGTATCGGTGTGTGTGTGTTGTTTGTGTGCTGATGAAGACTTCAGCCACAACGTCCAGTTTGTTACTTGTCATCGTGTTCTAAGTAAAGCTTACAGATTTTATCCTCGTATTTTTTTCTCTGATGATTCATTCATGATACAAATTGCGTGCACTGTTCGTCAAACTCCCTGTATTATCTATAAGTGGAGACTGAAGCACATAACTATAAAGGTAAGGGGTGCGCTAGGGTAGTTTCCAGACTCTCGCCTTACAGCCCGGTGGGCATGGTTTCAATCCACATGGCGGCGGATTTAAAATTGAATTGGGCTCCCAGGTCGACCCGGCATAAAGTTGGTACTAGGACATGTCTAGGAAGTAAAAAACCGACATTACCGCCTCGGGACATATCATTGCGTACCATGTCTCTATCTTCAACAATCAACGAAGAGTCCCAAAGTTAACTATACCAGTTGAAGTCTTATTATGTATCCGTCTAGCATTTGATCAGAACATTAGGTGATGACTAAATCCGCTGGTCATTTCTGGCCCCATCATTCTCTCCAAATATTGACGGTTTATCTGTTTTACTACACTATACACACGATCCGGAAGGGCCTTGTTCACATCTGCCTTATCGTCCACCAGTAACCACACCCATCTGTGCAGAACCAGCCAATCTGTATGTCTGCTCGTTTCCCACCACACCAGCATGTCCAGTGGAAGAGATCCAACAGATTATCGCGATCTTTGATATTATGAATTAAAGCATCCCACCCTGCACGATGCATGCCAGTCTTCACTCTTCTCAGCATGCTCTATGAGTCCGTCAGAATCACGAAATATGTGTGCTGTTTGGCCTCCAGTTACCAGAACGCCGCATTTTACGCATTCGTCAGTTAAGTTGACTTGAGTTGAGTTGAGTTGAGTTGAATTAAGAACCGACATCACTGCACTCAGGACATCCCCATACGTGCTCAGTCCCCTCGTTTAACAGCCAGCGTAGAGTCATACTACTAATCGTTCCCACCGCTATCTGATTAAAAGTTCTCCTGGTCTTTACTCTCAGTTTTGACATTCCCAGAACCCCTGCCGATCCCCTGCAATCTCATTCTTTCCACATATGGGTTCTCAATCTGTTCCTCCGCCTTCCCCACCTGGTCCCACAAGCTCGCCAGTTAATTAATGTGAAAACATATTTAGCACATTAGCGTAACAAATAACCGTACTTACACAAGATGTTGAGGCAGGCATTAGCAAACGCTGTGTCTACTTCATTCCGGACTTCACACTGAACGCACATGATGTCCGCCATCTTCTGTACATTCTTGACCGTTAGGATCGTCTCATTGTCATTCAAGTGGAACTTCGCATGGTCTGATAATATAAGAATAATGAGCTACCTCACACACAAATACTGGATTACAGAGAGCAAAGGCGGGTACACATTGATTCACTTACTTCGATTTTCAGAGTTTTTTCCAGTTTTCACATTCTGTGTAGTATTCTATTAAATCATGCTGTCAGTAAAGTTGACATGAGGAAGTCATATCTTCCATATCACGTGGAATTTGCTCGTTCTCCAGACCTAACTCAAATAGATTATTATCTATGGGGTTTTTAAAAGGAAATGTTTACAAAAATAAAGTACACACTATTGAGGACCTGAAAGAAGCTATCAGAATTATCATTCAAGAAACAACCAAGGCAACCAATAATAACTGCCATCTTTTATTTTTAAGTTTTAAATTTTTTTTTTTTAATGTTTTAAATTGTAATATTTAATTGTTTAATATGTAATGTGTTAACGTTTATATTTTTATTTTATTTTTTAGCAGGAAGTAGTTATTATTTATCTCCCTTAGCGCATGAAATGTGAAATATGTGGCTCCAAAACGTGACGTATTCTCATTATGTCACATGACCGCATATAAGGGGAAAAAATTAGTTGCGGCAACTAATTTTCGGTTGCAAAACTACATTACATTCTACTCCCCGGGCTAGGGGAAGAAAATCTCGGTGTCGAAAAAGATTCGAACTCGCGGCCATCGGCAGACAAACGTGCTAATCACTTCCATATCACGGCTACCGAAATCTGTACATAGCGTTATGTTATTTGTAAGACGTCCAACATTATACATATGAAAAGCTAACATTAGGCGGCACAAGGTAATAGTCACACTGCAGAGAATGGGCAGCAGGCCGCATAGAGTTTGAGGTGCGACCGCTGATTCAGGGCAACACACATCAAGGTGACATTATGATATAAATCAATGGGTCAGTGGTGAGAAACAGACGGAGTGGTTACGGTAGCTACTGCGTTATCTGTTACCGAACGTTGCCGGAGATGATTCTTACGGCGATTTCCGTTTTCTTGTTATTGTACCCCGATATTAAGGACATATAGAATACTCGTGATGTTAAATTCCCCGATTATTTCAAGGTCGCGTTAAAAAAGGGACAAATTACATTATATAGTTTTTCCCGCCTCGGTTTACGTGTGTACATCTCGTGTTTCTGAAATTCGTTTCTCACACAGAGATACAGAGTGACCTTTTCAGACGTAAGTATACCCACAAATCACGTTTTATGTAGATGTATTTGTTTGTTCTAATATGTGTTATTAGACGTATCGTCCATTTTTATGTAAATCTTGTCATTTTCGACTATTAAAGTCGGGATGCAGATCCCAAACGAAAATGATGAAAATTGCATGCTCTGATGTGATATTTCAATGGCCGGAAATAGCCGTTTCCTTGTCAGCGATGACTATTTAATATTGTTATGGAATATTCACAGCGATGTGAATGCCAATGAATGCATGATTGCATTCAACGTCAAATTTAGTATTTGTGTATATATTTTCATCACTCTTCATGGGCGGGATAATTGATAATTTTTAATCTTTCCAACGGAACATCTTTTGTCAAAATTCATCTTTTTACGGCAATTTACGCTGGCTGACAACGTCTCGCTGCACGTGGTCTGCGCGTGGTCTGACGTCACCACGGCATGGCGTAGTGTATACATCTGAGTGTCTGGGTGTTTATATATAAACTGGGAGAGTCATAGTCCCTTGTGCGTGTTAATCTCCTTGACGACCAGCAGTTGTGTGAGTGTGTAGGTAGGGTCACAAAAAGTGGAAAGGTCAAAACCGTTTTCTTTATATCTTCCTTGTAAATTATAAACTTACACACAAACATTAATATCTTGCTTTAAAATTGACCCACAGACTTTAATAGGGTATCGTTGGATTTGGTTTTTCAAGAGCTATCCAACTATGCAGGTTATATAATTAAAAAGCAATTTAGAAAAAGTTACTAAAGTGGCTAGGTTACGGTTTCCTTGCGAAGGCTGATGTGCGATTCCTAAAAAGGAGAGCCTGGTAAATGAGACAACAACCTCCAGCATGAGAATGAAGGTGGAAGCAGTAACAGCAGCCTTCCGATGGTTGGAGGAGACCGTTGCAACATACATTGTGTTCATTACGGACTCACGGAGCTTAGTAAGGTGGTGAAATAAATGTTTCGTGTAGAATGGCTTCCCACACTTCAGAGGTTGCAGATTGTGAAAATTGTATGGAATTTCTGTCCTGGTCATACGGAAGTGCTGGGGAACGAACAGACTGAAAGGCTGGCGTGGAATGCACCTCTCGGTGGTAGATTACATATGAGCAAGAGACAGGTGGTCGGGCGCCTGTGGGACCAGGTGGAGAAAGCGCAGGTACAGACTGAGCACCCGTAAGTGGGGAGAACGATATGGCAGGGGATCGGCAAAGGCTCTGGACGAATCTCAAATCTGAGATGGAAGACCAGGAGAACTTTCAATCAGATGGAAATTGGAACCATAAGAAATATGACTTTTCGTAGGCTGTCGGACGAGGGGACGGAATGCGTGTGGGAGTGTCCGGAGTGCAGTGATGTCGTTTCTTAGCTCAACTCAACTAAACTCAGCTTAACATTAGGCTTTTAAATACATTCACTGAATGGTCATTTGTTGTAAATATGCTTTTCAATAGATTAGCATTTTTTCGCTAACAGTTGCGTAGACACACGAATGTTGCAGAAGAGGGGCCTTAGATATAATAACAATGAAAAGGCACTGTTGCTGCGGGAGATACAGATTACATATGCTTATTTTTCTTTAAAAAATGCCAATAAAGTTACAAAATACCAGGAAATGTGTTCTCATTGTATTCCAATTTCAATTTTCAAAACAAAATTTCCAAATTCGGCCTCGTTCAACCTGCCTCTTCAGCTATGGTTATTGTTGAGGTCTGTGGTTTTTGTGGGTTCATTCACCCTAACTCTTGTCTTGTACTCTCTTACGAGTGAGTCCTATCTCGGACTGGTTATGTTGATTTGTGTCTGTGACGTCAGCTGGGGATCGGTCGGTGGCGGTCCTATGTTCCTGTCTCCTCTCATGGTATATTTGGTTAGTGAAGGCTCCTGGCTTGACTGGTTCAGTCCTTATAAGGACTTTTTATTTGATCTTTTTGCCTCCTTTTTTGTGTGTATTTTCTGTAGGAGCTTTTCGATATTTCCATTTTCCTCCTTGCGCCTGTTTTCACTTTAGAGTTTGAGTTTCTGCTGCCATTCGATGTTTTCCTCTGTGGTCAGAAATGGGACGATCTCTCCGTCATCTATATAGTATTTCCAGGGGTGAGCTTCATCCTCGTATAAATCTGGTTCTTCAGCGATACGGAAGGGCATTGGTTTCCCCTTTATTTTCTTGTACTTCTTTGCTATTTCTTCCATGCGTCTTCTGTATTCCTTGCACCTGAGTTCGTATGTCCTCTTTATCTCCGCGAGTTCTTCATCGATAAATAGTGGCGGTATCGGGGCGCTCTCTCTGCCGTCGTCCGGCTGCTCATCTCGGTTTCTCCGGATGTCTGGCTGGATATTGGCTTCCCTTTGGCTGTTTCGGGCGTCGTGGCTGGGCTGCTGGCGTTCGCTTGCGATTCACTCTCGGTCTCTTGGTTTTCATCTTGCGGTTTCTCTGTAATTTCTTGTACGGCTTCTGTTGTTTTGTTTGGAATATTTCCATTTCAGCTTTTTGTAGTTCTCGCTCTGATTTAATGGTTTGTAGGATTTCTCCATTCTCATTCTTAATCAGTGCCATATGTTCCACTTCTTGCTTGATGTTTTGCTCCATCTCCTTCATTTCCACCAGTAGTTTTTCGTTGTCGCTGGTCGGAGTCGGCGTCAGCAGTGCCTTGACTTGTCTCTTCAACTCGTCTATCTGTTTTTGCAGTTGATCTCTTTCAGCTTGTGCTATACCCGTGGCTCGTTCGCATTGCTTCCTTGACTGGTGTCTTCATGGTAGTTGCGATCTTTAAAGCGTCTCTGTGTCGTTGCAGGTACGGACAGTCCAAATATATTGCTCAATGCTTGCCAGGCAGTTGGCGCACTCTCTTTTGTTGTTAAGAGCTTGGCCAGCGGACATTTGCTTGAAGGCGTGGTGATCGGCGCTGTAACGGCAGATTTCCGGCTTACTGCGACATATTGCTCTGCTGTGGCCGGCCCTCTGGCATCTGGAACATTGGTTGACTCTAGGGATGAATCTCTCTAGCTGCTGCATTCTCTTATTGATTGATACTGTTATCGGCATCTCGCTGCCCTCTGTCGTCACCACCGCCAAGGTTGTAGGAATCTTGGAGTAGGTGAGTAGCCGCACCGCCTTCAAGAAT
Organism: Cepaea hortensis; assembly: GCA_963921405.1. Lineage (NCBI taxonomy): Eukaryota > Metazoa > Mollusca > Gastropoda > Stylommatophora > Helicidae > Cepaea > Cepaea hortensis. The sequence goes on along the minus strand of OY992887.1, from coordinate 27,193,819 downwards.
CAGATGCGGAGACTCGCATCTTGTAGCTGCTTCAGGATTTCTTGGTTTGCCAGCTCCACTTGGATTCGTTTGACAACCCACTTGGCTGTCGGTGAGTCAGTGTTTCCGACTCTGGTGTCTTTCTCCTCTCTGTCTGCATCTCAGTAGGCTTGTCTCTTGTTTGTAGTGGGTTGTCGTCTTCCTTCCTCATGGTAGCTTCGTTAAATGATGCTTGAGGTTCTTGTTGTTTACTCCAGCTCGCCGGTAAGTTCACTCCGCTCGTCTTCTTGTCGGCTACCACGCTGCATCTTGGATACCGCGTGTTTATTGGTGTTCTTGCAACGTGCTATTTTCCCCCGTATCAGGCTTCTTGACTTGTTCAGGTGACTTGTCTTGACAGTGCCCGCAGTCCGAATGATGACGGTTCTTATTATAACTTTATCTGCTTAACTTAAAGTCCAAAATAGGTCAAAAAGCCACACACAAAATTTAAAGTGGCAAGCTTCTACAAGATGTGATGCCTGTATCATATCACAGTCTTAGCAGGTTTCAGGTTTGGTACAGCTGGGGGGTGGGGGGGGGGAGGATTTGGAAGCAGATCGCCTTGCGCTGTTTTTCATTTAAAGGTATGAGTGCCGGTCGTTCAGATAGAAATAGCAAACTAGTGAACGTAAACTAGCCAAGACATCGCAAACACCCGAAACACTGTGGAGTTTACTGCCACGCCCTCTAAAGGTTATGCACAAAACTGTTTTTAAGGAGCTGAGTTGCGTGCCTGTGTATGTGTGATTGCGTAAAAAAACAAACATCAGAAAAAGACCGACTATAGTTTGGTCACATTATAAGCAGTAACCATCTGGACAGATTAGAGAGTATTGCTTTAAGTATGGTTACAGGAATGAGGAAGGCAGTACGAGGGGGCTTACTAGACATGATTACAACTAGCATGTTATAGAAACCATCACCTTAAATCTCTGCCCGAGGTGGACCAGGTTTGTGTTTTTCTAGAGCGCTATGGTGTCGATTTTTGATCCCTTCTTTCTTCTTCTTTCGCGATTAACGTTTACTGTGTGCAAAAAAGGCAAGTGGGTCGCCTTTATTGCACCGGATTTTATTCCATATGACTGTCTCTTTCCGTGAAAAGAGGGTGGAGGGGGGGGGGGGGTGCAGAAAGCTTCGCACAAATCACGAACTCCGCAGCTCCAGCAACGACCCCCAGGTGTCTCCGAGAACGCTGCACTCGTGAATCTATCAGCGTAGGCCGGAATCGAACCCACAACCTTCACAGGGGATGGCGGACGGCAGGGTGGTGGCTATGTGCCCTGCAAGGCATCCATTGTAATGCATAGCTGTCCACTTTATAGCCCCGACCCACTTAGGTCAACTTCTTTCGACTTCGACTGTTGAAGTTTCGTTTTGGATTCCTCCTCATTTCGACATATTACCTTCTCGGGCTTCTGGGCTCTTAAAAAACAAGTTAGTTGCATATCCTTTACAAGACTTTTGCAGTCAACACCAGTATTTGTTGCTGTTGTTGATGTCGTGACAAGTTTACGATCAGTAATTTGTCATTGCTTTCTGAACGACCGGCACCCATACCATTTCTAAAAATCCAGCTCAAGGCGGTCTGCTGCAAAATCGCGCGCAGCTGTGTTTCGAAAGCGGGTATGCGTGATCACGAATCGCGTCAGTAACCCTTTCGCAACGGAGAGCGGCCTTCTGGGCCCTGCCTGCCCATAAATTAAAACCTAGAACCAAGTGTTAAATTACATGCCTCATACAATTGAATCTCTGATATTTCACTTACAGTATATGGGCCCCATTCTCGCGGCATTTATGTACCAGATTGGTTTATCCGTAGAATTTTCACCGGTAACAGATCTGGCTTCACAGTTAAAGCTGGCATCTTTTCCTTGTAATACAGTCATATCAGGAGGCGGACCGTGGGTGAAGACGGGTGCGGCTGAATGGTAAGATGAAAAGTTGATTGTTAAACGACGTTTGTAATGGTTTGTAATCTGCTTCGTTGCGAAGGCGTTACGGGCGAACTTC